>CACVCL010016511.1:0-180000 GCA_902729485.2 Mus minutoides | reverse complement strand
CAGTGCTAGGAAGGCAGAAAAGGAGAATCTCTGTGACTCACTGACCATAATGTCTAGTGAGTCAGAGAACTCCATATCCTAGACAAAGCCTGTCTCAAAAAAAAAAGTTGTTTGACACCTTAATAATGGCACTGTTTGTTGTTTGGCTTCCATACACATAATACAAATAGAATTATGGGGTGGGGGTAGGAGTAGCTCAGTGATAGAGCACTTCTCTAGTAAGTAATTCAATCTTGAACCCTGTAACCAATCAATAAATGAATAATCCTAAACTCCAGGTATCTCACCACTGAATGTAAAGGCAAAATAATAGCAGAATCTCAATAAGATATTTATCTGTACACATAGGAATTCTATCCACCACTGCTGAAATCCAGAACCATCTAACTAGTATCTTCCTTCCTTCCTTCCTTCCTTCCTTCCTTCCTTCCTTCCTTCCTTCCTTCCTTCCCTCCTCTCTCTTTCTGTCCTCTTTCCTTCTTTCCTTTTCTTCCTCTTTCCTATCCTCCCTTCTGAACTTCCTTCCTCCTTTTCCTTCTTTCTTCCTTTCTTTCCTTCTGTCTTTCTTATATCCTTACTTCTCTCCTTCCCTCCTTGATTTCTTCTTTCCTTTCTTTCCTTCTTCCTCCCTTCCTGTCTTTCTTTTTTTGTTCATTCTTTCAAAAATTGTGAGTATCAAGGTAAATGAATAAAATTTTGTAGAAGGGATTGAAAATACTTCCCAGACCTTGTGACCTGACAATTTTGATTACTATATATTAAGTGATTCCTCAGCAACTAAAAGATAGTATGACAGCAATAAAATAAAGAAACATCAAGGTTAACATCTTGCTGCAATTAGCCTTGTGTCACTGGCTGCATTTCATAGGACAGAAACTTGACAAGAGTGATAAAAAGATAAACTCCATTATGGCAGCTGAAAATGTTATTTTCAACTACTATGCTTAAAATTTGTGCTCAACACATCTCCATTTCTGAAGCCTAAATTCTAAAAAGTCCAAACTAAACTTATGCTTCTACATAACAGTGTTTTTCTTCCATCTCCTTTTCTTTATTTTTGTCACATGTATATACAAGTATATAAATAAAACCTGGTAAGTCCAGTTAGTGTCACTCATATGTATATGAGTTTAAGTTTGACCCCTTGCTTTTGAGAACCTCTCATAAGGATCATCCTTGGAGATGGCTGAGTCTCATTCTGTCAGCTGTCATTGATTGTCTGTAGCTCTTCTAGTAATGTGGCGTTGGAAAACACTCCCATCTACATTGGCATAACAACTAGAGTCATAATCTTGCAAATCCTTTTAGACAATGATAATGATGAAAATTCATAGGTGCAGCTTTTCTCTCTTATATTAAAAGCCCAATCTAGCCACAACCATTCTGGTCCTTTGGATCTTATGATCTTTCCATTCTATCTTACCAATTTTCTCTGAGTCTTCCAAGTAGGAGTTGTGTTGCAGATATATTAATTGGGACTTGCCAACCCACCTCCACCTTTCTCTGCATTTTTACCAGTTATAGATTTTTGTAATGGCCTCCATCTGATTAAAAAAAAACTGCTTTATGTAGGAAGACACCTACACTTAGCTGTTAGTATAAGAATGAACATTCAGAAAGTAGTTAGATTATTAGTTAGGAAGTAGTTAGCCTGAAGGATTGACCATCCAGAGACTGCTCCACTTGGGGATCCACCCCATAAACAACCACCAGACTCAGTCACTAGGAAGATTCCAACAAGAGCCTGCTGACAGGAGCAAGATATAGCTGACTCCTGCGAGGCTCTGCCAGTGCCTGGCAAATGAAGAAGTGGATGCTCACAGTCATCCATTAGATGAAATGAAGCACAAGGTCCCAAATGAAGGAGCCAGAGAAATACCCAGGAGTTGAAGCCCCATAGAAGGAACATCAATATGAACTAACCAGAACCCCCAGAGCTCCCTGGAACTACACCACTAATCAAAGAAAACACATGGTGGAACTTGTGGCTCTAGCTGCATATGTAGCAGTGGATGGTCTAGTCGGTCATCAATGGGAGGAGAGACCCTTCACCCTATGAAGGCTCTATGCCCCAGTATAAGGGAATGCCAGGACCAGGAATGGGAGTGGGTGGGCTGTGGAGCAGGGGGAGTGGGGAGGGGATAGGGGATTTTCAGAGGGGAAACTAGGAAAGGGGATAGCATTTGAAATGTAAATAAAGAAAATATCTAATAATAATAAAAAATGTCAAAAAAAAAAAGAAAGTAGTTAGATTATGCGGGTCTACCAACAACTTGAGTGGGGCTGTCCCTAAAGCTGTTCCCTGTTTATGGAATTCATTCCCTTAACTGGGCTTCCTTGTCTGGCCTCTGTAGGAGATGATGCACCTAACCAGGCAGAGAAGTGGGATATCCAGGGTGAAGCCCTACCCTCTCAGAGGGGAAGGAGAAAGGGGGAAGGATCTGAGAAGGGGGAGGGACAGTGATCAATAAATAAATAAACTAAAAGGGAAAAAAAGAATGTGGTTAGAAATTATAGTGGTTAAGCAAGTGACATTAGTATCTTAACACCTAGATTCCATGGCCTAGCCAGCTATGGGTAGTTGACTAGGGTCATAATACCAGGCATGGATTTCCTTCTATTGATTGAGCCTTAAGTCCAATTATACAGATGTCAGTTACCTCAACAATATAAATGCCACAATTGCCCCATTCGGAGTATCTTGCAGGGCTGATAATTGTGGCTACGTATCACCACTTGTTAGAACTATTAATTGATTTTCTCACTTGGCATACACATATCAGTACTGGTAGATCTTGTCCTCATGGAAAAGGCTTCATGTCAGTTCGATTTTGATTCATCCAATAACTGTGTATTGTATCTTTGACAAAAGGCATGTATCTTTACATTCTGAGAATTAACCAAGAGTACAATAATTAGTATGTATGTTTTGGAGGTTTCTTGTACTCTTCTGACCAATAACCATCTTGGCTAGTACTGGGGGTTTTGTTAGATTGTGGGTCTTGAGAGAAGCATTATCATCCCAAGTAGCATAAAATTATGTATGTATGGAATTATATTATTATTTATATATTTACATTTAATTATATAATATATAATTTTAAGTAAAGAGAACATAATAATCCCTATGACTTTTTCAAGTAGCTTCAGTACTATTTATCTCTCCTATCTCTCTCTTTATTTTTTTTTTCCTTAACAGGTCTCATTTATTCCAGGCTGGCCTCAAATTTACTCTATATTCAAAAATGATTTCTGGTTCTCCAGTTAAGTGTTGATATTATGGGAATATGCTACCATGCACAGTTTATGCAGTTTTGGGGGTTAAAACCAAGGGTATTAGCCATGTTTTACAGGCACTCTACCAACTGATCTACATACTCATGCTATACCAGCCACCAAGAGACATTTGAAAGATGGATGGACAGACAATATGTAATAGATCCATACAAAGAAATCTCACTTAGTCTTAGAAAGAAAAACAATCAGGACAGACAGTAGGACATGAATGAACTTTGACAGAATCTTTAGTGAAAAGGCAGATACACTACCAGATTCTATTCAGGAGAGGTTTCTAGGATGGTCAGAAACATAGAGAAGTAGAGTTGTTGCTAGGGAAACTAAGGTTCACTGTTTTGGGTTCTTAGTTCCACTAATAAAAAAGAATTTTAATAAACCACTCATATGGAAGCTTGAAGAACAATTTTACAGAATTTGAAAGAAAAACAATTGTGCAGGAAGAGAGCTGGAAGTCTTCTTGTGTGTCAGAAAGAAGATGGAGAAATGACACTTTTTTAGTTCTCGAGTCAGAAAAAAGGCAAGAGAAGGAGCGCTCAAGACAACTTCGTAGTACCTCGTTACAGATTTGAATTCAGAGGGTACCAAATTATCCCAGAATTGGCATTTAGAGTGGATAGCACTTTAGTTTGGGAAAATGAGAATGTAATGGGATGGGCAGGAATGGCTGTGCAACCCTCTAAACACACTACCCCTGTGCCACATAGTTAAAAGTGGTTGACACAGTCAATAGTACATCCTACGCATTTTGCCATAATTTTATTTTATATCATTAATTTAGTGTTTGAAACAGGCTTTCATCATGTAGCCTAGACTGGCCTCTAACTCAGAAAGTTGACTTTTAAGTTCTGTTCCTTTTATCTCTTCCCTCTGAGTTTGGGGAGTTATTCATCTTTTTACTTACTGACTGACTCACTTGCTTACTTGCTAATTTACTTTATTTTTAAAGAAAAATTAGTATTCCATGACTAGGGTTTGTAATAAATCTTCTCAACTCCATTCATCCTGACAATGTTTTATTCAATTATGTACTCCACATAATATCTTACGAAAGGGCAAACACAGGCAGAAACACTGAGTGTCTTGTCTGGGGTCACACAATATTTGCACTGAAACCTGTGTTATGTCTTTAACTTTCTGGGGACTCAGGCTGCCTACACACACACACACACACACACACACACACACATTGTGCACACACAGAATAATAATTTAAAAAGAACCACTTGCTTTAAGCTTAACTTTGACAACATATACAAAACTCTATAATAGGAACTCTATATTGGTCTCATTCTTCAATTTGTTTCTGTAAATGAATTACATTTGTACTTAGTATGACTACAAATATAGTTCTGATCATTTATAAGTGGCTGATCATTATTTCATATTTTAATTATCTTTAAGTGTTTACATTAAGTAATTTACTTAATGTAAACACTTAAAGGTGTGTGCCACCACAACCCGGCTAAACATACATTTTTAAGTGAGGTTTTGATAACATAAATGGACCATTGCACTTTAGGAATAAATATGTGGCATGTTGCAGCAAGTTAGATTACTTGTACATACATTTTTGACTACTAACATTCTTGTCAATGTTGTAGGTTTTATGTTAACCAGAACCAGGAATGAGTATTTACAGAGTTAGATACCCATAATTGCATTTATCCATTCTAACTTTTTATACATTTTAAAATTGTTTTATTTATTTTCAATCCAAATGTTGCCCCCTTACCAGTGCCCCCTCCAAGAGTGTTCCACCCCCTCCCCCTCCCCATTGCCTCTGAGAGGGTGCTCTCCCCTCCCATCCTACCTACCCCCTCATGCACCTACCCATCCCAGTTTCATTTTTAAAAAATTTTTAAAAGTACTATGAGACATAAGAGTAACAAATAAAACTCATCAAAATATTTTGCAGGAAAAGATTTAATGAAAGGCATTAAGCAATATTTGGGGCCTTTGTTTAGTATATGTAACAGGTTTTTGTTGTTTGTTGTTGTTGTAGTACATATAGGTGGACCTCCTTGCCATTTTTAAGTTTTAGCCTATACACTCAGAAAACCTTGAGGTCTTACATAATTAGGTCATAGTTACATACAACCAGCAGGGAGGAATGACAGGATACTCAGTGAAGTGCTAATGATCTTGTCTATCTCCTCCTTATTTGAAGGAATGTTAACATGTAATACATTCAATTGTAATTATTTAAACAGAGACAAAGTTCTGAAAATGGCCATTGTTTAGCTTATAAGGAATACAGCACCACCTTAACAAGAGAAGGCTGAATCCAAATTACATGCATAGTGTGATGCTACAAATTATTTCTTGTATAAATAGTGTAAAAACACTAGGCCTTGCCATCTTCCAGGTAAACATTACAAAAATTCTAAGACCACTGTTATAACATGCTACATGTGTAGCATGTAAAGTTTCTGCATCATTATCATTATAAAATTTATGTTTACATCATCTAACAGACGTTAGCTGAGGAAGCCCTATTACAACTAGGAAGTTGGAGTTATTGCTGAGGAATTTTGGACAGAGGGTTTCTTTTGTCATTTTTAAGATTTATCTGATTGTACCTGAGATATGATAAATAATAGTTTCTATTAGAAGTAGTTTACATCTTAGCTGTTTTAAAGTACATAGGCCTTATAACATGACAAAAACAATAGAAGCCTGTGTTAGGAGTGCTTTACTTTTTAAGCTGTTTTTAAGTATATAATGTCTTTTAGGATTGGGATGGGGGAACTTCTTAGTAATGTAAAACAGGCTATGACTTTTTTATACACAAAGACATCCCAATGTCCCTAGGACTGCACCAGGTAATCTACATCCCTATGCCCTGTTTGTGTGTTTCTGCAGTTGGAGGCAGACCACTTGAAAAGCCTAACAGGAAATTGAAGAGTAGAAACAAAAGCAAAGAGCTGCGGGAAGTAAATAAGCCCCAAGAACAAAAAGACTACCCTAGCTCTCACAAATCAGGAGCAAGTGGCTCAAGACCTAGCAGAAATAGCAGGCAGGCATTAGGACCCAGTGTAGATTGTATCTCCAGTTTTCTTTTGTGTTAAGTTTGGGCTCTGGGCCAGGATGGAAACTAGAGCTGAATGGCAGAGATGCGAGCTTAAAATGAGCTGGGGGTTGGGGGTGAGAGGGTGTTCCTCAGATCCTTTGCTGTTTCCTTTGAGAAAGTTGTTTAGATCAGTAAGAACCTCAAAATTAAAAGTTTCAAAGCTGGGGTGAGGTATAGCCATTATCAGAGTGCTATGGACAGATTTGAGCTGATAATTGAGCTTCGTGTGCTGAAACTCACTAAGAAGGAGCCTTTTGAGCTCCCCTTAAAAAATGGTGTAAGTTTCAAGTGACAAGCATGACTGGTGGAGTGTGTCTTATCTTGTGGTGAACCTAGATTTTGTGGTGAGAAGAAAATGAGCCCAAATGTTAGGAGGGAGCATCCATATGTGTTAAGATCTAGGAGTATTCCAAAGTCGGATAGCCATGGTAGATTCTAAATTCTCCAAGAGTTTCATGATCTGGAGAAGGGGTAAGAACCTCACAGAGCTTTGGGCTCTGGTCAGGGAACCTATGAGTTAGGAAAAGCTGCACAAATTGTTGTGCAATATTGTTTAGGTTTATAAAGAACAGGAATCTGGAAAAACTGAACTGAACCTATTTTGGTTGACTCCCCTCACTTTCTCCTGATACCTATCTGTTCTCAATGAAAAATATTCCTGACATTTCAGAGACCAACTCAGGAAAGCATGGGCCCATAGGGCTTTGGTTCACATAAAGCTGATCTTCTGGCTGAGTTATAAACTGCTAGGCCCAACAGACCCTGTGACCAGCCATGTGTGGGAGGGATTAGTGGGTGTCAGTTTGTGCTAAGGTTCAGAGGTATGTAGGCTGCCAGGAAGTCTTTTATAAAGTCCAGGCCTCCAGTGCCTCAGGGCTCAAGTTTCAGTAGAAGCAGAGACAAATAATAGGGGGTGTACACAAGGCAGGATGATTCCCACAGCACTCAAGGCATTGGGAAGCTTGTTGTGAAAGAGCAGGGCAGAAGAGAAAAAGTGTAAGAGAGGGAAGAAAGAGAAAGAAAAGAGAGGAGAGAAGATAACACAGCATGGGATAAAGACAGTGAGAAGAAGAAGGGGAAGGGGGAGAGAGACCAGAAGAAACAAGGGTATCTAAATGAGAGAGAACATGCAAATGGGAGAGTGGTTAGCTAGAGAGGTAAAAGGAAGAGATGCAGAAAGGGAGGAGAAATATGGAAGAGACAAGGGAAAGAAAGGTGTTGAGAGATATTCAGAGACTAAAAGAGAAAGTGAATAGATCCTGGAGAGAAGAGGGGATATGATGAAATGGGACAGAATGATAGAGAGGGGAAAATCAGGTGAAAGAGAAACAAATATTAAAAATGGCTGGAGGGAGGCAGTGAAGGAAAGAAATCAAGGAAGGAGAAAACATAATTCAACCCTATATGGAGTGGGCAAAGAAAAAGATGCAGAAAGAACAAAAGGCAGAGGGGGGAAAACTGGGGGAAAGGTAAGGGGAGGCCAGGGACTGGAAAAGATTGAGGAAGTGACACAGAGGCAAATATACCAAGACTGGAAGTAAGGGTGATGACAAGGCCTGGGGATACAGTTCAGTATCCATGATCCTCTTGGCCATTAGAAACGAGCCCAGATATTTGTCCTTGAGGAGGCCTTTTCCATCTTTTTCCATTTGAAAGGAAGCAGCCCTCTTAGGAAGCCCTTCCCTTCTTCCTCTCTATACCATGTTCACTTTCCCGGAAAAGGTAAACTGCTTCTGTAATAGGTATCAGTCCCTAGGTTCAGTACCCAGGCATGAAGGAGCACAGAATAGAAAATACAGAATATATAACACAAAAATGAAGAGAGGAAAGAGAGAGAAGGATTTAAGAGTAGAAAAATGAAGGATACAGTAACAGCACTATGGCTCAAAGAAACACAAAATGAATGTAACCAAGGAAGACACTTTTTTTGTGTGTGTAAAAAATGTGTGGACACTATTTTTGTAAAACTTGTGTGATAGAATCTAAACCAGCCAAATAAGCAGCACATGTGGCCAAGTGACCTCTGTCTTTTATTCCTAATGCAGGTAGGTAATGTCTCTCTTACCTCATTGGTAGGAACTATACCTCACAGACTGAGAAGATGGCTAACCTATGTGTAGAGGAAGGGCAGGATAGAGTTAGCTAAGGGTTGGGTAAATGTGCACATTATGAAATGGGATAACTTGAGAGATTATTGGCCCTTGACAGGATAGCTGCCATTGGTAAAACCAAATCATTCCTCAGAGAGAACACAGAAGGAGATATGAGATGGAAAGAGATCAAGCAAGGTGCCTGTGTTTTTGTGGTTTTTGTTTTGTTTTGTTTTGTTTTGTTTGTTTTTCACTTTTTAATGAAATTCATTGTCTGCCTTATTTGTGCATATCATAAAATGTTGCATAACAGCCCTGCAATAAATGTTCTTTGGACAGATGCCATGTATGGAAACTACATGGTCTCACTGGTTTCATTTCTGTGTTCGTCCCAAGAGTATTTTAAAATTAACATTTCAAGAGTCTTCCTCAAATTGATATTTCTTGAAAAAGCTTCCTCATAAGATCTCAACATACAGCTAAGACTAGAAACTTTGCACTGAAGTATAATGTCTAAATGATAACTCATTGACCCATTTAGGCTTACAAATGTATGTTTTTGGCTGTTCTATGTCTTCCAAGTATATGAATGTCAATACAGGCCTGGGCTGTAGCTCAATTAATGGAATACTTGCCCATATGCAGCCTTAAATTGTATGCCTAGCATGTCATGAATCAGTGTAATAGCAAACACCTATAATCCTAACACTCAGGTAGTTCAGGCTAGAGAATTAGAAGTTCAAGTTCACCTTGTGCCACACAGTAAATTTGAAGCCAAACAGGTCTACCTGAGATAGTGTACTGAAAAAGATGAAGAAAATCCCAGGTACTATGAGATGACACAGCAGGCAAAAGCATCTGCCACTAACCTTAAGCAAATGAGTTCAATCCCTGAGACCCACATGTTAGAAGAAGAAAATCAGTGCACTACGCATGCAATCCTTCTGACTTCATAAACACATGGATATACAGTCAGACACAGATGTAGACATACAGAGAGAGAGAGAGAGAGAGAGAGAGAGAGAGAGAGAGAGAGAGAGAATAAACAAATGTAACTAGAGGAAATTAAATCCTCCAAGTAAAATTCCAGGTTTCTAATTTAATTTTTAAGGTTCTAGATATCAATCTAAGGGCCTTCTTCATGCTGAGCATAATCATATTTTATTTTTTATAAAGTAATTATTATAGACTGGAAGTATAGTTCAGCTGGTAGAGTACCTGCCTAGTATGTATAAAACTCTAGGTCCAATCTCCAATACCAAGTAAATCTGGTTTGGTGGCTCAACCCTGTAGACCTAGAATAGAGGAGATAGAGGCAGTAGTAATAGGAGTTCAAGAGCATCCTTAGCTACACAGTGAGTTGTTCATGGCTAACTGTACCTCATGAGACTCTATCTCACAATACAAGACAGCAGGGCTGAATAGATAGCTCTATAGTTAAAAGCGTGTAGTACACTTGCAAAGAATCTGAGTTCATTCCTAGTGGGTCATGTTGGTTTTACTCTAGTGATGAGGGCTCAGATAACTCTGGCCTCCAGAGTGGCCTATACTCAAATGCTCATACCCACACTTACACACACATAATTTTGAAATAATGAGAATAAATCTCCTTTTTAAGTGTCGTAAAGTTCCAACCAGTCTCAGCTCATACAGCACAGTAGTTTTGATATTTGGGGGCAGGAGGGAGTGGTTAGAATAAAATTTAGAGAAAGGAAAAACAGTTATCCAGATTTAGTAACTCAAAGTCAAGTGGGAAATACGAAAGACTTCAAATCCTGAGAGCACAGGAGGAAATTCAAATAGCCTTTGTATCTGCAAGCTCTACATCAACAGATTCAACAGAACTAAAAAAAAGTTATGAAAAATTTAAATATCAATGCAACATTATAAATAATACAGATAACAAACCAATGATTTATAATTTATGTTTAATCTCTGAGCCCCATATGGCAATGGAAGGAACTGACTTCAGCAAGTTGACCTCTGACCTTCACACATACACACATTTTCTCTCTCACACATAACATTTTAAAAATGTTTGTAGCAACAGAAGAGGCCAGGGTATTTCTCTATGATTCAGTATTTGCCTAGCCTGCAAGGAGCCCTGGGTTCTTCCCCAACTCTGTAAAAAAAAAAATCTATAGGTTCTCTTGTACACAAGCACGTGCACACACACACACACACACACACACACACACCCCGCTACAGTCACGTGTAGTTTAGTCATACAGTGCTTGCCTGGCAAACACAAGGTGTGAGTGTGGGTGCCATTGCCAGCACTTTATTTAAGTGAATAAATAACAAGGCAAAATGACAACATACACTTCAGAAGATTTAATTTTCCTTCCTAATTTCTGAACCCATATTGCTTCACGATATGGGTTTTTCCCACCCAGAAAAGTTCACTAGGTTTATTTTAACTTGCTTACATACAAGCAAGTATGCCCCCTTTGAAATTTTTACCTTCCATCTTTCCATAATATAAATCCTCCTTCTTTACTCTGCTCTCAGTCTTCAGCATTAATTCTGAATAATGAGAATAAAGCACCATTTCTCCATAGGTGTAGCTTCCAGGCTCCATCAAAGAAGCCTGTCTTTTCAGCAAAGGGACACCACCACAGAAAACAACAACTGGATGCAATGCAGAGATATACCTACATCACAGACATTGAATTTCTATGGATAAGAAAACATTGAGGAAGAGAGAGCAGAAAGATTGGAAGAGCCAGAATATCAGGAAGTCTGCAATGAAATAATCTCTACTAGAAATAATTCTATAGACAAGACAGGATTAATGGCAAAATTAATGGACATGTTACTGTGGAAGGAGGAAAAGTTTGCAAGATCCTTCCCCTAGACAAAGACCCACAGGTAACTGAGGACTCTAGAAAGAAGAATCAATATCTCCCAGAGATGAGCCCCTTCCTAAGCTACAAAACAAGATCCTCTTCTGGGAAATCCTGGTTTTCAGGGATTGGGAGATATTCAATGAGTATAATATTTGCTGCACAAGTGATGGGACCATAAACAAAAGTTGATATGTGTGAATAAGAGGACATTTGCTCTGCAAGAGTAAGGACCCAAGTTCAAATCCCCACAGCCCTGAAACCTAGGATTTCCAGAAAGAGGATCTGGCTTTGTAGCCTAGGTTCAGTAACTATTTCAAGCTGGCCCTGAATTCAAGATCCTACTGCCTTAAGCTACCAAGTGACGGGATTCCAAGAGTGTTTCATCACAATTTGATGCTATCATTTCTTTTTAAAGAAAAAAATTATCACAATTTTAAAAATATTTATTAACACTGGAAGAGTTAGAAATATTTCAAATAGTTTATGTGGTGGTAAAAGGATGACTTCTGTGATCTTGTTCTCTCTTTTCATCTTTATGTTGGTTTCAGTAATCAAAATCAGGCCATCCAGCTTATACAGCAAGAACTTTTGCTCACTGAGCTTCTAGGTGGCTGGATGTAATTTTGTGTCTGTGGGTAACTTGTTTGTTTGTATATTACTATTATTGTTAGGGTGGACACACATAAGGATAACTTGTGATGATCATTCTCTCCTTCTACCATGTAGTTCTCAGAGATAAAATTCAGATCATCAGGCTGAACAGCACATATCTTTTCCAGCTGAGGCACTGAACTGGCCAAACTATATATATATATATATTTTTTTTTCTTAATTTACATTTCAAATGCTATCCTGAAAGTTCCCTATACCCTCCCCCCACTGTGCTCCCCTACCCACCCACTCCCACTTCTTGGCCCTGGCATTCCCCTGTATTGGGGCATATAAAGTTTGTAATACCAAGAGGCCTCTCTTCCCAATGATGGACAACTAGACCATCTTCTGCTACATATGCAGCTAGAGACACAAGCTCTAGGGATACTGGTTAGTTCATATTGTTGATCCATCTATAGGGTTGCAGACCCCTTCAGCTCCTTGGGTACTTTCTCTAGCTCCTCCATTGTGAGCCCTATGTTCTATCCTATAGATGACTATGAGGATCTACTTCTGTATTTGCCAGGCACTGGTATAGCCTCACTCGAGATAGCTATATCAGGGTCCTTTCAGCAAAATCTGGTTGGCATATGCAATATTGTCTGGGTTTGGTGGCTGATTATTGGATGGACACCCAGGTGGGGTAGTCTCTGGATGGTCAATCCTTTTGTCTTAGCTCCAATATTTGTCTCTGTAACTCCTTCATTGGGTGTTTTATTCCCTATTCTAAGGGGGAATGAAAGATCCACATTTGGTCTTCGTTCTTCTTGATTTTCATGTGTTTTGCAAATTGTATCTTGGGTATTCTAAGTTTTGGGGCTAATATCCACTTATCAGTGAGTGCATTTTCTGTGTCCATTCCTCTTTCTGGATTCTTTTCAGCTTCTGGCTATTATAAATAAGGCTGCTATGAACATAGTGGAGTATGTGTCCTTATTACCAGTTGGAACATCTTCTGCGTATATGCCCAGGAGAGGTATTGCCAGGTCTTCCTGTAGTACTATGTCCAATTTTCTGAGGAACCACAAGATTGATTTCCAGAGTGTTTTTACAAGCTTGCAATCCCACCAACAATGGAGGAGTGTTCCTCTTTCTCCACATCCTAGCCAGCATCTGCTGTCACTTGAATTTTTGATCTTAGCCATTCTGAATGGAATGAGGTGGAATCTCAGCTAGGGTCACCTCAGTAAATTCCTGAGAGTCTTCCCCATCCCAGCTCTCTGGCTAGTCCCAAAGATACCCCATGGATTTCCATTCTCTCTCCCAGCCCTCTTCCACCCCTTCTCCACCAACACCTGATTCCCAACCATCTTCCCCTCCTCAGACCATCTCCCACCTAATCCCATCTGTCCATCCACTTCCAATGTCTATTATTTCCCCTTCTGAGTGAGATTCAAGCCTCATCCCTTGTGTCTTCCTTATTATTTAGTTTCTTTGTGTCTGTGGATTGCAACATAGTGATCCTGTATTTTATGGCTAATGTCCACTTAGTGAGTACATACCATTTGTTTCTTCCTGTGTTTGGGTTACCTTACTGGGGATGACATTTTCTTTTTTCTTTTTTCTTTTTTTTTTTTTAAGATTTATTTATTATATATAAGTACACTGTAGCTGTCTTCAGACACTCCAGAAGCCCTAGGGCATCAGATCTCATTACGGATGCTTGTGAGCCACCATGTGGTTGCTGGGATTTGAACTCAGGACCTTCGGAAGAGCAGTCAGCGCTCTTAACTGCTGAGCCATCTCACCAGCCCCAGGATGACATTTTCTAGTACCAATCATTTGCCTGCAAATTTCATAATGTCTTTGTTTTCAATAGCTAAATAATATTCTATTATGTAAATGTGCCACATTTTCTTTATTCTTCAGTTGAGGGATATTTAGGTTGTTTCTACTTTCTGGATATTACTAATAAAGCTAATATAAATGTACCTGAGTAATGTCCTTGCAGTATAGTAAGGCATCTTTTGGGTATATGCTCAGGACTGATATACTGGGCTCTTGAGATAGAAATATTCTCAGTTTTCTGAGAAACTGAAAAACTGATTTCCAAACTGGTTTCACAAATTACACTCCTACCAGCAATGAAGGAGTGTTTCCTTGCTCTGAATCCTAGCCAGCATGTACTACTACTTGAAGTTTCAACCTTAACCATTCTGGCAGATGTAAGATGGAATCTCAGAGTTGCTTTGATTTGCATGTTCCTGATAACTAAGGAGGTTGGACATTTTTTTTTTTTTTTTTTTTTTAGTGGTTCTTGGCCATTAAAGATTCCTCAGTTGAGAATTCTCTGTTTATATTCTGGGTGTCTTAAAGTGAGAGATATTGACATAATCAATCACTGTGAGAATCTTGTAAATCTGATCTTGGTCACTTATTTCTTTGAGAATGATGTGGCTATAAAATGACTAGTGATATGCTCCAAAGTGACAGACACAGTGTGGGTAGGTCATTAGTTTGTGTGCAGCCTTTAGTTGGGCTGTGATTTTAAGTGTATGTCACCCTTTGGAACATTCTAGTGGGGAATGAACACTTGACTCAGAATGGCTGTTTGTGGATATAAACTGTAGGCCTGGCATGGGAGGGTCAGAATGTGAGTCACTGTGCCACAGATGATTAATATTAATAACATAGATGTTTGCTCTCTTACGTTGTCTTCTTCAAAGATGCTGGTCCCCTGAGTTTCAAGAAAGAGGACAACTTGAGTCCCAGTGACCCTGAACAGCTGAGAGCTATTTTTGCAGATATATATACAGAGAAAGAAAACAGACAGACAGACAGACAGACAGACACACAGAGATGCATTTTTAAAGTAAAAACGATTATTTCAGTTTGTTTTAAACATCTACTTTTTCAAAGGTCTTTGGATATAACTACTACTCTGAAATGATAATTATTTGACACCTATGTCAATAAAAATGATGATATAATCCTGAAATATTGTAAACATATCTACAGAGTGTGTATTTATAAAGTACAGCACGATGACCTATTATTAGGTATCCATTAAAACTTTAAAAAATATTTTTAGGGTCTATGAAGCATAGTCAGGAGAGGGGCTGCTAACCATGCACAGAGTTCCAAGTTCTATACCCAATAGCATATAAATCAGATGTATTGATATAAAGCTGTAATCCCAGCTCTCTGTAAGTAGAAGTAGGAAGACCAGTAATTGAAGTTATACTCTACTACATAGCAAGTTCAAGGCCAGTTTATGCTACATGACACCCTCTTTCTCACAAAATATTTGTTAAAGATGGTGATAAGGATAAGCATGTTGGCAGAACCCTTCAATCCCAGAGGCATTGGCACACAGATCTCTGGGAGATTGAAACCATCCTGTACTAGTCAGTTCTAGGCCAGCCAAGGCTACATAGTAAGATTGTCTCCAAATAAAGATGATTGTAATTTGAATCTAAAATGGTCCCATAGGATAGTGGTTTAAATATTTGGTCCCAGCTGTTGGTACTATTTTGAAAACTGTGAAACCTTTCAGAGGTAGGGCCTGGCAAGTGGTGTTAGGGTAATGATGGGTCCTTGAGATCAGGCTTGGGTGCTAGCATTTTTATTCACGGAATCATCTCATCAGCCCTATTACTTGACTTTTTTTTATTGTGTTGTAGCTTGTGAATGGCCTAACCTTATGGGGACAGGCTGTACCCGTAACCCTTAAAAATTCTAGTAACAAATAGAACAATATAGATACACTCTCCAAAAGCAGGGGAATGCAGTGCTTTTTGTTGTTTTGCTTTTCTGGATACTTACGTCTTATCAAAGGACAATTTTTGGGAGTCAGTTTTATCTTTACAACTTGATTTTGAGACAGGTTATCATTTGTGCCTTACTCCAAACTAGTGATATTCTCTCAGCATACCAGTAGTGGAGTTATTGTAATCACCTCCAGCTTCTTTTGCATGGGTTCCAGGGATTGAACTCAAGTTGTCAGGATTATGTAGCCATTGCTTTTACTCACTAATCTATCTCACTGTCCCTTAGTGTTTTGTTATTTTCAGTATAGGGTCTCATGGATCTCAGGCCATTTTCAAACTCACTATGGAACAAAGCATGATACTGAATTTTCTGATCTTCCTGCCTCTAATTCAAGTGATGGTATTATAAGCATGTGCTACCACGTCTGCTGTATGCAATGCTGGTGGTAGAACCAAGACTTCTTGTATAGTAAGGAAGCATTCTACTATGATCTACATGTCTAGTCCCTGGGTTTATTGATATTATTGTTTCGTTTCTTTTTGTTTCTTTTGTGTGTTTGTTCATTTGTTTGTTTGTTTTTAAAGAGAGCTTCTTACAATGGATTCTCAGGTATCATGACATTCACTATGTAGCTGAGGCTAAGTCAGAACTCATGGAACTTATCTTGCCCAGCTTCATGAATGCTGGAATTGCAGGTATACTCAGCCATACCTAGCTTGAGTATTCTTGTTTAAATGAAGGTAAAAGTCATTACAATCAGGAGGTGGTACCAATAATTAGACAATGGTAGACAGTGTTGAAAATTGATTAGATTGTGTCCTCAGTACACGGTATTAGTGGTCTCTCTAGCCTGTTGGAGTAGAGAAGAATGAGTACAACAATCATGTACATCTGCAAATTCAACCACTGTGTAGTGAAAATATTCATCCCAAAACAAATCACCTCTTCCCTAGACATATACAGATTCTTTCTTGTCTGTATTCCTTAAAGGGGTCAGTTATTATTATTCTAGTCTATGGGATGATATATGTGATCAAAGGCAAATAATATATTGTTTTATGAGGAACCTAATCCTCTATAGCATTTACTGTGTGTAGAACATTCTGGAATCAGTATTTGTGTATACCAAAAAAGCCTGACAATATTGTGTATGGAGAAGGAATTTTTTCTGACATTGCTAATGTAGAGTTTAAGCTACAAATGTGGCAATTAAATGTGGTTCTTCCATGTTATACTCTTAATTTCTTTTTTAGTTTTGATTGTGTGTGTATCCATAATCATATTTGTGACTTGAAAATGGCTACTCATGGAGGCCACAAGAATATATAATGTTCCATAAAGCAGGGTTTGTAGGCAACTGTGAGCCACCAGACATGCATTACTGGGAACTGATTCAGGTACTCAGCAGGAGCAGCAAGTACTCTTAACCACTGAACCATCTTTCAACTCCATAGAACCCCACTTAAAAGATAAACAATAACAACAACAACAACAACCCTGATGCTTATCAGAATAGTGCAATATGGAAAAACAAAGAAGTTAAAACTACAAATTTAGAGCTGATAAAATTGCTCTTGTAGATAAAAGTGTACTGTCCAAAGACAGATGAACTTAATTTGATCCTTAGGTCTTACTTGATGGAGGAAGACAAGTATTCAAAGTTATCCTGTGACTTTCACATGGGTTCCATGACATGTATGCACGCACGCACACGCGCGCACACACACACACACACACACACACACACATACACACACACACACTAAATAACAAATATACAAATTAATTAAAAAAATTTAATTACAGAATTAAAACAAGGGGACAAAGTGGGGTACCAGACAAGCCAAAAGCTTGTTGTTCTTAAAACCCAAGCTTGGCTTTGTTCACCACTTTTCCTGAAGCAGTTATGATGGGAAAAACAAAGACAGACTCACCCTGTTTCCTTAAGGTCTCAGGAAACTCAGCACACATCCCAAAGCACTGGAGCAAAGCAAACTTACTTCTGTAAAAGGGTGCAACTTTGTAACTAATTCAAATGGCCAAAAGGAACTGCCAGTCCCAGTACATTTTTATACCATCCCCACCAGCCCCAAAGGAGGATACTGTTCTTCAAGCTGGACAGTCAGAATTGAAACTTACTTTTCGAGACAGGGTTTCTCTGTATAGCCCTGGCTGTCCTGGAGCTCACTTTGTAGATCAGGCTGTCTTCGAACTCAGATATCAGCCTGCCTCTGCCTCCTGAGTGCTGGGATTAAAGGTGTGTGCCACCACAATTGAAACTTACATTCTTTTTTTTTTTATTAGATATTTTCTTCAATTACATTTCACATGTTATCCAGAAAGTCCCCTAAACCCTCCCCCATCCCCTGCCCTGCTCCCCTACCCACCCACTCCCACATATTGGCCCTGAC
Source organism: Mus minutoides (assembly GCA_902729485.2). Taxonomy (NCBI): domain Eukaryota; kingdom Metazoa; phylum Chordata; class Mammalia; order Rodentia; family Muridae; genus Mus; species Mus minutoides. Next base: position 161,921 of record CACVCL010016511.1, on the reverse strand, counting down.
ATTTCCCTGTACTGGGGCATATAAAGTTTGCATGACCAAGGGGCCTCTCTTCCCAATGATGGCCAACTAGGCTATCTTCTTCTATATATGCAGCTAGAGACATGAGCTCTGGGGGTACTAGTTAGTTCATGTTATTCTTCCACCTATAGGGTTAAAGACCCCTTCAGCTCCTTGAGTACTTTCTCTAGCTCCTTCCTTGGGAACCCTGTGTTCCATCTAATAGCTGACTGTGAGCATCCACTTCTGTGTTTGCCAGGCACTGGTATAGCCTCCCACGAGGAGACAGCTATATCAGCACCCTTTCAGCACTATCTTGCTGGCACAGGCAATAGTGTCTATGTTTGGTGGCTGATTATGGGGTGGATCCCCGGCTGCAGCAGTCACTGGTTGGTCCATCCTTTTGATTCAGCTCCACACTTGATCTCTGTAACTCCTTCAATGTGTGTGTTGTTCTTAATTCTAGGAAGGGGCGAAGTGTCCACATTTTGATCTTCATTCTTCTTGAGTTTCATGTGTTTAGTAAATTGTATGTTGGGCAGTCTAGGTTTCTGGGCTAATATCCACTTATCAGTGAGTACATGTTATGTGAGTTCTTTTGTGATTGGGTTATCTCACTTAGGATGATCTCCTCCAGATCCATCCATTTGCCTAGGAATTTCATATATTCATTGTTTTTAATAGCTGAGTAGTACTCCATTGTGTAAATGTACCAAATTTGTTGTATCCATTCCTCTGTTGAGGGACATCTGGGTTCTTTCCAGCTTCTGGCTATTATGAATAAGGCTGCTATGAACATAGTGGAACATGTGCCCTTATTACCAGATGGAACATCTTCTGGATATATGCCCAGGAGAGGTATTGAAGGATCTTCCAGTAGTACTATGTCCAATTTTCTGAGGAGCCGCCAGACTGATTTCCAGAGTGGTTGAACCAGCTTGCAGTCCCACCAACAATGGAGGAATGTTCCCCTTTCTCCACATCCATGCCAGCATCTGCTGTCACCTGAATTTTTGATCTTAGCCATTCTTACTGGTGTGACTTGGAATCTCAGGGTTGTTTTGATTTGCATTTCCCTGATGATTAAGGATGTTGAACATTTTTTCAGGTGCTTCTCAGCCATTCGGTATTCCTCAGTTGAGAATTCTTTGTTAAACTCTGTGCCCCACTTTTTAATGGGGATATTTGATTTTCTGGTGTCCATCTTCTTTAGTTCTTTATATATATTGGATATCAGTCCCCTATCTGATTTAGGATTAGTAAAGATCCTTTCCCAATCTGTTGGTGGCCCTTTTGTCTTGTTGACAGTATCTTTTGCCTCACAGAAGCTTTGCAACTTTATGAGGTCCCATTTGTCAACTCTTGATCTTACAGTACAAGCCTCTGCTGTTCTATTCAGGAATTTTTCCCCTGTGCCCATATCTTTGAGGCTTTTCCCCACTTTCTCCTATGTAAAGAACCCACATGTCCCTCAAGAGGTATGGATACAGAGAATGTGGTACATTTTTATAATGGAATACTACTCACCTATTAAAAACAATGAATTTATGAAATTCTTAGGCAAATAGATGTATCTGGAGGATATCATCCTCAGTGAGGCAACCCAATCACAAAAGAAGTCACTTGATAAGCACTCTCTGATAAGTGGATATTAACGCAGAAACCTAGAATACCCAATATACAATTTCCAAAGCACAAGAAAATCAAGAAGAAGGAAGACCAACGTATGGATATTTCATTCTTCCCTAGGGAATAAAATACCCATGGAATGAGTTACAGAGACAAAGTTTGGAGCTAAGATGAAAGGATGGACCATCCAGAGACTGCCCCACCCAGGGATTTCCATCCCATAATCAGCCACCAATACAGGCACTATTGCATATGACAGCAAGATTTTGCTGAAAGGACCCTGTTATAGCTGTCTCTTGTGAGGCTATGCCAGTGCCTGGCAAAAACATAAGTGGATGCTCACAGTCATCTATAGGATGGAACACAGTACCCACAATGGAGGAGCCAGAAAAAGTACCCAAGAGCTGAAGGGGTCTTCTACCCTATATGTTGAACAACAATATGAACTAATCAGAACCCCCAGATCTCGTGTCTCTAGCTGCATATGTAGCAGAAGATGGCCTAGTTGGCTATCACTGGGAAGAGAGGCCCCTTTTATCTTGCCAACTTTATATGCCAGGGCCAAGTAGTAGGAGTGAGTGGGTAGGGGAACAGGGCAGGGGAAGGGTATAGGGGTCTTTTGGGATAGCATTTGAAATGTAAATGAAGAAAATATCTAATAAAGATATTAAAAAGAAAAGAAATTTAATAGTTGATTCTCAGGTACATTTACGATATTACCAATATTACACAATTCTGCTCTAGATTATTTAAATTTATTCTCTGGATTAGGTGGAGGCTAGGATGTACCAAAGTTGATAGAGTGCTTGCCTAGTATTCAGAAAGCCTTGTATTCAACATGGAAGCACTCACGTTGATACTCACTGTTAGCCCTGAGAAAATACATTCCCACAGTTGCAGGATTAAGTCAACTTTGTTTCTATGAGCATGAGGGACTGGCCAAATGGCTGCTTCACTGTAAATCAGAATTTTAGAGAGCAGCCTCTCACTAGTTTTTGACATCCCTTTTATGGGGAAGGATTAGGGTAGATAGAACAATTATCACGATAATTGCCTGTTAGCACCTCGACAGAAGACTGGGTGGACTCAGGGCTTGAGGCTTCCTGGGGGGTAGATAAATGTGATAGAAAACAGCTGTTAGAAAAAAGTCAATAAAAATAAGTGGAAGGGGAAATATCAAACTATCTGGAAAGACACATTTTCAGAAGATAAAAGGACAAGAATCCATCACAGGTTCAGGAGTTTCACAAGGCAAAGGGCACCATGGGGTTACAAGCTCAGTGTAGATTGAAACACATGGTTTGCAGTTTATATTAGGATTAGAAAAAGAAACTAGTTCTTGTAAGATACAGTGACTAAAGAAAAATACATAACAATGTGACTCCTTAACAACAAGTTGGCCCCTTAACAACAATGTGGCTACTGTTTTGGATTTACAAAACCTATAATCCCAGCATTCAGTACCTAGGCAGGAAGATTAGGCATTCAAGGTCTGCTAGGCCACTGTGCCTCTACAAAGACATTTGTAGTACCTAAAATTGCTGCTGTTTGTAATACCTGGAAAGGAAAGAAGAATACAACTGACATTTAAAGGAAATAATCTAATTTCTGGATACTGTTCAAATGTCCTGCATATATAGAAGCGTTTGAGAACCAAGATTAATTGGTCCAAAATATCACTACAAAAATTAATACAGTCTTTCTGGAAAACAGTATAAATATATATAAAGGAATTGAAGTCAGTATGGTGAATAGATAGTTACTCTCTATGTTTAACTATATAAAACTTCATAACAAAGGCATAAAATAAACCTAAGTGCTCACCAACAGATTAATAGAAAATGAAAATGGTGCATACAGACACAATAGAATGCTTTTCAGATAATTAAAAAAAAAGGAGGGATCAGAGGCGCTCAGCCAGTAACGATGCTTTCAGTCAAACCTGAAAACCTCAAAGTTGTCCTCTGACTTCTACACACCCACCATAACACAATAAATAAAATATAATAATTAAAAGATGAAATCCTATTGTTTGTATCAAAGCAATAAATGTGAAGAAGATTATATTAAGTGAAATAAGCCAGACAAGGAGAGACAAATCTTACAGAACCTCATTTGTGTGTAGAATCTGAAGGGGATTGATTTCATATATATTTGAGTAGATCAGGGGTTTCCATTGACTAAGGCCATCATTTATCACTTGATAAATATTGAAAAGATACAGTTACAGGGAGAAATAAGTTTTAAGAGATCTACTCCACGGCATAACTGTAGCTAGTAGTGATTATATTCTACTATTAATTTTGTTTCTTTGTTTGATAAGATAATGGCTTTGTATGTAACATGAGCAGTCGTGCAACTCACTATATAGCCTAGTCTTTCCTGCAATTTTCTACTTATCCTCAAATTCCAAATTATTGGAAAGAAGTCAGTGCTCTCCATTGCTCTAGTACTCTATCTCCATGCTTTGATATAGAAGTCATATTTGAGATGTCAGTCTGGAAGTCACGAGCACATATTTCAACATCTTTTTAAAAAGGTATTTTCTTTATTTACATTTCAAATGTTATCCCCTTTCTTGGTTTCTCCCCGGAAAACCTCCCATTCCATTCTCCCTCCCCAGGATTCTATGAGAGTGTTCCCCCACTTACCTGTTCTCTCCTGGCAGAAGTTGTGTATGGAGGGCTGTGCAACACCCTTAGCTCCCAGGTGCAGATGGAGACCACTATTTCAACTTCTTAAGAGCTGAGGCTACAGATGTCCACTGTAGTGGGTCAGTCTGATGCTACTTGGATGCTATAGCTAAAACTGTTTGCTCACTTTGTGATTGCCCCTGAGGAGCAGATGCTTGTGTATTCAGTGCAGCCATGTGAACTCTCTCCCTAGTTTAACTGGTCAATAAAAGGTTAGAGCTTGTGATTGGGCAGTGGAGAGAGTAAGATATGACTGCAGGTTGAGAGGAGATTATAGGTGAGGAGAGAAGATGGACAAAGAGGAGGACACTGCCATGGACCAGAACCATGATGCCAGGAGAAACAGCAAGTAACAACAAGCTTTGTAGATGGCGAATAAGTTAGAATAGCCCCAGATCTGCCCAATTTAGGCATTTGACTTATAAATAAAATATCTAAATTGTGTGTACAGTCTGCCACCATCTCAATAATTACATTGCATATCTTTTAAAAGATAAGACTAGATTGTCTTCTTACAATATAAACAGTGGTGCATGTGTAATACATGTGCATATAGTAATACACGTTTGAAATAGACTAAACAATTCTACTATGTAAGTGTACACATATATGCATGTATTTTTAAACATATAATATACAACAAAACTATTTTATTATTCAATTTGACTTTTTAAATTATTATCAATATTAAAGTATGCTTTGTTTGATGTGTAAGGGTGTTTTGCCTGTATGTGTGTCTGTATACCACATGCATGCTGGTACCTGCAAAGGCCAGAAGAGAACTATGGATCCCCTGGAACTGGAATTACAGAGGGCTATGAGTTGTCATACAGTTACTGAGAACCAAACGCAGCTTCTCTGGAAGAACAGCCAGTGTTCTAAATCATTAGATATCACCACAGCCACCAATTTTTATTTTTAATGTGTATGTATGTGTGGAAGTGTGTGTACAGTTTATACCTTTGTTTCATATACACCAACGGTAGAAGCCACAAAAGAAGACCAGGTATCTTGTTCTATCATTCTTTGCTTCATTTCCTTAAGACAAGACCTGGATCAAGGTTTACCCTCAGCAAACCATACTGATACTCTTAGCTCTGCCTCTCATGGAGCTGGCATTACAGACTCATGCAACAATGTCTGTCAGTCCTGGAGTTTTAACTCAGAACCTCATGCTATTTTGCAGCAATTTGTCTTCCCCATTGAGTCATCTACTAAGCCTCCTTATTTGTCAGTTTTAGAAAGCAAATTTGAGGAATAAAAAAAGTTCATTTATCTGAATCATCTCTTAAAATCTCAATTTATCTTGCCCCCAAGTGTATTACCAAAATTAACTGAGAACCACCTTTTCATTCTTGGCAGAGATCACTCTATGCATGTATCTGTGGAGCCCAGGGACCAGCCTCAAATACCATTTAATCTTATTAATCTTATTTTTTTATACTGTATTTTATTCACCTATTTTATTAAAAAATTCTTATTTTATGTGTGAGACTGCTTTGCCTGCCTGTGTATAAGCACAATAATAAATTGCTGAATTTGTTTATCATTTTCAGAGGATTTTTTTGGTAGAATTTGTGTGATTTCTAATGTACAAAGTATATTGGTATCTGTAAATATATAATTTATTGGCTATTTATATACCTTATTTTCCTTTTCTTGCCTTATTGTTTCAGGTAGTACTTTGAGTACCATATCTAGCAGTAGAGGGGATAGTGGACATCTATGTCAGGCTTTCTTATTGGCCTGGTGCTTGCAAATTGAGATGAATTTGTTGGCAAATGAACTGCATGTTTTCTCTTGCTGCTGACTCACTAGTGCCAGGATTCTGGGCATGCATGGCCATACCTACTTTTCCCTAAAACTTAGGTCCCTCTACTTGAATGTCTAGTGCCTTTATCAACTGAGCCATTTCCTCAGTACTTCCACATGAATTTTAACAAATTGTTTCTACTTGGATAAAAGGTAGATATTGCTGTTTTTCCAATACTGATAAGGAACACCAGAAATACTGAGAAGAATCAGGGCCAATGAAATATATCCCCAGGTCACTCTATAATTCGGAAATGAATATGATCAATTGTTATTTATGCATCTAAAATTGAGGTTGTTCTTTGTTTGCAATGATGGATGTCTATGATGTAAAGATTTGTTAGGGATTGAGCACACATGAAATTGATTTGTGTTTAATTTTTTTAAATTTCTGAAGAAAAAATATGGATTCTCATTTCCTTTATCTTTTCTCTGCAGGAGGAATTGCACTGGACTCTGGTACTATGCAAGGACCCTTTACAAAAACAGGCGTCCTGGAAAACAATTATGTACCAGCAACTCAGCCTCTTATACAGGAACTGTACCATGAGTTGCTTATCTACTCTGAAAGACCACCAAGAAAATACTCACTGCTCCAAGTGGGAAATATAAATGGTTCATCTATGGATGCCAGAAAGCAGATAAATCAGAAAAAACTCACCAGACAGTCAGGACCTAACCCAGACCCTTCAGAGTCACCTGAAAAGCCAGTGGTCCCTATGAGGCCCAGGAAGCCAGGTACCAGAGGCCAAGGATGGGACCCAGGAGGTCAGAGACCCCCAGAGCATCCTTTTCCACATATTCAGCCATACTCAGCGTACTCAGGGATAAGGCCCTGGCCAGATTCTCACCCCAGGACAAGACATAGTAAGTTCTTGCTTTTTACTTTTTCAACTAGACCTTACATCTACACCTATTGTATTCTCTTTGGATTTTTTTTTAATTTAAAATTGGTTTTCGTCACAAATTTATTTATTATAAAATTTATAATATTGACCATTTAGTGTCTTTTGTTTTCTTTTCTTCCTCTTAAAAAATTTCAGCTTTCAAAATATCGAGTTTGCTTACATCATTTTCATACATGCTTAATTTTTTGTTAACTCTCCACTTCTCTCTTTCATCTCACTGCCTCCCCATGTAACTCCCTTTCATTTTGTATGACATGTTTTATTAACTCCTCTACTTTTCTTCCTTAAAACTTCTTTCACCACTTCTCGTATGCCCCTTTCTGTTTTTCTGGCAACTACTAACAATAAATTCTACACACACACACACACACACACACACACACACACACATATATATATATATATATATATATATATATATATATATATATATATATATAAATTAGAAGTTAAGATGCACATTTGCGAGAGAATATATGGTATTTGTTTTTATGAACCTGGGTGGATTCATTTATATTTTCCTGTTTCATATGTCTTTGGCAAATTTTATAGTTTTATGCTGAATATAATTTCATCATTGTGTATGTACAATTTTATTATCCATTCATCAATAGTTGGGCATTTAGGCTGATTCTATTTCCTATCTATTGTAAATACAATAACAGAAACATGCATTATTATTGTATATTATAATATAAAATAATCTGATTATTGAATATTTTCATACATGTGTTCACCCTTCATTACCCTTTTTTTATTAGATATTTTCTACATTTACATTTCAAATGCTATTCTGAAAGTCCCCTATATCATCCTCCCGCCCTGCTCCCCAACTTACCCACTCCCGCTTCCTGGCTCTGGCATTCCCCTGTACTGGGGCATATAATCTTCGCAAGACCAAAGGCCTCTCCTCCCATTGATGGCCTACTAGGCCATCCTCTGCTACATATGCAACTAGAGACACAAGCTCTGGGGGTACTAGTTAGTTCACATTGTTGTTCCTCCTATAGGGTTGCAGACCCCTTTAGCTCCTTGGAAACTTTCTCTAGCTACTTCATTGCAGGCTCTGTGTTCCATCCAATAGATGACTATGAGCATCCACTTCTGTATTTGCCAAGCACTGGCATAGCCTCACAAGAAACAGCTATATTAGGGTCAGCAAAGTCTTGCCAGCATATGAAATAGTGTCTGGGTTTGTGGTTGTTTATGGGATAGATCCCCAGGTAGGGCAGTCTCTGGATGGTCCTTTCTTCCATCTCAGCTCTGAACTTTGTCTCTGTAACTCCTTCCATGGGTATTTTTTTCCCCATTCTAAGAAGGAATGAAGTATCCACACTTTGGTCTTCCTTTTTCTTGACTTTCATGTGTTTTGCAAATTGTATCTTTGGTATTCTAAGTTTCTGGGCTAATATCCACTTATAAGTGAGTGAATATCATGTGTGTTCTCTTGTGATTGGGTTACCTCACTGAGAATAATATCCTCCAGATCCATCCATTTGCCTAATAATTTCATAAATTCATTGTTTTTAATAGCTGAGTTGTACTCCATTGTGTAAATGTACCATATTTTCTGTATCCATTCCTCTGTGGAGGGACATCTGGGTTCTTTCCAGGTTCTGGCTACTATGAACACAGTGGAACATGTGTCCTTATTACAATCTCATTATTCTTTCATGTATACCTCTTACATATTCTCCTGGTTATTTTTCTCTTTACAAATAGCTTGCATCTTGATTTCAACTCTACTTTTTTTTTGTAAATCTATATTTTTCATATGAAAGAAAATATGCAGTATTTATGTTTCTGAATGTGGCTTATTTTATTTAAAAAGAGGATTTTCATTTTTCTACCAAACCTATACAATTACATCAGCCTGATGTTTTGAAATGGATTAGCGAAAGGCTTCATGATGGGCATACTCTAAGAAATGTACCTTTGGTTTCATTGTGTGATCATTAAAATGCACACTTAGGTGTGCCTTGTGGGTATAGATTAATTACTACACGTGGATATTCTTTTTCTTTTGAAATATTGATGTGGGAAATTTGCGGGTATTTTTGAGTTCAAATCGGACTTTACCTTAGGCAAGCACTATCTCAGGACTTAGAGATAGGGATGTTCATGGTCACACAAAATGATTGAATCAAAAAATTATGGACTATAAATGGTGAATTAGAGTTTATTGTAGACTTATAGGTGGGAGTTCAAGAGGAGGAGAAAGGGCAGAGTTCCTATGAGAGATGTAGGTTCCAGGAATTTGGTGACAATCAACTCCTCATATAGGAGCTTATTATAGGACTCTGGGTAGAAAATGGGTATAGTTGGTCAGGCTGGCAGGTTGAATAATGAGAAAAAATAAGGAGTTCAGTGTATCTCTCAGTATCCGTCACATCTTCTCATACAGCATCTAGGCAAAGATAGACAAAATGAAACCAGGAACCAGAACTCTTGTCTGGCATTCCGGGAACTGCTGCTTTGTAGTCCCTTTCCTATAAGATCAAATTTTATTCCTTATTTTCACCAACAGGGTCTCACATGTTGTCTCAAATTTGTTATGTAGCTAAGGAAAGGCTTGAACTTTTGATCTACCTGCATCTACTTTCAAAGTATTGGGATTACTACCATTCCCAGTTTTGGGGGGTATTGAGTATAAAATCCAAGGTCTTGTGCATGCTATACAAGCACTCTACAAAATGAGCTACCCCTACATCCCTTCACAGCTTTACTTAAGATTTATTTAATTTTAAATATTTTATATGTGTTTGTCTATATCTATGTATATACATACACATTAGTACAGTTGTCCACAGTGATTATGATATTAGATATCCCTGAAGTTATATTTCCAGGTAGTTGTGAGCTGCCTAGTATGAATCCTTAAATCAAATTTTGGATCCTATGCAAGCAGTACACTCTCTTAACTATTGACACATTTCTCTCTAGACTCATGTACATGGCTTCTCAATGCAACTGAGAAATGATGTTATATTAGTCAGAGATTTCCAGAAGAACAGAACTCAGAAAATGGGATTTATTAGAACGGCTGACAGGCTGTTGTCCAGCTCGTCCAACAGTGGTTGTGTACCAATAGAAGGTCCAAGATTCCAATTATTGTATAGTCTTCATGCTGGATGTCTCAGATGATTGTCTTTAGTATATGCCAGAGTCCACAAGAAGTAGGCTTCAATTCCATTGAAGGAATGGACTTTCTAGTGAGATGGAGAGTGCTCTTTCTTTCCCTTTACATAGGATACAACTGGAAGGCATGCCCCAGAGTAAAGGTATATCTTCCTACCTCAAAAGATCTGAATTCAAGGTATTCAAGGTATATCTTCTCACCTCAAAAGATCTATATTAAAAGTGGGTCTTACTCATCCAGAGACTGCCCCACCTGCGGAACTATTCTATATACAGTCACCAAACCCAGACACTATTGTGGATGCCAACAAGTGCTTGCTGACAGAAGCCCGTTATAGCTGTCTCCCGAGAGACTCTACCAGTGCCTGCAAATACAGAGGTGGATGCTCTCAGCCAACCATTGGACTGAGCACAGTGTCTTCAATAGAGGATCTAAAAAAATGACCCAATGAGCTGAAGGGGTTTGCAGCCCCATAGGAGGAACAATAATATGAACTAACCAGTACCCCCAGAGTCACCAGGGACTAAACCACCAACCAAAGAATACACATGGAGAGACTCATGATTCTAGCTGCATATGTAGCAGAGCATGTCCTTGTCGGTCATCAATGGGAAGAGAGGCCCTTGGTCCTGTGAAGGCTCTATGCCCCAATGTAGAGATAAGTGGGAGTGGATGGGTTGGTGAGCAGGGGGAGGGGGAGGGGATAGGTGATTTCAAAGGGGAAATCAGGAAAGGGGATAACATTTGAAATGTAAATAAAGAAAATACCAGCCAGGGCGTGGTGGCGCATGCCTTTAATCCCAGCACTTGGGAGGCAGAGGCAGGTGGATTTCTAAGTTCGAGGCCAGCCTGGTCTACAAAGTGAGTTCCAGGACAGCCAGGGCTAAACAGAGAAACCCTGCCTTGAAAAAACCAAAAAAAATAAAATAAATAAATAAAAAAAAATACCTAATCAACACAAATTGGGTCTTACTACTTCAAATTATGTGGTACATTTACACAATGGAGTACTACTCAACTATTAAAAATAATGAATTTATGAAATTCTTGGGCAAATAGATGTATGTGGAGGATATTATCCTGAGTGAGGTAACCCAATCACAAAAGAAGTCAGCCAGCAAGATAGTGCTGAAATGCCTTGATATAGCTGTGGGAGGCTATACCAATGCCTGGCAAACATGGAAGTGGACGCTCACAATCAGCTATTAGATAGAACTCAGGACTCACAAGGAAGGAGCTGGAGAAAGTACCCAAGGAGCTGAAGGGGTCTTCAATCCTATATGTGGAAGAATAACAGGAACTAACTAGTACCCCCAGAGCTCATGTCTCTAGCTGCATATATAGAAGAAGATAGCCTAGTTGGCCATCATTGGGAAGAGAGGCGCCTTGGTCATGCAGACTTTATATTCCCCAGTACAGGGGAACGCCAGGGCCAAGATGTAGGAGTGGGTGGATAGGGGAGCAGGGCGGGGGATCGGGGAGGGTATAGGGGATTTTTGGGATAACATCTGAAATGTAAATGAAGAAAATATCTAATAAAAATGGAAAAAAAATTCCTGGTGCCTGGAGAGATGGCTCAGTGGTTAAGAGCACTGACCGCTCTTCCAAAGGTCCTGAGTTCAATTCCCAGCAACAACATGGTGGTTCACAACCATCTGTAATGGGGTCTAATGCCCTCTTCTGGTATGTCTGAAGACAGATATAGTGTACTCATATACATAAAATAAATCAAAAATTTTTTTTAAAATCCTGCAGAACAGAAGAGAATCTTTGCCATCGAGTACGTTTGTGCTGGCTGCATTTCATTGTAAACTTGTTACAACCTACAATTACCTGGGAAGAGACTCTTAAAAGAAACTATCTAGATCAGGTTGGCCAGTGCACATATCTGTGAAAAATTGTTTTCATTGTTAATAGACGCAGGAAGACCCAGCCCATTATGAGCAGTTCCACTTTCTAGGCAGGGGTCATGAACTATACAAGATAAGAGAAATCAAGATAAAGGTAGCAAGCAGGAAGCATGGGTACATGGATCTTTCTTTATTCCTGGCAGTAGCTATGATGTGATTAGCTGATTGAGTTCCTACCTTGGCTTCCCATCAGTGATGAACTGAATCAGTGATGACAAGACAAATAAAACCTTTCTTCCCCCCCCCCCCAAAAATAAGTCACTTGATATGCACTCACTGATAAGTGGATATTAGGCCAGAAACCTAGAATACCCAAGATACAACTTCCAAAACACAAGAAAATCAAGAAAGAAGACTAAGGCACAGATACTTCATTCCTCCCTAGAACAGGAAATAAAATATCCATGGAAGGAGTTGCAGAGACAAAGTTTGGAGATAAGCTGAAAAGATGGACCATCCAGAGACTGCCTCATCCAGGTGGTCCATCACATAATCAGCCACCAAATGCAGACACTGTTGCATATGCCAGCAAGATTTTGCTGAAAGAACCCTGATATAGCTTTCTCCTGTGAGGCTTTGACAGTCCCTGACAAATACAGAAGCGGATGCTCTCAGTCATCTATAGGGCAGAACACAGGGTCCCCAGTATAGGAGCTAAGAGAGTACCCAAGAGGTGTAGGGGTCTGTAACCCTATAGATGGAACAACAATATGAACTAATCAGACTCCCCAGAGCTCATGTCTCTAGCTGCATATGTTTTAGAAGATGGCCTAGTCGGCCATTATTGGGAAGAGAGGCCCCTTGGTCTAGCAATCTTTATATGCCTCAGTACAGGGGAATGCCAGGGCCAAGAAGTGGGAGTGAGTGGGTAGGGGAGCAGGGCGGGGGAGGGTATAGGGGACTTATGGGATAACACTTGAAATGTAAATGAAGAAAATATCTAATAAAAAAAACTAAAAAAAAAAAAAGAAAGAAAGAAAGAAAAAGAAAAATCCCTCACAGATGCACACACACACTTGGGTTTTAGTTAATTCAGTAGATAGTCAAGTTGACAACCAAGAATAGCCATCAAAGATGTAAACAGAGATATATGAGATTGCTGAAAGAGTGACATGCTTCATATTGTTTTTGAACTTATTATTTAGTTCTTTCTAATGACCTTGAATTTTCAGTCTCTCTCTCTCTCTCTCTCTCTCTCTCTCTCTCTCTCTCTTTCTCTCATAACTGGGATTACATGTGTGTGTTCACTAAGCTTTTGTTACTGTTGTTATTGAAACAATTATGTATATACTTATAAATAATGTGGCATGGTGGCAAATATCTATACTCCACTTGAGATCAGTCTAGGATATATGAAACCCTACATTTAAACAATAATGAATGAAATAACAAGGGCCAAAATAATGGATCAGAAGATAAAATAAATTACCACACAAGCATGATGACTTCAGTTCGATCCCTAGAGCCCACAGCAGAGAAATGGCTCTTGAAAGCTGTCCTCTGACCTTCACACCACATACACACACACACACACACACATACACACACACACACCCCACAACCATCAAATGATAATCATCATCTTTTAAATTGAGCTGAGGTATGGCTCAGAGGTTAAAGCACTTACATACAAGCATGAGGATCATATTTATAACCCTATATTTCTTTGTAAATGCCAGGTAGACATAGCAGCCCACCTGCAATTCTAGCCCTGAAAGGTAGAATAAGGAGATTCCAAGTGCAAGTTAGCCAGCAATACTCACCATACCCATGAACAATGTATTTGATTGAGGGACCTTCCCTCAAAGAATAAGGTGGATAAGCAATGAAGAATGATTCCCCACGTCAATCTTTAATTTGTACATATATGCTCATGCATACATGTGCACTCATGGAAACATGAAACAATGCTCAGAAAAATAAGAGAAAATAAAATATCTTTAAAATGATAAGTGATATGATATATAAACTAAGAAACCACCAGCATAGTAGAAAACTTTTGCAAGCTTGATTGTTTTCTTGTTTTCTATGTTAAAATATATTTATTTTTTCTTATTTATATAAACAAAAATAATTTGTTTCAAAAATTTTTGCATGCAAAATTCAAAAATTTTTCAGGGGAAAAAATTCCAAAACACAACACCAATGGCTTATGCTATAAGATCAATAATTGACAAATGGGACCTCATAAAATTGCAAAGCTTCTGTAAGGCAAAGGACACTTTCAATAAGAAAAAAAAAATGCATCCAACAGATTGGAAAAAGATCTTTACCAACTCTAGATCCAATAGAGGACTAATACCTAATATATATAAAGTCAAGAAATTAGACTCCAGAGAACCAAATAACCCTATTAAAAATGGTTTACAGAGCTAAACAAAGAATTCTCAACTGAGGAATAACGAATGGCTGAGAAGCACCTAAAAAAATATTCATCACCCTTAGTCATCAGGGAAATGCAAATCAGAACAACCCTGAGATTCCACCTCACACCAGTCACAATGGCTAAGACCAAAAACTCAGGTGACAGCAAATGCTGGTGAAGATGTAGAGGAAAAGGAACACATTGCCATTGCTGGTGGGATTGCAAGCTGGTAGAACCACTTTGGAAATCAGTTTGGTGGTTCCTCAGAAAATTAGACCTAGGGCTACCTGAGGACCCAGCAATACCACTCCTGGGCATATACCCAGAAGATGCTCCAACATGTAATAAGGACACATGCTCCACTATGTTCATAGCAGCCTTATTTAAAACAGCCAGAAGCTGGAAAGAACCCAGATGTCCCTCAACAGAGGAATAGATACAGAAAATGTGGTACATTTATACAATGGAGTACTACTCAGCTATTAAAAACAATAAATTTATAAAATTCTTAGATAAATGGATGATATCTGGAGGATATCATCCTGAGTGAGGTAACCTAATCACAAAAGAACACACATGATATGCACTCAGTGATAAGTAGATATTAGCCCAGAAGCTCAGAATATCCAAGATACAATTTGCAAAACTCATGAAACTCAAGAAGAAGGAAGACTAAAATGTGGATACTTCAATCCTCCTTAGAAGGGTGAACAAAATACCCATGAAAGGAGTTACAGAGACAAAGTTTGGAGCCCAGACTGAAGGAATGACCATCCAGAGACTGCCCTACCTAGAGATCCATCCCATAAACATCCACCAAAGCCAGACACTATTGTGGATGCTAACAAGTGCTTGCTGACAGGAGCCTGATATAGCTTTCTGCTGAGAGGCTCTGCTAGTGCCTAAAAAATGTAGAAGTGGATGCTTATAACCATTCATTGGACAGAGCACAAGGGGCCTACAATTCTGATACCTTCCCTAGTGGCTTTTTACTTTAATATAATAATTCTTTCTATAGTTAGAAAATTTGCCCAGTAAATCTGCTAAGAAGACCATGCTTTCCTATGATCTAATAATTTTATTATTTTGGGCTATAGAAAATATAACCAGGACCTCAAAATTTAAACCAGAAAATAAATCAGGATCTCAAAAAATATTTAAGCTACCATAATTGTTTTAGTACTATTGCCCACAGCCAAGATATGCATCTACCTAACTACTTGTAAATGGAAAATGGATAATCGGAAATAGATGTGTCTAGGCACATGCATAAACATACACTGGAGTGTTATTAGGCCATAAAAAAAGAACATCACCAGCTCTCTTGATATAAACCTGCTGTTTTCAGCACTGAGGAAGAGACAGGAGATCTCAAGTTCAAGCATGTTCAACTATATAGCAAAATGTCTCAACTGCCCATCACTATCCCTAATATACATACAATGTCAACTAATCCAAAGGCCATGCTCATAATGGAAAGCCTGTTATACAATATGGGTGAACAAAAATGCCATTTTGCTAAGCATAGAAAGAATAATATTCTATTATTCTACTTATATGTGATGTATAAAATGAATAATGAGAAGGAAAGAGTAGAATATTGGCTATCAGGGCTGGATTGATGGCTCATCAGTTAAGAGTTCTTGCTACTCTTCCACAAGATCTGAGTTTAGTCCCAGCACCCATGTCAAGGGGCTCTTAGCACCTGTATCTCCAGCTCCAGTAGATCTTATACCCCCTTCTAGCCTCTGAGGGCACCTGCACATGCATGGCATACTCTTTCACACACACACACACACACACACACACACACACACACACACACACACTTTTAAAAATTAACCTTAGAAAAAAGAGGGTTGGTTATCAGGAGCTGGAATAAGATTTCTAATATTTGTATGTGTACATGTATGTGTGCAAGTAGAGATTAGAGGTGTTTGTTGAGTTTGCTTCTTTATCTATTTACATATTTTAAATCTTTAATTATTTTGTGTATCTACCTACCTACCTATAATATATCAATCTATCCATCCACTATCTATCATTTATTTATCAATCATTTATCTATGTATCAATCATCTATTATCATTACGCTGTGTGTGTGTATGTGTGTGTGTATGTGTGTGTGTGTGTGTGTTTTGGTGTGAGTGTACTTGTGCCACATCACACATGTGGAGGTTTGTGGACAACCCAGGGCTTCATGCATGCCAAGCAAATGAGATTCTACCAAATACGCTAAATTTTCAGTTCTTCTTGCTATTTCATACACACTCCTTCTGCTACAAATTGTAGTCCCTGGATTTTGTCATGTCACTCTGACATAGCATACAGATCTTGGAGGATTACTTTTGTTTAATCTGCAAGTTAAAGAATTAAAGGGCAGGAAATATCTGAAGGACAACAGATAGCAGCAGAGAAATCTCTCACTCCTCAAATAGAATCTGCAGTTGGAGGGTGTTAATGAGGTGAGGAAACACATACATGCAGCAGATACATAGAGAAAAAGACACTCAGCAAAGCCAAGAGGGGACTTAGAAAAGTGAAAAATCCAGTTCATTCTTAAGGCCTGGGGGGTTTTAAACCTCTGAAGAGTTTCCCTTCCTAAATTAGGGTTGGTCTGTTTGAAGAAGGACAGGATTGTTAATTGGTAAGCAACAGAGGTGTGTATGTAATGCCCTGATTCAGTCTTGAAGCCCAAATGGGCCATCAGCAGTAGATCTGCTGCTACTGGGGAAAAAAAAGGCTTCCAGGCTTTTGTCTCAAGTCAGGAGGTTGAAAAATAAGCTGGCCATCTTGAAGATTTGTCACCTTTATTATCTAGCCATGGCCTCTCTCAGGTGCACCTGCCTGAATCCTTTTCTGCCTTCTCTTCGTCTAGCTAGAATTATTTTCCTTTAGGTCTCTTTCCTCTGGCTTCACTGAGTGTTGAGAGCAAACTAAATTTTTTCTTTGTATATTCAACACAGTTTTTACTTCCTGCTTCCCTTGGGATCACTTTTAGTTTCCTTAAGAGAGGAACTGTGACCATTCTTCACTGTTATATGCTCACATGTAGTACACAAAATTCCTAGCAAAAATCTGACTGCACTAATTCAGTTCTTACCTCTTCCTCTCCTTTTTCACATCACCACGAAGTACTTTGTTGCTGTGCTCAGGGCATATTAGCTTCTTGAGACTGCTGTAACAAGATATCCCTGGGTAAGTTTTTATCTTTTAAGATCACATTTACACTTGATGAAATGCACAAATATCAAGTGTACTCACACAACATTTGGATGAATGCCTAACATAGCCCAAGCTCCTATAGAGACACAGAACACCAGCATCATCTCAGGGAATCATAGCTCTTGCCTTCTTTTTCTACCATAGGAGGTACATCCATCCCATGTGAGAGAGCCAACCCTTGAGTATTAATGATACTCTGCTATGCTTGCAAACAGGATCCTAGTATAACTGCCTCCTGAGAGGCTTCATCCAGCAACAGATGGAAGCAGATGCAGCGACCCACAGCCAAACGTCAGGCAGAGCTTGTCGAGTCATGTGGAAGAATGGAGGATGGAATTGAGCAAGCTGGAGAGGTCAAGCATACCTCAAGAAGAGCCAACTCATCTTGGCCTATGGGGCCTCACAGAGAATGGGCCACCAACCAGGGAGCATGCAGGGGCTAGACCTAAGCAAGTAATGCACTTAACATTAAGTCATCTCTCGAGCCACAGTTTGTTTATCTTTTAAATATTTGTTTATTTTTGAACCAGGACCGTTCTATGTAGACAAGGGTAGCCTCAAACTCACAGAGATTCTCCTGCCTCTGCCCAGGAGTGCTGATATTAACGGCATGTATTGGCTTTCCTTGGTTTTTAAAAAATATTTACTTAATGTATTTTGATTATTTTCATCCCTAACTACCCCCCTCAATCTTCCTCTGGAACGCTTCTTCCTAATAGACCTCTCTCCTCCTCCTGCCCCTCCTCTTCCTCTTCCTCCTGCCCCTCCTCTTCCTCTTCCTCCTGCCCCTCCTCTTCCTCCTCCTCCTGCCCCTCCTCTTCCTCTTCCTCCTGCCCCTCCTCTTCCTCCTCCTCCTGCCCCTCCTGTTCCTCTTCTTCCTGCCCCTCCTCTTCCTCTTCCTCCTACCCCTCCTCTTCCTCTTCCTCCTGCCCCTCCTCTTCCTCTTCCTCCTGCCCCTCCTCTTCCTCCTGTTCTTGTTCCTCCTCTTCTTATAATCCACCTCAAAAAATTAGTTTAAGTAGTTTAAAAATTTTTATTTAATTAATGATTTTAATTGCACATTCATAGGTGTAGGGTTATTTACTGAATCATGAGCCACTTCTCAGTGGCTACATCTTTGAAAAAAATGACTTCTCCTCCCATAGCAACCACTAGCTGCCTCATCACACCCACAGCTATATATATAGTTTCTCCTTGTACTTTTTCTATTTGTACAGTCCAGAGTCCACTGCCCATGAAATGGTCTTATTCACAATTAAAATGTGTCTTCCAACATTATTTAACATAGTCATCATAATCATACCACAAGCATTCCCTAAGGCCCGTCTGCCAGATGGTTATATATTCTGTCAAGTTAGCAATTAACACTACCCATTTCATACATATAGAGTGTGTCATATCTCTGAAGTGTATTCAGAATTTAAAGTATACAGGAAGGTCACACATATCTGATCATATCATTAAGAAAGCATCATGTCATTGACTGTCATTGACATATACCCCTAGTGCCTGTTTCGCCCTTTTCTGGTAAACATAGAGAATTTATGCACAATAATATACACATCTGAGTGTATAGCATAAGCCACTTACCCCTACACTTCATAATAAAAAAAAATACAACCATAAGGAGTTTTGAAAGAGGGGAAGCAAGTTTAGCTTTTTTGTGGGGGAAGCAGGCAAAGCTGGGGGAAACACAGCATTCAAAATCATAGTTTGCAAAGGGCCAGGCATCAATACAGGCCTCACATTGGACTTAGACTTATAGACCTGAGCATGTAAGATTTATTTTAGGGGCCCAGAGCTGATCTTGTGTCACAGCACTCCATAGCCAAATACCACCAGGAGCGAGCTAGTCTCCCAGGAGTGTCACAGGTAAGACCACCACTTCTGTTCAGTTTCCTGACCCAAGAGTGACTCTTTCAGAGCCATCAGGACAAAGGAACCAAGGAACATCCAGAAACAGGAAACTTCTGGTTTCTTTCTGCACCCCGGAGCTGACCCTAAACTACAGTACTCATACCCAAATTTCTCTCAGATAGAACTGGTCTCCAGGGAGTGTTGACACACAGACTTATAGGATAGACAAGCTACAGTCAGAGACAGCAAGACTAGTTAACACTAGAGATAACCAGATGACCAGATGGCGAGAGGCAAAAGCAAGAACGTGAGCAACAGAAATCAAGGCTACATGGTGTCATCAAAAATCTATTCTCCCACTACAGTGAGCCCTGGATACACCAACACACCAGAAAAGTAAGACTCTGATTTACAATGACATGTCATGATGTTGGTGAAGGACTTTAAGAAGGACAAAAATAACTCCCTCAAAGAAATGCAGGAGAACACCGGTAAAAAGTTAGAAGCCCTTAAAGAGGAAACACAAAAATCCCTTAAAGAATTACAGAAAAAAACAACCAAACAGGTGAAGGAATTGAACAAAATCATCTAGGATCTGAAAATGGAAGTAGAAACAATGAAGAAATCACAAAGGGAGACAACACTGGAGTTAGAAAACCTAGGAAAGAGATCAGGAGTCATAGAGGCAAACATCAACAACAAAATACAAGAGATACAAGAGAGAATGTCAGGTGCAGAAGATACATTAGAAAACATTGACACAACAGTCAAAGAAAATGCAACATGTAAAAAGGTGCTAACCCAAAACTTCCAGAAAATTCAGGACACAATGAGAAGACCAAACCTAAAGATAATAGGTATAGAAGGGAGTGAGGATTCCCAACTTAAAGGGTCAGTAAATATCTTCAACAAAATTATACAAGACAATTCCCCTAACCTAAAGAATGAGATGTCCATATATATATATATATATATATATATATATATATATATATATATATATATATGAAGCATATAGAACTTCAAATATATTGGACCAGAAAAGAAATTCCTCCCACAACATAATAGTCAAAATACCAAATGCACAAAACAAAGAAAGAATATTAAAAGCAGTAAGGGAAAAACATCAAGTAACATATAAAGGCAGACCTATCAGAATTATACCAGATTTCTCACAAGAGACTTTAAAAGCTAGAAGATCCTGGACAGATGTTATACAGACCCTAAGAGAACACAAATGTCAGCCCAGTCTACTATACCCAGCAAAACTCTCATAGATGGAGAAATCAAGATGTTCCATGACAAAACCAATTTACACAATATCTTTCCAAAAATCCAGCCCTACAAAGGGTAATAGACAGAAAACAGCAACACAAGGGGCGAAATTACATCTTAGAAAAAAGTAAGAAAGTAATCTTCTTTCAACCAGTCTAAAAGAAGACAGTCACATAAACATAATTCCACCTCTAACAACAAAAGTAACAGGAAGCAACAGTCACTATTCCTTAATATCTCTTAACATCAATGGACTCAATTCTTCAATAAAAAGACATAGACCAACAGATTGGATATGTAAACAGGACCCAGGATGTTACTGCATACAGGAAATGCACCTCAGTGTCAAAAACAAACACTACCTCAGAGTAAAGGGCTGGAAAACAATTTTCCAAGCAAATGGTCCCAAAAAACAAGGTGGAAAAGCAATTCGAATATTGGATAAAATTGACTTTCAACCAAAAGTCATCAAAAAGATAAGGAAGGGCACTTCATACTCATTAAAGGAACAATCTACCAAGAACTCTCAATTCTGAATATCTAAACTCCTAATGCAAGGGCACATGCATTCATAAAAGAAACTTTACTAAAGCTCAAAGCACAAATTGTACCACACACAATAATAGTGGAATGCTTCAACACCCTACCTTGAGCAATGGACAGATCATGGAAACAGAAACTAAACAGAGACACACTGAAACTAACAGAAGATATGAAAGAAATGGAGTTGACAGATATCTACAGAACATTTTATCCTAAAACAAAAGGATATATCTTCTTCTTAGCACCTCCAAAACTGACCATATAATTCGTCACAAAACAGGCCTTAGCTGATACAAGTAGACTGATATAATCTCATCCATCCTATGAGATCACCAGGGACTAAGGCTGGTCTTCAATAACAACAAAAACAACAGAAAGCCCACAGGCACATGGAAGCTGAACAATGCCCTTCTGAATGATAACCTGGCCAGGGAAGAAATAAAGAAATTAACGACTTTTTAGAATTTAATAAAAATGAAGGCACAACATACCCAAACTTATGTGGCACAATGAAAGCAGTGCTAAGTGGAAAACTCATAGCTCTGAGTGCCTCCAAAAAGAAACTGGAGAGAGCATACACTAGCAGCTTAACAGCACACCTGAAAGCTCTAGAACAAAAAGAAGCAAATACACCCAAGAGGAGTAAACTTCAGGAAATAATCAAACTCAGGGCTGAAATCAACCAAGTACAAACAAAAAGAACTATACGAAGAATCAATAAAACCAGGAGCTAGTGCTTTGAGAATTCCTTCCTTCCTTCCTTCCTTCCTTCCTTCCTTCCTTCCTTCCTTCCTTCCTTCCTTCCTCCCTCCCTCCCTCCCTCCCTCCCATCTTTCTTTCTTTCTTTCTTTCTTTCTTTCTTTCTTTCTTTCTTTCTTTCTTTCTTTCTTCCTCTTTTCCCTTCGTTCTTCTTTTCTTTCTCTTTTCCTTTCTTTCTTTTTTTCTTTCTTTCTCTGCTTCCTTCCTTCTTTCTTCCCTTCTTTCTTTTGTTCTTTCTTTTTCATCAAATATAGTCTAACTGGACTCAAAGTGAAAAAGTAAACTTCAGTTGAGAATATATCTCCATCTGATTGTCTAGTAGGCAAAAGATCATTGAGTATTTTCTTGACTGATGATTTACTATTGTAAATGTCATCGCTGAACAGCAGGAATATGAAATCAGTCTGCAGAAGATAGTAATTCTATTCCTTCAATACCTTTTCTTCAGTGCCTGCCTCCAAGTTCATGTTTGATTTCCTGTCCTGTCTATTATTCAGAATGTACTGTAAGATATAAGATGAAATAATCTGTTTCCTCTACAGAAGAAGAAGAAGAAGAAGAAGAAGAAGAAGAAGAAGAAGAAGAAGANGGAGAAGGAGAAGGAGAAGGAGAAGGAGAAGGAGAAGGAGAAGGAGAAGGAGAAGGAGAAGGAGAAGGAGAAGGAGGAGAAAGAAGAAGAAGGGAAAAGAAAAACAAGACGGGAGTGGAGGAACACGCCTTTAATCCCAGCACTCAGGAGGCAGAGGCAGGCAGATTTCTGAGTTCGAGGCAAGCCTGTCTTCAGAGTGAGTTCCAGGACAGCCAGGGCTACACAGAGAAACCCTGTCTCAAAAAACAAAACCAAACCAAACAAAACAACAACAACAACAACAGCAAAAAAAAAAAAAAAAGAAAAACAAACCAAAGTAGAACTAAACAGATTTTAAACAAACCGAAGTAGAACTAAACAGATTTTACAGCAGGGAAGGTGGGTAAAGGAGCAAGCACAAGAAATACATAGATTCTGAGGCACTCACATTCACACACAGAAAATTCATAAAAACAAAATTTGAAACCATAATATATAAGGAAAAGGTTCGTTAAGCAAAAATAAAAGGAAACAAACACCAAAAAAACTTCTGAAGCTGGTGAGAAGGCAAAGAAGAATTCGTGCTGGGGCAGAGGAGACTAGCTTTGCATTTCTGAAAGGTCACTTTGTTGGCTGATGAAGGGGAACTCACAGAGGTTAGGGTGTTGGCACGCAATCAGTGTTGATAAAGACAATTTTCAAAGTCAGAGCAGAGAGGAGGGTGATGAAGTGGCAAGTAGTTCAAGAATCACTCAAAATGTTCTCAAAGAAAGAAATCCAGAGGGTGTGTCCATGGAAACCTTGTTATGGTTCCCTTCAAATATTTACCTTATCCATTAGAGTTACCATTACCATGCTTCAAGGAAATTCCAAGGTTTTCAGCAATTTTTATCCAACAAATATTTTTGGTTGTAGTTACTGCTCTTTTGTCATTTTGTTATTAGTTTTTAGTTTACTGAATATTGAGAAGAGGTCACATGTAGTTCATGCTAATCTCAAACACACCACTTTGCAGAGAATAATCTTGACCTACTTTTCTTCCTGTCTACACCTCCTCAGAATTGAGATGTCAGGCTTACACCACCCCATCTAGCTTATGCAATGCCAGAATGGAACTCATTTTTTCCATGCTAGACAAATATGCTACCAATGAACTATTCCTTCACCCCTGTGTGTGTGTGTGTGTGTGTGTGTGTGTGTGTGTGTGTGTGTTTTGTGTGATTTACATTTGAGTTCATTATTGCACTGGGCTAGGCTAATCTTCTCTGTGTCATTCCAATATTAATAAATGTGCTGCCTAAGCAAGCATCTTTTTTGTTATGTTATTTGATTTATGCTGCCCAGAATTGTCTTAAATTCCTCAATCCTCACACCTCACAATCTACTGATCAGCTAGGACTATAGACAAAGTTTTAAAAATGTTTGGAGTCTGTTGTATGCCACACATGAGAGATATAGTATTAGACAGACACAGTCCTTGGTCACATTGAGTAGCTGGAGACAATAAAATGGAAAAGGAATGCTAAAATAATGACAAGAGGAAAGCTGGTGTGTTAAGGCTGGAGAGATTTAAGGGTGATATTAGATCACAGTTTGGAACAGAGCAAGATGAAACATAGCATGGTGTGACATACCCAAGGAGTAAAGTACTTTCAATGCTTAAATGAAGAATGATGTTTAAATAAGCATTTTATTGAGTTTAAATGAACATTTAAATAAGTTCAGTGGTGGGATTTCTTGGCCTCTCATTTACTGACATTTAGAGTTGGAAGGTTCTCTATCATCAGAGGTTGTACTTTGCATTGTAGTCCCTCGACTCTTGTCTCTATCCACGAAATACTTTTGATGTTCATCTTGTCTCAGTTTGATACCAGATCTCTCGAGCATTTCTAATTGCCCTAGGTTCTGGGAGGAGATCAATTACTTTTACTTGAGAACTAAAGTTTTGGATGATTTTCTTATAATCCTTTTCTTGAGAGTTCTTGTACTTAAACTTGTCTGACTTGCCTACCCTTAAACTTTTTTGTGTTTGTTTTGTTGTTGTTTGTTTTTGTTTTTGTTTTAAGACAAGTTGTTCTATAGTTCAGGATCCCCTAGAACTCAATATGTAGTTGAGAATGACTTTAAATTTCTGATCTTCCATCATACTCCAAAACTTAGGATTGTGGGTATATAACACCATACCCACTTTATACAGTGCTGGGATTGAACCCACAGCAGCGAACATGCTAGTGACTACTCTTCCACCCATACTACATCTTCTCTTGCCCTTGAACATTATATAAGCACAATTCAGTTATATAATTTTTCTATGAGTTTTGTACAGAACACGTGAGTCAGTAAATTTTGTGAAGGTTGCAACTGAGAGGAAATATTAAATAAATGCCTTTTGTTGAGACAAAAAATGTAATGTCCATGGCTTTGTCTCCAAGAAACTGCTTCCCTGACATGTAGTTAAGTGCTCAGTAAACATTATTACAGTCATAATAATTGTTGCTATGGGGATTGGAACACATGATATCCTCACATTTTCCATCATTCCCTCTTGATTTCTCTGATATTTTGACCCTCATTCATTCTTTTGTGGAAATTCCCTTCAAAAGACTTCTCAACAGATTCCTCTGAATTTCTTCAAACTCTGCCTTACCTGTGGCATTTGAAGTGGGGGATGATTTCTTGTCTTTGAAACATCCTTCTTTGCCTGGTTGGGTGACAATGCTATGAGAAACGTTTCTTCTTTTTTCAACTCTATAACTTGATTTAACACTTAAAACTTAATTCACATACATTCATTTTAACAGTAGTTGTGTTCAGTTTTTGTTTTGTTTTTTAATGTGGTAACAGAGACTAAGGTACAGAGATTGTTCAGTGAATTCTTATTTTCCTTATATTTTCTAGACAAAGCCACATGGATGCTGTATGGAATATGGTTCATTCCAAAGATTTGTTTAGCCTGTGTCAATGTACACATTTGGAATCCCATCTCTTTGTACGCATTTGGAATCCCATCTCTTTTCTTGCAAATTTTTTGGATATATTTTATGCCAAAGGGGACTACTTCTTGAAACACTCTCCATGGACATGCTTGAGCAAAATACGTTGTATATACTTATGAAATTCTTCACTAATAATAAAGTGGAGAGTGATTGAGAAAGGCACTGGAATATACTTCTGCTTCCATATGCATGTGTGTGATCCAACATATACACACAGAATAAACTCTCATGGTTGACACCTATAATCCCAGCATCTGGAATGCAAAGTTACTAGAATTGTCATGTGTTTGAATGACTACCTGGACATCCTCAGTGGGGTGGGGGCTGCAGTGTAACACAGGTAAGATTTACTCCAGTGAGTGGCTTCTGGCATGGCTCACTTGAAAAGTGCTTGCCTAGTTTTTATGAGGCCCCAGGCCTACCCTCATGCCCCAGACACAACTGCCTTATGGAAGAGGGCAAATACTATCTTGGTGATGACTAGAAATTATTTACAGCACCTAATAGGCACTCAACAAACAGTAACTGTTATAGCTTATCATGAAACTAAATCTCTTAATCTTGCCATGATTGTTATTTATTTTGAAGATTTATTTTATTTTTTATTATGTCTGTGACTGTATGTAGACATGTGCACATGAGTGGAATGGCTGTAGAAGCCAGATGAGGGAATCAGATTCATTGGAGATAGAGTTATAGGAAGTTGTGAACTATCTGATGTAGGTGCTGGAAGTCCTACTTGCTCGTTTATAAGGTAGGGCAGCTTTTGTACTTGGGATATGACTGATGGGCTGATGGTACATGAAAGGGTTATGATCCTATCATAGATAAAGTGCTAGAACTTTTTATACTTTTATACTTTTTACACTTTTATGGGCTGGAGATGAGTAGCTGATTCAGCAAATAAAAGTGCTTGCTGAACAAGCATGAGAACCTGAGTTCATTTCCCAGGTTTGAATCCCTTGTATTTATGTAAAAAGTCAGGAATGGTTATGTGTGTGTCTGTGACCCCTGGCCTGATTCTTCACCCACTTTCATGTTGAAATTTGATGTTTCATACAGACTTATTGGTCACAGCTCAACCCTGTACTTGCTCATATGTCCATCACTATTGAAGCACATGCTTAGAATATGATGAGAGGGTCAAAATTCCAAATATTACAAGCGGCATAAGTAGGGCAAGCAAAGAGGTGGGTAAACCTTCAGGAAACTGCAAGAAGATGATGCCCTCAAGGGTGGGAGGTGGTGGTTACTGAGAAACTTGCACCAGCCACACATTTACAAAGGTTAGTTCCAGATACAAGATGTAAAATGGACATGAGGGCCTGAATCCCAAACTCTGACATCTTTACCCTGAGCACCTGCACTCACTCTGCCTTCAGGAGATGGATGATCTTAAACTCACAATACCTAGCTGTGAAAGGCTGAAAAGTGAAGCTTTCCCAAGGGCCTGGACAAGTGGACAGAAGAATCAAGGAGATCCCATTTCTTAGCTTATTTGGTTTTTAATAAGAAATTGAGAAAGGAGTCCAAGGAGATAGCTAAATCAGTAATTTTGGTTTGCAAGCAGGAGAACCTGAGTTCAATTCTTGGGATCTAACTATAAAGCCCTGTGATGTGCTCACAGTATGGTAGTGTAGTGGTGTGATGGGCTGTGCATTTGTAATCCCTATGCTGGGATTCTGTGCATTGGGAAGACATGCTGATACTAGGTTTTGCTGGCCAACCCATCTAACCATATTAATGAGTCCCATGCCAGTGGAAAAATTTAGATGGCTCAGTAGGTAAAGACAGTTGTCAACAAACTTGAGGACCTGAGTTTGATTCACAGCTAGAATCTACATGGTGGAAAAAGAAAAATGAATTCTACATGGTTTGCACGCACATGCACACACATATTAAACAAGCAAGCAAAGACAAAACAAAAATCAAACGAAATACAAAGAAACGTAACAAAATCATTAAAATCTAAAAAGTTACACAGCTCCTGAGGAGTTAAGACACCCAGCATTGTCTTTTGGAATCCACACATGGGCACATGCACCAAAATATATGTATAAATAAATAAACACTCCCCCAACAGAATCTGGAAGAGATTACAGGTCTTGAAAACAGGAACCAGAAACCCCAAATCTCTTGTTGAATTCTAGTTTTTCTTTTTAATTTTTATATTTTATTTAAATGTTGTATATATGGATGTTTACCTGCATGTATGTCTGTGTGCCACTTGTATGCCTGGTATTTATGGGAGGTAAGGGTGTCTGATCTCCTGGAACTAGAGATATAGATGGTTGTTAGCCACTGTGTGGGTGTATAGAATTGAACCTGGGTCCTCTGAAAGAGCATCCAATAGTCTTACCATTTAATCTATATCTCCTGCCCTTCTTGCTGAATTCTGTGCAGCCATTTACACCCCTCCTGTCTGTCAGGGGCAACTGAGCAGCTACATTATAGTCCCTACAGTGGCAGGGCAGGGATCATTGTTGAGACAAAAGAAAACAAGGTGGATGCTGTGGGCTACTAAAAAGCTCAGTCTTCATTTTCATCTCTCCTGTCAAGCAGAGAGTTCCCACCCAGGAATGCTGCCTGCCCCTCACTCCCACACATACCTAACTGAAGTATACTCTGTAGGAGTTGTACCTTCCCCAGAGGAGATTCCACCCCACTCCTATCTGGTGGTACCAGTCTCTAAGTGAGAGGCTGTCAGGTAAAAAATTAAAAAGAATAGCTGTGTACCAGAGGCTCCTTTGTCCTCATTCTGCTTAGCACCAGAGTCAAGCTTTGCTAAGAGCAATGGTTACCCTCGTTCTTGTATTAGTCTACAAGGTATTAGTCACTACATAGACTCTGGATAATGTCAGATGACATGTGAAAGCTGTGACAGCCATTGCTTCCCCCTAGGGCAGGTAGGCCCTGCCCCTCCTATCAAGGTGTGTTCTCAACACCCTCCCTGAAGCTAAGCTGAGGTGAGGTTAGTCTGGGTTCAGTCTCTCGGGATCTTCCTTGGAGTAAGAAGCAAAGCACAGCCCAGCCAGGCAGGAGGATGGGAAAGGAGGACCTGGCCTGCTCAGCACATCGACACAGGTATTTGCTGACTCTGGCGACCAGTCTTTTACTCACCTATGGGCCAGGTAAGAAGCAATGTACTGGAAGG
This sequence comes from Mus minutoides, assembly GCA_902729485.2. Taxonomy (NCBI): domain Eukaryota; kingdom Metazoa; phylum Chordata; class Mammalia; order Rodentia; family Muridae; genus Mus; species Mus minutoides. The sequence goes on along the minus strand of CACVCL010016511.1, from coordinate 133,091 downwards.
ACTCTGGGAGGAGAGGAGTCAGCAAAATGGGTAGTCTGGCTCTTGCCAGCTGCTCCATGGGGTTGTCACTAACAGCTGGAAACACAGCTGTAGGTTGAGGATTCCTCCTCATAGACTCAGGGTCTTCAATTTAGGTATATCTAAATCCCTGACATCTTATATAACAGAACTGAAGGACAAGTCAGGGTGCACCCAAGTCAGTGAGTTAATTGAATGACCAGAAAGACAATAGGAACATAAAGAGAGTCAAGTGTAGGTATTAGGAGAGGAACACTTCAAAGTGCCTCATATATGTTTGTATATGACACAGGAGATTGAACTTCAGGGATAGTTCACTAGCTATTTTGAAAAAAATTCTCTCTCTCTCTCTCTTTCTCTCTCTCTCTCTCTCTCTCTCTCTCTTCTTATCTCCGTGTGTGTGTGTTTGTGTGTTTGTGTGTGTGTTTGTGTGTTTGTGTGTGTGTGTGTGTCCATATTCCATAACACATGTGAAGGTCAGAGGACAACCTCAGTTATAAGTTCTTTACCTTCTATATTGTCAGAGGCAGTCTTTTGTTCACCCTCTGCATTTGACAACCTAGTTGATCCACGATCTTCTTGGGATTCAGCTGTCTTTATAGTACTGGGACTGCAGGCATGCATGGCTGTATCTAGTTTTATTGGGTTCTGGAGATCTAAACTTAGACATATATTGAAAGTATTTTACTAACCTACCTGGTTAAGTATTAAAAGTACCTTTTAATCATATTTATTTATTTATTTATTTATTTATTTATTTATTTATTTATTTATTCATTTATTCATTTATTCATTTATTCATTTATTTATATCTATTTATTTGTGTGTGTTTGTGTTTGTAGATCTGTGTGTGTGTGTGTGTGTGTGTGTGTGTGTGTGTGTGTGTGTGTGTGTGTGTGTTCATGTGTGTGGGCAAACATGCTGTAATGTTATGTGGACATTAGAGGACAAGTTGTAGGAGTTATTCTCTTCTTCTACCTTGTGGGTCCCTGGGTTCAAAGTCAGATCATCAGCTTTGGTGGTAAGCTCCCTTGCCTGCTAAGCCATCTCACTAGTCCACACTAACTGTTTTTAGCAAGCTTATTTATGCTTTGTAAAAATGGGTATACAGTTCTGTTTATAGGTAGCCTGGTCAACTACGAGGGAAACTCCTGGGTGTCCACAAGTGTGAGAGAAAAATCAGAACCAAAGTAGTGAGTGGAAGTAGAGCGTCCTTTGTTTCATGATGTCCCTATTGTTTTCAGGCTTGCTATTCTGTCTCAGGGGCAACCAAGACCACAGCTCTCTCTTTTCTCTTTGTTTTAAGTAAATACTTTCTTTAAAACCACTTTATCAGGCTGCATTTTCTGTACTGATTTGGATGAGTTCACAGTACTGCTATTTTGTACAGAAAATATTCTCTAGACTCTGAGTAAAGAGGACCAGGAACCGTTTGCTCACTTACTCAATGACAACCTTATTGTTTGATAACTGTATAGAACCCTGGGATTCTAGAGCCCAAGAGAAACTCTCAAGGAAGACATGGAGCAACACACAAACCCAAGTTCCCACAGGATTCCATGATATTCTATCTAGTGAGCAAGACAAATGATTGGCCACATTGGATGTATGGTACTACACTGGCTTTGGTGACTTTAAAGATTTTGAGATAGGGAAGTATGCCTCTACTGTATAGAAGCACTGGATTTTCAAACCAGAGTACTGCCAAGAAGCTTTGTAACTATGATTCTTGGGAGATGGAGAAGGCATTGCTTAGAGGGGGAGACTAAGTGTTCAAAAGCACAGTCAGCAACTAATACCAAGTCTTTTTGGGTAGATGTGGTGAGCTGAAAGTAGAGATATGTGCTATTAAGATACATAAGGACATGAATAGAAATTTAAAGGCATCCTAGGCACCTTTCCTAAGACCTGTTCTTGGGTCAAAAGGATGAAATTTGTGGGTCATTTAGGGAAATCTTCCTGCGTTATGCTGCCCTTACCATAGGAAAGGACTTTATCAATATAAGCACTGTGGGGTGTCAAGAAACACAAGGGGCGGGGGTGTGCACCCCTATTACAGAAAAAAAGATCCAAAATAGTCCAGACCTCAACTTGGAGTCACCCAAACTTACTCTTTATTCTACTGACTTCATGAGCAGGAAATTTTGGACTTTTCCAATGAAATCTTTTCAGTATGTAAGATACAGTGAAGATTGTTCAAGGGAAATTCCTCAAGAGGGAACTTAAGTGTTAGTTCATTTACTCCTTGCTAAGGACAAAGACACCTCCATACCTCTGAAAAGGTGGGGGCAGAAGGCCTTTGGTGTATTCCAGAAATCCAGAAGTATTTTTGGTTCTTCCTCCTTCCGTTTTCTCTCCTTTCCCAACCCCAAACCATCCTAGCTAATATTGAGTCATTCAAGTCCTGGCAGCCAAGGAGCCCTGGAAGAGCTTTGCATTTGGAAGTCTTTGTGAGCTTAGACACCCTTCTGGACATTTTATATAAAATACTGGAGATGAATCCCTGGAAATCCAAGTTTCCTGCTGCCAGGCAAAGAGAAAAGCCAGGTTCCACTGATTATGGAACATGGATTAATTTTGTGTTTCTTGTTATCAATTGGCAACTAATGCACCTTGGACAAACCATACTGGCTACAATACAGTCACTGGACAAAGCTACTATATTGTAATTACTTTACTATTCGTTATTGTTAACTTATTGTGCCTAGTTTATGTTCAATGTAGCCAAGTATGTAGAGGCTAAAAAAATCATTATGTTTTATAGGTTTTGGTGACACCTTTAATATTGTGTATCAATTTGAAGTCTGAAAAGATCTCTCATGAATAAGGGGATCAGTAGATATTGGAGTCCAATGGATCTTGCTGGAATTCACAGATTCTAGTATTGTGTAACAAGAATTGGATAGTGTCTTAGTTACATTTCTATTGCCATTACAACGTGCCATAATCAAGGCAACTTATAAATGAAAAATATTTAAATTGGGATTCCAGGCGCCATCATAGCAGGCAGACATGTCATTGGAGTAGTAACTAAGAGCTTATATTATATGATACAACCATGAGACAAAGAGTGAAGAAATTTGAATGGGGTAGGCTTCTGAAACCTCAAAGCCCATTCTCAGTGATATGCTTCTACCAATAAGGTCACACATATGAATCCTTACCAAACTGTTCTCTCAAGTAGGGACCAAGCATTCAAATATATGAGCTTATGGGGGCCAATCTCATTCAAGCTACCATAGACAGAGAGAGAGAGAAAGAGAAAGAGAGAGAGAGAGAGAGAGAGAGAGAGAGAGAGAGAGAGAGATGATAATAGTAGCAAAAGCAGGAACACATTATTAATAAGGAATACACAGGATTCCTTATTACAGAATGGATCAGTGCTAAGAATGCCTTAGCATAATCATGAGGGCAAGAGTTAAAATCCTGAACACTCCTGTGAAAACAACAATAAAAAATAGGCATGAGTATGCACATAACGCCAACACAATGTGGACCATGGAGGCAGGAGAATCACTGGGGCTTGCTGGCTGCCAGCCTATCTCCCGAGAGAACCTGTCTCAAAGGAATAAGACAGGCAGTGACATCAGAGAACACCTAACATCCTTTTATGACCAGTGTAATGCACTCACACAAAAAATGTAAATACGTATCAAATATACAAACAGGAAGACTGACAGAAGAAAGGAAAAAAGAAAGAAATGAAGAAATAAAGAGACAAGGACAGAAAGAGGGAGCAAGGGATGAAGGGAGGGATGGATAGAAGGAAGACAGGCTAGGCTTACAAGAAAGAAAGTAGGCCACAGTTGGGGATCAATGGCAATTGATGCATGAAGGATTGGGACTTTCATATACCACTGTCTGCACATGTTCTGTGTCATGTCTGCTATGAACGTAGTAGCTTTGGTACTCAAGTATTTCTCCCCACCTCAATTTTCTTTTTCTTTTTCTTTTTCTTTCTTTTTCTTTTTCTTTTTTCTTTTTGTCTTTCTCTTTCATTTTCTTTTTTTTTTTTTTTAACATTTTAGAGGATCCTTTGTGAATTTCACATTATGCACCCAAATCCCACTTATCTCCCTGTCCTTCCTTATCTGCCCTCTGCCCTCTTAAACCCCCCCTTCCCCCCAAAAAAATCAAACAACAAAAACATAAACACAAATCTTGCTGTGGAAGCTACGGTACATCATGTTGTGTCACACAGTTTACCATTTTTCCCAAACAGTTTTTCTTGCAAATGTTCATTGCAGTGAGTTACTTTGGGCTGATTCAAGCCTTTTGACTTCTGCAATACTATCAATATTGGATCCTCACTGGGATTTCTCTCAGATATCGTGTGTGGTTGCCCTGTGTTACAGAGATCATGGTGCTTTGGTTCTGGAGGACCACAGCCTTCCCAAGCTCCACCAGTTCATAGACAATGTAGATGTAGAGATAGGCTAACTTTAAGCTCTGAATGTGGGACTGGGTGATAGCCGAGTTGGTCACCTCTCCCATGACGGCAGGGCAAACTCTTCTGCACCCATGCCATCTGGGCCAGATCTCCAGCACTGCCCAAGTGAGCTTCCCTGGGGTTTCTTATGCACTCCACTTAGGATTTAACTCTTCATGTTGCTACACTTCTGCCTTAAGAACAGCTGAGAAGACATAATTGTGCCTGCATTATCCAGGCATTTATCAATGTTTTTTTCTGCAGTCACAGGACTGGGTCTGCATCCTAAGGTACCTGAAGTATGCAGGTTCTCATGTCCCAGAAAAAAAAAAAGAATTAGATGAGGAACATAGAAATAGAGATCCATTATAAAGAAAGGGAATGCACTCCAAAGAACTAGAGTGAACTAGTGAGCTGAGAAAAAAAGCATGTGCTCAAAGGTGCTGGAAAATTAGACCTTTATCCATCATGACTACACACCTGCCTCTTTTTACTGGTGTATCATGAGCTTTGGGGAACATGATGTTTGTTATATTCAACCCAGATAGAGAAGCACTTCCATCCTTTCTGGTAACTGGCTTCCTTTATATATGAACCTTTTAATTTATGGTATACACCTCATATTTAAACATACCTATTATAGAAAGTGTGTAGGTCAGAGTACAGCTTTTGGGAGTCTTACTCTCTTTCTACCTTTGTAAGATAGTGCCTCTCTTGCTGCTTTTTCTGCTTTAATGTATTTTTCGACAGTCTCTTTAGCCGGTGAGCTCCTATGTGAATCTTCTCTTTCCACTTCCTGTCTCACTTAGGAGTGGTGAAATCACAGACATTAGTTACACAGCTGAAAAACAAAGGGAAAAAAACCCCCACAAATATCCTTGCTGGCATGTTAGCAAAGGGAAGCTTCAAAAACCATGACTATAAAAAGTGAATTCTACAATATTAAGGAGCTAATTAAAAAGTCAGTGAGAAGGAAAAGGAGTGGGGAATCGAGGGTACAGGACTGAGGTGCTCCTTTTCTATAAAAAAGGGTTATAGAAAAACAAGATAGTGTAATCAATCTACACTTATTCATCTTATCTTAGTTAAGTTTTATTGGCACACATGGATAGATAGGGGTTTTCTCTCATCATTTCTGCTTTGATCTCGGAGATAATGAGATTTAGTGAAGTGAGGTGAGCCAAAATCAAGAATAAACTCAGATTTCTGGGACTTGCATTCCTATCTCTTGTGGGTGGAGGAATGGGTGAAGCTGTGATTATCTTTGGGCATTTTCTGAATCTGTAAGTATTAATTATTGTTATGGCACAGTGGATTCATGGGTGTCAATGACATGCAATAGGAAGTATACTATACGTGTACTTGTGTGTATAAATGTTTAACTGAGAGTGTATATTTCTCGATATCTGTGTGTGAGAGACCATGTATATGCATACAAGTGTGAGGATATTTGTGTGCTTAAGTGAAAATGTGTGAACAGGTTTCTGTCAGCATATACTTATATGAGACTTATGTCTCTGCATGCATGTTTTGTACATATTTGTATTTGTGTCTGCATAAATGTTGTTCCAGGTGCAGATCCGAGCCTGTGCTGGTGTCCAGGTCCTTGTGTTCCATGGCAAACAATTGAGCCACAGACACATAAAAAGAAATGGTAATAGACATAGACACAGTTTGTTAAGAAAAGAAAGTACTCCCAGATATTCTGGGAGCAGATTAGAGTGCTGAGAAAAGAGTCCAAAGCACTGGCCATGGTTTTCATGGCCTTTCTAAAGACATTTACATAGCAGCTGTCTCTCCTATGTTTGCAGAGCCTGGGCATTCCTTGAGCATGCTCCATTTCTTGTATGAAGGCCAGGTGCAGCAGAACTTCCTGTTTTCCTCAGCCAATTGGCTTCCTTTTCATGTTAATCTGGTAGGTTTCTTCAGTCTCTATTCTCCCCCAGCAGTGTGGATATGTGTATGTAATGAATTCCTTTCTCTTCCTGGAAGTTCCCAGTTTTCACTCCTGGTAGAATACTTTCACTTTTCTCATGAAGGGAATCAACCCTTAACCTCTCTCTTTCCAGGGCAGGCAGTGTAAGGTACTAGTAGTTCCAGCTATTGTCTTCAGGAGGCAGGACTGTTCAGCATTTTCAAGGCTCACTGAGCTCCTCCTCATCTGTGCCTGGAGACTGCCCAGGCTGGTCTGACTTCATACTTCTATAGATCTGGACTTACCTACTGTGAAGAGACTAACCCAGGAATGTGGGTGGCTGCAGCTGGCTCTTGGGTGTCCCCGCCTCCTCCAGATCTTTTTTCCCATCTTTTCTCACCAGCTTAATCTGCTTGCATTTATCTGTTTCTGAGATATGCTTTGTATGTTTGCAAGTCTAGCACCCTACTCCATGGGTAAATTTCAATCATTCCTACAATTATCAGCTTTCTTGCACATCTACAGGGAAATGGGTCCAGAATGTTCTAGAACAGCAACATTCCAGGATGGAAAAAGTCACTTTTTATAAAAAGTTGTAGCTTTTAGCATGATCTACACATATAATTTAGATTCTCTCTAGACTACTTATGATATATATTGTAATTCATCTGTATCTGTAAGTGATCTGTAAATGGTTGTTACAAGGTATTTTTAGAAATGAATAAAGAAAAAAGCATATACAGTTTCAATAAAAATATACTTCTTTTTCTAAGTATTTCATCCAATAGTTGGTTGAATAAAAAGGATGGGTAGGAGTATATATGAGAAAATCATAGATACTGAAAGGAAGAAATGTGGCATGATTTCTCTCAAATGAAGTGTGGACTTAAATATAAATGTATGAGTATCCGTGCATGAGGGATTATGAGTATGTATTGGTGAATATAATAGGTATGCAAATATATGCATACATAGGAATAGTTACAATGTATGTACACTATTATGTATTGATATATATATATAATATATACACATATATTGTGTTTATATGATACACACACACACACACACACACACACACACACACACATATATATATATATATATATATATATATATATATATATACAAAGAGTAAGGATTACTACTGTAGACTAGCAGGAAGTGGGTGAGAACAATGTGAGGTAAATAGGAGTAAAGCACATGTATGCAACAAAAATCAAAATTAAGTGTAGAACGCGTTCTTTCTCGCCTGCAAGAATTCACGCTGACACTAGCAAGGAAACGTCTGTGGCATCCTTTTATTATAGAATATAATCTAAAAGAGGGAAGGAAAGAGAGAGAGGAAGAAAGCAAGAGAGAGAGCGAAGAGAGGGAAAGAGAGAGTAGCAGAGGGAGAATAGAGAGAGAGCGAGAGATCAGAGAAAGAGAGAGAGAGCCCCTGGAGGGCTCGGCCTCTTATATCCCCTGAGGTAGCCCAGGGCAGCGTGTTCCTATAGGATTGGCTGCAAAGCCATAAACCCAAATCGCCCCGGGCATGGGCTCTGTGACTCGCGCGCTTTTACCCCAGGACAAAGCACATTCCAAGGATCATATGAGAGAATGCTGGATGCCAGCGCCATTTCTAAATGGTTAATGCTGTCAGTGCTCAGAGCGGCTCTCTACAATTAAGAAAAAAAAAACCAACAGGAAAAAAATAGAAAGATAGAAATAGCTTTTGAAGGGAAAATATATTCTGATTCTTGCTCTCCCTACTATAGTTCTGACATACTCCCTATCAATGATTCTCCTTTTCTTTTTTTTTAAAATTTTTTATTAGATATTTTCTTCATTTACATTTCAAATGCTATCCCAAAAGTCCCCTATACCCTCCCCCTGCCCTGTTTCCCTACACACTCACTCCCACTATTTGGCCCTGGCATTCCCCTGGCATATACAGTTGGCAAGATAAAAGGGGCCTCTCTTCCCAATGATGGCCAACTAGGCCATCTTCTGCTCCATTTGCAGCTAGAGACACGAGCTCTGGGGGTACTATTAGTTAATATTGTTGTTCCACATATAGGGTTGCAGACCCCTTCAGGTTCTTGGGTACTTTCTCTAGCTCTTCCATTGGGGGCCCTGTGTTCCATCCTATAGATGACTGTGAGCATCCACTTTTGTATTTGCCAGGCACTGGCATAGCCTCTCCAGAGATAGCTATATCAAGGCCCTTTCAGCAAAATCTTGCTGGCATAGGCAATAGTGTCTGTATTTGGTGGCTGATTATGGGATGGAACCCCTGGGTGGGGTAGTCTCTGGATGGTCCATCCTTTCCTCTTAGCTCCAAACTTTGTCTCTATAACTCCTTGCATGGGTATTTTATTCCCTAGTTTAGGGAGGAATGAAGTATTCACATGTTGGTCTTCCTTCTTCTTCATTTTCTTGTGTTTTGGAAATTGTATCTTGGGTATTTTAGGTTTCTGGGCTAATATCCACTTATCAGTGAGTGCATATCAAGTGACTTCTTTTGTGATTGGGGTACCTCACTCAGGATGATATCCTCCAGATATATCCATTTGCCTAAGAATTTCATAAAATCATTGTTTTTAATAGCTGAGTAGTACTCCATTGTATAAATGTACCACAGTTTCTGTATCCATTCCTCTGTTGAGGGACATTGGGTTCTTTCCAGCTTCTGGCTATTATAAATAAGGCTGCTATGAACATAGTGCAGCATGTGTCCTTATTATCATTTGGAACATCTTCTGGGTATATGCCCAGGAGAAGTATTGCTGGATCTGACAGTAGTACCATGTCCAATTTTCTGAGGAACCACCAGACTAATTACCAGAGTGGTTGTACAAGCTTACAATCTCACCAGCAATGTAGGAGTGTTCCTCTTTCTCCACATTCTTTCCAGCATCTGCTGTCACCTGAATTTTTGACCTTAGCCATTCTGACTTGTGTGAGGTGGAATCTCAGGTTGTTTTCATTTGCATCTCCCTGATGATTAAGGATGTTGAACATTTTTTAAAGTACTTGTGATTCCTTCGGTATTCCTCAATTGAGGATTCTTTCTCTAGATCTGTACTACATTTTAAAATGGGCTTATTTGAATTTCTGGAGTTCAGCTTCTTGAGTTCTTCATATATATTGGATATTAGTCCCCTATCAGATTTAGGATTGGTAAAAATTCTTTCCCACTCTTTTGGTGGCTTTTTTGTCTTATTGACAGTATCTTTTGCCCTACAGAAGCTTTGCAATTTTATGAGGTCCCTTTTGTCGATTCTTGATGTTACAGCACATATCCTCGAGGTTTTCCCCCACTCTCTCCTCTATAAATTCCAGTGTCTCTGGTTTTATGTGCAGTTCTTCTATCCACTTAAACTTGAGCTTTGTAGAAGGAGATAACAATGAATGAATTTGCATTCTTCTACATGATAACCCCCAGTTGTTCCAGCACCATTTGTTGAAAATGCTTTTTTCCACTGGATGGCTTTAACTCCCTTGTCAAAGATCAGGTAACCTTAGGTGTGTGTGTGTGTTCATTTCTGGGTCTTCAGTTCTATTCCATTGATCTACCTGTCTGTAGCTGTACCAGTACCATGCAGTTTTTAATCACAATTGCTCTGTAGTACAGCTTGAGGTTAGGCATGGTGATTCCCCCAGTGGTTCTTTAATTGTTGAGAATAGTTTTGCTATCCTATGTTTTTTGTTATTTGAGACAAATTTACAAATTAGCCTTTCTAACTCAGTGAAGAATTGAGTTGGAATTTCAATGGGGAATGCATTGAATCTTTAGATTACTTTCAGCAGGATAGCCATTTTTACTATATTAATCCTGCCAATATATGAGCATGGGATATCTTTCCATCTTCTGAGATCTTCAATTTCTTTCTTCAGAGACTTGAAGTTCTTGTCATATAGATCTTTCACTTCCTTAGCTAGAGTCTCACCAAAGTATTTTATAATTTTTGTGACTATTGTGAAGGATGTTGTTTCCTTCATTTCTTTCTCATCATGTTTATACTTTGTGTAGAGGGAGGCCCCTAATTTGATTGAGTTAATTTTATATCCAGCTACTGCATTAAGCTGTTAATCAGGTTTAGGAGTTCTCTGGTGGAATTTTTGTGGTCACATATACATACTATCATATCATCTGCAAATAGTAATATTTTGACTTCTTCCTTTCCAATTTGTATCCACTTGATCTCCTTTTGTATTTGAATCGCTCTGGCTAGGACTTCAAGTACTATATTGAATAGGTAGGGAGAAGGTGGGCAGCCTTGTCTAGTCCCTGATATTAGTGAAATTGCTTCCAGCTTCTCTCCATTTAGTTTGATATTGGCAACTGATTTGCTGTAGATTGCTTTTATTATGTTTAAGTATGAGCCTTGAATTCCTGATCTATCCATTACTTTTATCACGCAGGTGTGTTCGATTTTGTCAAATGCTTTCTCAGCATCTAATGAGATGATCATATGATTTTTGTCTTGAGTTGCTTTATATAGTGGATTACGTTGATAGATTGCCATATTTTAAACCATCCCTGCATCCCTAGGATGAAGCTTACTTGGTCATGATGGATCATTGTTTTGATGTGTTCTTGGATTTAGTTTGAGAGGATTTTATTGAGTACTTTTGTATTGATATTCATAAGGGAAATTAGTCTGATGTTCTCTTTCTTTGTTGGATCTTGGTGTGGTTTAGGTATCAGAGTAATTGTAGCTTCATAGAATGAATTGGGTAGAGAACCTTCTGTTTCTATTTTGTGGAATAGTTTGAGGAGAGTTGGAATTAGGTCTTCTTTGAAGGTCTGATAGAACTCTGCAGTAAACCTATCTGGTCCCGGGCTTCTTTTGTTTGGGAGACTATTAATGACTGCTTCTATTTCTTTAGGGGATATGGGGCTGTTAAGATCGTTATCTGATCATGATTTAACTGTTGTACCTGGTATCAATCTAGAAAGTTGTCCATTTCATCCAGGTTTTCCAGGTTTGTTGAGTATAGCCTTTGATATGATGAGGTTTTGGATTTCCGCAGGATCTGTTGTTATGTTTCCTTTTTCATTTCTGATTTTGTTCATTAGGATACTGTCCATGTGCCCTCTAATTAGTCTGGCTAAGGGTTTATCTATCTTGTTCATTTTCTCAAAGAACCAGCTCCTGGTTTGGTTGATCTTTGAAAACTTCTTTTTGTTTCCACTTGGTTGATTTCAGCCATAAGTTTGATTATTTCCTGCAGTCTACTCCTCTTGGGTGAATTTTCTTCCTTTCCTTCTAGAGTTTCTAGGTGTGCTATCAGACTGCTAGTGTATTCTCTCTCTTGTTTCTTTTGGGAGGCTCTCAGGGTTATGAGTTTACCTCTTAGCAATGCTTTCATTGTGTGCCATAAGTTTGGGTATGTTATGGCTTCATTTTCATTAAACTCTAAATTGTGATTAATTTCTTTATTTCTTCTTAAACCAAGGTATTATTGAGTAGAGTGTTGTTCAGTTTCCATGTGAATGTTTGCTTTCTATTATTTATGCTGTTGTTATTGAAAACCAGCCTTAGTTCCTGGTGATCTGATAGGATGCATGGGATAATTTCAATAGTTTTGTATCTGTTGAGGCCTGTTTTTTGACCGATTATATTTTCTATTTTGGAGGAGGTACCATGAGGTGCTAAGAAGAGGGTATATCCTTTTGTTTTAAAATGTTCTGTAGATATCTGTTAAATCCATTTGTTTCATAACTTCTGTTAGTGTCAATATGTCTCTGTTTTGTTTCTGTTTCCAGGATCTGTCCATTGGTGAGAGTGGGGTTTTGAAGTCTCACACTATTATTGTGTGAGGTGCAATGTGTGCTTTGAGCTTTACTAACATTATTTTAATGAATGTGGCTGCCCTTGAATTTGGAGCATAGATATTTAGAATTGAGTGTTCATCATGGTAGAGTTTACCTTTAATGAGTATGAAGTGCCCCTCCTTGTCTTTTTTGATAACTTTTGCTTGGAAGTCAATTTTATTCTATATTAGAATGGCTACTCAAGCATGTTTCTTTGGACCATTTGTTTGGAAAATTGTTTTTCAGCCTTTTACTCTGAGGTAGTGTCTGTGTTTTGTCCCTGAGTTGGGTTTCCTGTAAGCAGCAAAATGTTGGGTCCTGTTTGTGTAGCCAGTCTATTAGTCTATGTCTTTTTATTGGGGAATTGATTCCATTGATGTTAAGAGAAATTAGAAAAAAGTAATTGTTGCTTCCTTATTTTTGTTGTTAAAGTTGGGATTCTGTTCTTGCAACTGTCTTCTTTTAGTTTTGTTAGTTTAGTTTTCTTGCTTTTTCTAGGGTCTAGTTTCCATCTTTGTGTTGGTTTTTCCTTTATTATTCTTTGAAGGGCTGGATTCATGGAAAGATATTGTGTGAATTTGATTTTGTCATGGAATACTTTGAATTCTCCATCTATGGTGTTTGAGACTTTTGCTGGGTTTAGTAACCTGGGCTTGCATTTGTGTTCTCTTAGTGTCTGTATAACATCTGTCCAGGATCTTTTGGCTTTCATTGTCTCTGGTGAGAAATTTGGAGTATTTCTAATAAGCCTGCCTCTATATGTTACTTGACCTTTCCCCCTTACTTATTTTAACATTCTTTTTTTATTTAGTGCATTTGTTGTTCTGATTACTATATTTTGTTAGAAATTTCTTTTCTGGTCCAGTCTATTTGGAGTTCTGGAGGCTTCTTGTATGTTCATGGGCATCTCTTTCTTAGGTATGGGAAGTTTTCTTCAGTAATTTTGTTGAAGATATTTGCTGGCCCTTTAAGTTGTAAATCTTCATTCTCATCTACTCCTATTATCTGTAGGTTTGGTCTTCTCATTGTGTCCTGGATTTCCTGGATGTTTTGAGTTAGGATCTTTTTGCATTTTGAATTTTCTTTGATTGTTGTGTCCATGTTCCCTATGGAATCTTCTGCACCTGAGATTCTCTCTTCCATCTTTTGTATTCTGTTGCTGATGCTCACATCTATGGTTCCTCATTTCTTTCCTTGGGTTTCTTTCTCCAGATTTGTCTCCCTTTGTGTTTTCTTCCTTGTTTCTACTTCCATTTTTAGGCCTTGGATGATTTTGCTCAATTCCATCTTCTGTTTGGCTGTGTTTTCCTGTAATTCTTTAAGGGATTTTTGAGTTTCTTTTTTAAGAAATTCTACCTGTGTAGCAGCATTAGCCTGTAATTCCGTGAGGGATTTTTGTGCTTCCTCTTTCAGGGCTTCTACCTGCTTAGCAATGTTCTTTCTTCCTTCCTTCCTTTCTTTCTTTCTTTCTTTCTTTCTTTCTTTCTTTCTTTCTTTCTTTCTTTCTTTCTTTCTTCCTTCCTTCCTTCCTTCCTTCCTTCCTTCCTTCCTTTCTTTCTTTCTTTCTTTCTTTCTTTCTTTCTTTCTTTCTTTCTTTCTTTCTTTCTTTTTGGATAGGGCTTATTTCACTCACACTTCCATATAGCAGATCAAAATACAAAGAAGTGATGGCAGGAACAGAGAAGTAGGATCTGATGCAGAGGCCATTGAGGAGTTCTGGCTACTGACTTGCTCAGCCTGTTTTTATTTTTTTATTAGATATTTTCTCTATCTATATTTCAAATGTTATCCCAAAAGTCCCCTATACACTCCCCCAGCCCTATTCCCCTACTCACCCACTCCCACTTCTTGGACCTGGCGTTCCCCTGTACATATAAAGTTGTCATGATAAAGGGGCTTCTCTTTCCAATGATGGCCGACTAGGCCATCTTCTGCTACATATGCAGCTAGAAACACGAGCTCTGGGGGTACTGGTTAGTTCATATTGTTGTTCCACCTATAGGTTTGCAGACCTCTTCAACTCCTTGGGTACTTTCTCTAGCTCTTCCATTGGGGGCCCTGTGTTCCATCCTATAGATGACTGTGAGCACCCACTTTTGTATTTGCCATGCACTGGCATAGCCTCTCCCGAGATAGCTATATCAGGGTCCTTTCAGCAAAATCTAGCTGGCCTATGCAATAATGTCTGGGTTTAGTGGCTGATTATGGGATGGATCCCTGGGTGGGGTAGTCTCTGGATGGTGCATCCTTTCATCTTAGATCCAAAATATGTCTCTGTAACTCCTTCCATGGTGTTTTGTTCCCTATTCTAAGGAGGAATAAAGTATCCACATTTTGGTCTTTAATTCTCAAGTGAGTAATACCAAAGGGCTGATAAGCACCTGAAAAAGTGTTCAACATCCTTAATTATCAGGGAAATGAAAATCAAAACCACCTTGAGATACCACCTCACTCTAGTCTGAATAGCTAAGATCAAAAATTCAGGTGACAGTAGATGCTGGGAAGATGTACAGAAAGAGGAACACTCCTCCTTTGTTGGTGGGATTGCAAGCTGGTACAACCACTCTGGAAATCAGTCTGGTGGCTCCTCAGAAAATTGGACATAGTACTCCTGGAAGATCCAGCAATACCTCTCCTGGGCATATACCCAGAAGATGAACCAACTCTTCATAAGAACACATGCTCCAATATGTTCATAGCAGCCTTATTTATAATAACCAGAAGCTGGAAAGAAACCAGATGTCCCTCAACAGAGGAACGAATACAGAAAATGTGGTACATTTACACAATGGAGTACTACTGAGCTATTAAAAACAATGAATTTATGAAATTCTTGGGCAAATGTGTGTATCTGGAGGATATCATCCTTAGTGTGGTAACCCAATCACAAAGAAGTCACTTGATATGCACTCACTGATAAGTGGATATTAGCCCAGAAACTTAGAATACCTAAGATACAATTTGTAAAACACAAGAAAATCTTCTATATTTCTTTAAGTGAGTTATTAATGCCATCCTTAAAATCTTCTACCACCATCATGAGATATGATTTTAAATCTGTGTCTTGCTTATTGGGTGTGTTGGGGTATCCAGGACTCGCTGTGGTGGGTGTACTGGGTTCTGATGATGCTCAGTGTTCTTGGTTTCTGTTAGTAAGATTCTTAAGTTTGCCTTTCGCCATCTGGAAATCTCTGGTGTTAATGTGCAAGCTGTCTCTGGCTGGAGCTTGATCCTCCTGTGATTCTTTTAGCCTCTGTCAGCACTCCTGGGTGTTTAACTCTTACCTGAGTTCTAGTGGTCAGAACACTCTCTGAAAGCAAGCTCTCCTCTTGCAGGCAGGTGTCCAGAAGTCTGGAGCTCTGATCTACCTCCTGAGTCCTGGGGTCAGATCCCTCCCTGTAGGCCAACTCTCCTCCCTCAAGGAAGGTGCCCAGGGGTCTGGGTCACAGCTCCACCTCCTGGCTGAGGATGAAGGCCTGATGGGACCCTGTCCAAAAAGCTCTGTTGTTTCTGTCACCTACTTGCTCTTAGGTGATCATGAGGTCCTGGTTGTGTTAGGGGTCCTGGGGCGTGGAGAGTCCTCTGGGGCCCTAGAAGCCCTTGGCCTGGTTCACACTGAAGATGGCAGGGCTGACTCCGACATGAACAGATGCCAGCCTCTGGTCGGGTGGGGTTCCTCTGTCCCTCTTCCTGCTGGCACAAGACCCTCCTCAATTCTTTGGAGCTGATGTTGTGTTTCACTCACTTGCGATCCTGAGGTAATCCCAAGGTCCTGAGGAATGGATAGTACTCTAGGTCCCCTGGTGGCCTCTGGCAGGTTCAGAAGGAAGATTGCAGAGGTGGCCCAGATTTAAATGTATCCCAGCCTCTGGTTGGGCCTGATTCCTTTGTCCCTGTTCCTGCTGGCACAAGACCCTTTGCGATTCTTTGGAGCTGACGTTGTGTTCCACTCACCAGTGATCCCGAGGTGATCCCGAGGTCCTGCGGCACGGAGAGTACTCTGAAGGCCTGGGGGTCTCCGCTCTTATTCTCCTTTTCAATTATAAAATAGAAAAACTCAATTCTATGATAGGCACTATCCCAAAGGGAGTGAGTATAATGATTGAAGAGAGTGGTTAAGAATGCTTGGTGCTCTTCCAGAGGACCCAAATTTGTTTCTCACTATCCATATCAGGCACCTCAGAATTTCTTGTAACTCCAGCTCAAAAGTTCAGCAACACTCTCTCCTGGCTCCCTTTGCACATACCCTTACCCCAACCTGTAATACACCCATAATTATAACTAAAATGAAATCTTTTGTAAAAGATAGTGAACAGAAAATATACTCTTCAATCTATTCTCCAAGAACATTCTCCAAGAACAAGACATTTCAAATTCCACAGTATTTGTGTCACCTGCATACACTTTTGATCATTACTTTTCAGCTTCTTATAAAATCCAAAGCAATACAACATTTTAGATTGTATTGAACCTTAATACAAAATTCTTCCATTTGAATAAAAGCTATACTCAATTATGATAATTACCCCCATGCAGGTAGCAGGGACCTGACATAGCTACACTTTTGAATTCAATCAAAATAGCTCTAAGATTCCCAGAGATAGAGATTCTAACTGAAGACACATTGTGATGATATCACACTGGAGTGATTCAAAGGGATGGATTGTAGGATATGGCTAGCAAAGGATAAGCTGTGATGACAAATAAAGTACAGCACTTTGTCAATACTAGGACCCTTGCTAATGATTTATTGAATTTTTTTTTTTTTTTTTTACAAATTTGCCTATGTGTAAGGTACAATTGAAATATTTTTAAGTTGTATGTAGACAGACTGTGTATACAGTCAGATTCCATATCCATGGGCTCTACATCATTAGATTCCATCAGCAATAGATAGAAAGTGCTTAGGGGCAAATGGTTCCACTGTAAATGAATATGGAGGATATGTCCCTAATCATTAGGATATATATCAATATATAATAGTATACATACATTGTAACTATTCCTATCTATGCATGGTATAGCAATGGTTTAGCTTGTGTTTACATTTTAGGTTCTATAAGTAATATACAAATAAAATGTACAGAAGGCAGGCTGGAGAGATGGCTCAGCAGTTATGCTCTTCCAGAGATCCGCAGTTCAGTTCCCAGACATCAGATGGTGGCTCAGAACTATTTGTCATGGTATCTCATGCCCTCTTCTGGTATGCCTGTAGATAGCAACAATCTACACAATCTACTCATATACATAAAATAAATCTTTAAAAAAATACATTTAAAAATGGACAGAAGGGTATCTGTGGGTTCTGTGCAAAAAGCTATAGCATTTTAAAAAGTATTTTTATTACTTTCAATTATGCATATTTGTGTGTATGAGTGTGTGTGGGTGATATGGGTGTGTGTACATGTGAGTGCAATGCCCATAGAGACTGGGAAATTAGGTCAGGTTCACTGGAACTGGAATTCAAGGAGGTTGTGAGCCACCTAAAGTTGGTACAGAAACTGAACAGAAATCCTCTGCAAGATAAGAAATCTTCCCTAACTACTAATCTATCTATGTAGCCCCTAAACTACTGCATCCTATACAAAGAACTTGAATATCTCTGGATGTTGGTATCTGCAGGAGCCCCTGCAATGGTGATTTTTAATGTGTATATATGCAAATGTGTACAAATCACTGAATCATATACTTAATCAATGTCTTTGACACAATAGCTATATATCATTTTAAAGTGTCATGGGATTTAAAAATTACTTTCTAATCAACTTAAAATATGCAAAACATTTTTAAGTATAATCATCTATCTATCTATCTATCTATCTATCTATCTATCTATCTATGCCCTGAGAGTCATTTTATAGTTCATGTGTCATCAAACACAGGGAAATCATCCAGCATTAGCTTTCTGACTGCTGGGATTACATGTGTGAGCAGTTTTCTTCTTAGTTACTTTCCTATTGTTTTGATTCGACACGATGACCAAGGCCACTTATAAGAATGTATTTCAGAAGACGAGATTCACTGATGAAATGGTAAAAAGTTTTGGAAACCTCAAAGACCTTCACAGTGCCACACCTCCTCCAATAATACCTTAATCCCTAATATTTCTCAAATAATTTCACTAATTAGGAATCAAATATTTACACATAAGTGCCTATCAGAGTCATTTTCATTCAACCCATCAAATTGCACTCCCTGGTCTACATAGGATCCAAGCTATCAGAATTCAAACTGCATCTAATCCAACTTCAAAAGTTCTTATAGTCTTTAACAGTCTCAGTACAGTTTAAATGTCCCAAGTCTAAAGTCTCTTCTGAGATTCAAGGCAATCTCTACTTGTAACCTCTGGTAAAATAAAAAAGCAACTTACATGCTTCCAATATACAATGGCGTAGAGTAATCCCAGCATGTCAATAATCTTGGAGTCTCCAACACAAACTCAAGTCTTTATTTTTACAGCTTCATGAAATAGTCTCTTAGGTCCTCCAGGCAAAGACTTCCCCACCACATGCTTGGCCTCAGCAGGTCTCTTTAACCATAGAAGAAGATTCTATAACTGTATTACTAGTGTACCTTTAATGATCCTAAAGCCAGAACATGTGAACGTATTCAAGTTCAACTGTTCAATTGGGGTAGAGCTTGGCCCCATTAAATCACATTTGCAGACGCGTTCCTTTTATGAATACAAGCAGAAAAATCTCTCAAGCCTTTCCTTTTTACAAGTCAGAAACCTATCTGATGGTGTCTTGTCCTCAGAGCATTTCTCCCTTTATTCCATTTTGGAGCAAGCCTTTCTATAATCTCATCTCTTACAAGTATAGGCTCCAACATTTAACTTCCTGGAACTGTTTTTGTCTTCAATTCCACATTTATTTTTCATGGTAAGAGTGGTTACTAATAACCACACAATCAGGATTATTAGGCTGCCCTGAAGTATTGCCTCCTAGGAAATTAGTTTAATATTCCTTAATTTATCCTCAGGCAGAAATGAGCCACATTCTTTGCCAATATAATACAAGAATTGTCTCTATTCTGTTTGCTATTACTGTTCCCTGTTTTCCTTTGTAAGTTCTTGAGCTCAGTCTCCATTGTCTCCATTGCTCTCACCAGTACTGTCTTCCAAGATCCCATTAAGCCCTGCTTACAGCATTCAACTACTTAATCCAAAGTCTCAAATTCTTATTCCTCTAAAAGACAGCATAATCAGGCCTGTTACAGAAATGGCTGACTCAGTCCCTTAGACCAACTTCTATCTTCATAACATTTGTATTACTTTGATAAGGTGCCATGAAAAAGCAACATATTACAGAATGTGTTTAATTTGGTCTACAGTTTTAAAAGTCTAGAATAAGCAGTGATGGACCAAGGACATGGTGGCAGAAAATGTTGAAAGCTTATATCTTAATCTACAATGAGAAGTCAGAGATAGCTACACTAGGAATGGATTGAATCTTTTGAAACCTCAAACACTCCCACCAGTGACACACTTTTTCCAATAAAATCATACTTCCTAATTATTCTCAAACTGCTCCATAAATTGGAAACCAAGGATTCATTCTCATTCCAAACACTGTACCCAGAATTCCAGTTTTGTGCAGTAAATCTCCCAAATTTATTTTACTCAACTATGTGTCATATGCCTTATGAGAAAACTTTTAAGAAAGATAATTATTTTTTGCATCATTTAATACATGCATATTTTATTTCATTATATTCCCTTAGATTCAGATTTATTTTGTTTTACGTACAAGTGTTTTGTCTGCATCCAAATTTATATGCATGTCCATTCAGTGTTCAGAAAAAAGGCACTGTATCCCCTAGGACTGGTGTGCAAGTGACTGTGAGAACCAAATCTAGGTTCACTGCAAGAAAGAAGTGTTCTTAACCATTGCATCATTTCTTTGGTAGACCTGCCTTTATTTATATTGATGGTGCTCACAAGCTACTGAGTTATTTGTTTCTTTCTACTGCAAGAGCTCAAATATTTTAACCTAGTGAAATCTCATAATAAGAGGAGCTTCTCACTCCCATAACAAGTAGTCCTGTATATGGATCTGGATAATTCATGTTAGGGACATATACAGCAGACACATCCTTGTATTGGTCAGATGTTGGACTTCATGAGACCTCTACTCACTAAAAGATAGTAGTACCAAAATTCCTAGTCATAACAATCAACAGTATTTTCAGATGTGGCATGTCTCACTATCTATCACATAGGAGGGAAATATCTCATGAAGGAATAAGAACAGTTCTCTCTAGGTGTTAGTGACTGAGGACATGGAGACACAACTCACAGAGACACACTGTCATCCTCAGTAGCCTGTGGCATTCCCTTAACCTTTAGGAACCTCAACTTAAGCAAAACTGGATTCACAGCTTTGATAAGGAAAAGAATTTCAGGACTAGCTAGTATGAAGCAGCATTGGAGATGTATTAAGGATATTTCAATAAAAATTTTAACAGGATGATTAAGAAAAAGAGAAGAAATCCATGGAGTAATTAGGAAATTCACTATAAGTATATGCTTTTCAGGGATAGTAAAAAAAAAATGAGTCACATGAATATCACTATACAGTGTTTTAGTAGTTCTCAAGTTATATCTCAAAACAATATTAAGAAATGTTTATTTTTTCTCTTGCCCATTTCTCTCTCTCTTTTTTTGACTTTGATTTTTTCACTTTCTTATTACATTTTTAATAATTTTCTTAATTTACATTTCATATGCTATCCCGGAAGTTCCCTATACCACCCCACCCCCCGCCCTGCTCCCCTACCCACCCATTCCCACTACTTGGCCCTGGCATTCCCCTGTATTGTGTCATATAAAGTTTGCAAGACCAAGGGGCCTCTCTTCCCAATGATGGCTGACTAGGCCATCTTTTGCTACATATGCTGCTAGAGACATGAGCTCTGGGGGTTCTGTTCCACCTATAGGGTTACAGACCCCTTCAACTCCTTGGGTACTTTCTCTAGCTTCTCCATTGGGGACCCTGTGTTCCATCACATAGATGACTGTGAGCATCCACTTCTGTATTTGCTAGGCACTGGCATAGCTTCATATGAGACAGCTATATCATGGTCCCTTCAGCAAACTCTTGTTGACATTTGCAATAGTGTCTGGGTTTTGTGGCTGATTATGTGATGGATCCTCAGGTGGGGTAGTCTCTGGATGGTCTTAGCTCCAAACTTTGTCTCTGTAACTCCTTTCATAGTTATTTTGTTCCCTATTCTAAGTAGGAATGAAGTCTTCCTTCTTGATTTTCTTGTGTTTTGAAAATTGTATCTTGGATATTCTAAGAATCTGTGCTAATATCCACTTATCAGTGAGTGCATATCTAGTGACTTCTATTGTGATTGGGATACCTCACTAAGGATGATATCCTCCAGATACATCCATTTGCCCAAGAATTTCATAAATTCATTGTTTTTAATAGCTGCTTAGTACTCCATTGTGTAAATGTACCATATTTTCTGTATCCATTCCTCTGTTGAGGGACATCTTGGTTCTTTCCAGCTTCTGGCTATTATAAATAAGGCTGCTATGAACATAGTGGAGAATGTGTTCTTATTACCAGTTGGAACATCTTCTGTATATATGCCCAGGATTGGTATTGCTGGATCTTCTGGTTGTACTATGTCCAATTTTCTGAGGAACCTCCAGACTGACTTCCAGAGTGGTTGTACAAGCTTGGAATCCTGCATCTGTCTCTTGATAAGTGGAGTTACAAAATGTTTTCTAAGGTGCTATGGGTGGGATTATAGTCTGATAATGCTAAAACCAGGAATCACTAGGGCTGCAAGAAGAGAACTTAGGATACATTTTAATGTAAGTGGGTTTCTGGTGACAATCCTAGTAAATCTCAGGATTACAGGAAGAAAAGTATTAAAGTGTTATTAGTGCTGGAATTTCTGCTTTTTTGCTGGTTAGAGAATTCAACCAAACTCCTGAATAAAGGATTCTTCTCCTGTTCCTTTTCCTATAATTATCCCTGTCTTTCTCTTGCCTCAAGGAGGGCCATTCATCAACTGCTTTCTTCTCCAAAGGTTTCATAGATGCCTCCATCACTTCAAAGGATGCGAACTTTATATACCTTAGGTCTCAAAGCAAACTACAAAGTCTTTCAACAGCAGGACTATCTATGAAGATAAACAACAAAAAAACCCAAACAAACAAATTATAACGTCAGAGAGACATAAAACAAATCTAATCCTTAGCTTGCTTAAGATTTCTAAAGAAATACTTGCCTTTCTCACCTCTTTCTTTACAAATTTCTCTCTAACCTTTAACTGCCAAAAGATACTAGATAAGAGGTGATGGCCTCATGGGCCTTTAATAGATAAGTTCACAATGGACAATTTTTTTTTCTTTTCTTTTTTTAAAAAATTAGATATTTTCTTTATTTACATTTCAAATGTTATCCCCTTTCCTAGTTTCCCCTCTGAAAAACCCCTATCCCCTACCCCCTCCTCCTGCTCAGCAACCTACCCACTTCTGCTTCCTGGCCTGGCATTCCCCTGTACTGGGACATAGAACTTTCACAAGACCAAGAGCCTCTCCTCCCTTGGATGACCCACTAGGCCATCCTCTGCAGCTAGAGCCATGAGTCCCAATATGTGTTTTCTTTGGTTGGTGGTTTAGTCCCAGGGAGCTCTGGAGTTACTGGTTAGTTCATATTGTTGTTACTTGTATGAGACTGCAAACCCCTTAGTCCTTGGGTACTTTCTCTAGCTCCTTCATTAGGGATCCTGTGCTCCATCCAATGGACGGCTGTGAGCATCCACTTCTGTATTCATCAAGCACTAGAAGAGGCTCACAGGAGACAACTATATCAGTCTCCTGTCAGCAAGCTCTTGTAGGCATCCACAATAGAGTCTGGCTTTGGTGGATGTTTATGGGATGGATCCCAGGTGGAGTAGTCTCTGGATGGTCATTCTTTCAGTCTTTGCTCCGAACTTTGTCTCTGTAACTCCTTCCACGGGTCTTTTATTCCCCCTTCTGAGGATAGAAGTACCCACACTTTATATTTCCTTCTTGAGTTTCCTGTGTTTTGTGAATTTTATCTTGGGTATTCCAAACTTCTGGGCTAATATCCACTTACCAGTCAATGGGAAACATATGTGTTTTTTTTTCTGATTGATTAACCTCACTCAGGATGATATCCTCCAGATCTATGGTATGTGCATTCATTTCTGGATCTTCAATTCCATTCCATTAATCTTCCTGCCTGTCTCTGTACCAATACCATACAGTTTTCCCATGTTTTATGACCAAAGTGTATACTTTTCTGGGTACTTTCAGTACCTCATTACATAGGTATGTATCCATCAGTCCTGTTGTTCCTGAATTCTAAGGTGAATTCAGATTTTCTCACCTTTGAAAGTTCAGAAAAGGATATAAAATTGACATTAGTATTTCCAGAGATAGGCAGGGCCCACAATGGAGAAGCTAGAGATAGAACCCCAGGAGCTGAAGGGGTCTGCAACCCTAGAATAGGAACAACAATATGAACTAATCAGAATCCCTCAGAACTCGTGTCTCTAGCTCCATATGTAGCAGAAGATGGCCTAGTCGGCCAACATTGGAAAGAGAGGCCCCTTGGTACTGCAATCTTTATATGCCCCAATACAGGGGAACACCAGGGCCAAGAAGTAGGAGTGGGTGGACAGGGGAGAAGGGAGGGGGGAGGGGGAGGGGACTTTTGGAATAGCATTTGAAATGTAAATTAAGAAAATATCTAATAAAAAAATTGGAAAAAAAAGTTTGTAACATTCTGTTTTTAAATTAGGTTTATTCTTTTGACAACTTCATACATGCATAAAGTACATTCTGATTATTTTTTTCTCTAACCTCTCTTTCCTCTTTCCTATCGTTATTAACCATTCCTGTCCTCTTGGCCCCTTCCACAGATTCATGACTTCTGGTTTTGTCATATGATCCATTTAGGCTGCAACAATCCATTGGAGCCAGGTGTGGCTTACCGATGTGTACCTAACTGATAGCAATGACTCTCTTTCCCCCTGAATCTCTTAGCAGCTTGTAGTTCAGCAGTGAGGGGTGATTCCCGTGAGGACCTACTCTGTCAGTGCTTATTAGTGGGTCCACTCTTCTAGAAGCCTAGTAGAAAAGGATGCCATATTTTATCCTGCAGTTTATACTAATACTCAAAAATTCTAGACTTTTAGGCACAAACCTCAAATATTTATTTTGAATATGTTGCCATAATTAAATTAATAATAGCAGAAAGCCTTAGAGTGTAAAATGCTCTGGAGCTGCCAGTGGCTAGATACTACCTGGTACTTTATTTGTATGTGAATGCTTGGCTTACTTCTTCTTGGGCAGGTGAATAAACCTGATTTTAGGAATACATGAGCTAGTAATCCTCATCAATCCATATTTAAAGACATAGACAGCATTGGCTTGTAATTTGAGAACTTTACATTAGAAATAGCCTACTTAGAATAGAACAGAAAGTGCAAGAGTAATCACTATAGGACTAGATGTAGACAATTACTCCAGTGACCAACTACAACTTTCCATTAGACATATCTTCACATCTAGAACTGTAGCCAAATGCCTGCTAATATTTGACTAAAGAAAAAAGTCAGGCTTATGGTCATGATGATTTCTTTAAGAGCATGTAGGGAAAATGTATTCCAGCATGAGTGTATTGTGTGTATCTGTATGTGTGTATTTATCTGTGTATGTGTTTCTGTATGTGTGCACATATGTATGTAATGTAAATATAGATACAAAGAGAAATTTCATGTTCTTTATTTATATATGTATGTTTACTCCATATCTTGTTAAAGAAATTCAATATAGACATGATGATAATATAATTTTAATACTTGGAAGATCAAAGAGAAGGATCTAAAATTTTGCTCAGCCAGGGCTACATGACTAGTTCCAGATAAACCTAGGCTCATACAAATGATCCTCAAAGAGAGAAAAAAGAAACACATAAAGAAGGACAGGGGATGAAGAAGAGAAGAAAGACAAACAAAAAAGAATGGTAGAAAAGAAGGGAGAGAAGAAATCCAATAAGGAAATCAAAAAGTAAAAAAAAAAAAAAAAAGAAAAGGAAAGGAAAGAAAGAAGGAAGGAACACAGGCTGAAAGAAGGAAAAAAAGGAAAGCAAACAGAAATTTAAGACATAATGCAAAGATAAAAGCACATTTTTAAGATAAATAATGCATTATTATACATTTCAACATATACATGAAATATTGAAAGTCAAATTTATAGCAGATTATGGAAGATTATGGAATAGAGATTATAGAAGCCTGATGATAGGAGAGGGTTTGACCAGTTAGTACAGGGTATTAGAACGACTCAATTTTTTTTATAGTTACATCTTCCAAAAGAAATGCTAGCTTGTGCAGGGAATAATACCTTAGGACTATGTGGGCAATTTAGCTATATAGTACATATGTGCATGTGTGTATATATGTGTGTGTGTGTATATATCTGCATGTATGTGTATGTAATATATGAAAATATGTGTGTTGCAGTCACACTCCCATGCTCACAAGTTGACCAGAGAAAGATGACAGCTGTCCTGTTCATTACTTCTCACCTTATTCCCATGAGACTGGGTCTCTTACTAAAAGAGGTGTCTAGAAATCCCCAGTGGTTATCCTTGATCACTAACCTCTGTAGTACTAGAATTACATATGTATAAATACCCTCATCTGATTTTTTAACATGGTCCTTGGGATCCAAATAGGTCCTCATACTCTTATAACAACTGGTTTTATCCAGTGAGCCATTTCCCCAGTCCCTCTATGTGCATGTGGAGGCCTGAGGTTTATATCATAAATCATCTTCAATCGCCTTACCACCTTTTTCATTGAGACATTCCATAAACCCAGAGGTCTCCAATATGGCTATTCTTTCTAGCCAGCTTTCTCTGAGGAGCTCTTTCTCTACCTTCTGAGGATGGAAACTTTGAGCAGGTGCTGAGTCATTTCCCCCAAAATAGGTTTGTTTTCTTTTACTTTTTGAGAAAATTAACTATAAAATACACCTCCTAGCAAAGTCTAATAAAGGTTTCAAACATCTACATACCAAGAAACCATGGATTTATTCTATTGTATGTTCAACCTGTGACAAACTGTTAACTTCTTGAAACTGGCTATTTTTAAAAATATATTTACTACTTGAGAATTTCATACATGTAAATGACAAATTTTTATCATATTCCCTTCATTCCTGTCTCCAGCTCCTCCCCAGACTTTTTCATCATGTTCCCTTCCCAACTTCATGTCCTTTTTCTCTGCAAATAAACATTTTGTAGTACATGTTAGTTAGTTAGTTAGTTAGTTAGTCAGTCAGTCAGTTAGTTAGTTTAGTGTATATGTATACATGTGGTTTGTGTGTGTGTGTGTGTGTGTGTGTGTGTGTGTGTGTGTGTGTGTGAATGCATGTCCACGTGTACATATGGAGATGAGAGGAAAAATTTCAGAAGTCAGTTCTTTCCTTCCACTATGTGCATATAAGGAATCAAACTCAGTTTGTCTGATTTGGCAGCAGGTAGTTTTACCGGTTGAACCATCTGTCTAGCTCCTCTCTTTTTTCTCTTCTTCCTCCTCCTTCTCCTCCTCCTTTTTCTCCTCCTTTTTCTCCTCCTCTTTCTCCTCCTCCTCCTTGCCCTCATCATCATCCTCCTTTTTATATTTATTCTCTTCTTCTATTTTGAATAACCCATTGACTCTAATTAATGTTGGCTCTATGCATGCATCTGTAGCATCAACCATCTATGAGGCATAGACAATTTTCCATGAACTACAACTCTGGAGAGAACTGACTGTCTCTTACCAATCTACAATCAATTGACAAAAACTCTTTAGCTCCCCTCCCTACCTATACTGGAATGTTAATAGACTTGGTCTTGTGTAGGTCTTGTACAGTCCAACAGAGTAGCCATGATTTCATGAGATCAGTGGTCCTGTCACATTCAGAATACATTGTTTTGTAGCTCTGGTTAGTACAGTCTTTCCACTTTGTCTTCTAGTAGGCTCCTTGAGTATTAAAAAGACAGAGTATAATTTAGGGATAAACACTCCATAGTCATTTATTCCTTGCATTTTAAGCTAACCTGACTTATTTTTCTAATTATTGGGCTGTAAGTTTACTTATAAGCTATATTTCATGCAATTTTACCTGAGAAATAATACAATTTTAAAATGATTATGTTAATTTATGTTTATGTGAACATAAGAATACTCAGTGAGAAATGTTTTATCCTGAAACGACATGAACATAGTCCGGGATAAAATTTCTTATGCTAGATGAATATAAAAAAGTATATGATTCATGCAGATATCAAGCATAATATGATTCTAATCAGCTTATAGCTATAAGCAAGTATATAAGGCTATTCTTGAATACATTATTAGATTATCTGTTTGACAATTATTTATTATTTGTCAAGAGCTTATTATGTCAAATAAACAAAACCGACCTTGCCTTCTCATGTAGCCTCAGCGTTCCGAGAGCTAAATAGTTCTAGTGGATCTATGACTTCAGTGCTCAGACCAACACCCAAGACAAGCACAAGAAAGTTGGACACAAGCACAACAGTGACTGCTTCAACTTTACATTGGAGAAGTAACATTCCTTCAAAGCTGGCTGCTATGAAAGGCACGAGAAACTCAAAGAAAGCAGTGAACATCATGAACTCTACCACTTCTACTCCTAATATAACATTTGGGTCAGTTTTACTTAAAACCACATTGTCCACAATGATCCCTGAAACAATAGGGAAAAGCACTGGTTATCCTTCAATGACTACATCTAATTTTACCAAGACTGAGACACATAATGGAGCTGCATTAAATAGTACTCTTCTATCAGACACATCTACCACTGTAACTATGGCAAAAACTAACATAACTGAGATTATTTCAACCACAGAACATACTTCTAATCTTAACGAAGTGCCCTTTACTAATTCTGTTCTTGTATCCCGAACAGAATCTACAACTAACAGCATTTCCTATCCAATCACTAACCAGGTAATCAAAGCAGAAGAAATCTCCACTGGAATGCCTACTGGGCCCCCAAATTCCATAATCAGCAAAGAAATTACCACTAGTCAGATAGAATATTTTGTAGTGACCCCAAACATGGTTGTATCTCAAGGTACAGCAGCAACTACCCCAGGAGCAGGAATATACTCCAGTGTCTCTCATAATTATTCATTGTTAGAGACATCCACTCTTCTCAAAAGTGACAAAGCCCCCTCCAGGACAAATTCATCACCACTGGAAGCAATCAGCTCTGAGAGTTCCTGGAAAACTACAGTAAAAACAAGTTCTTCATCACCTGCTAGGTTCACATCACAAAGACATCTACCTATTACCCATCACACTACAAAACAAGGTTGGAACACAGCTCAGATACAATCTAGCACACTTGAAGAAATGAATTTAATCACAGACTATAGTCTTAACCATACTGAAGTGCCCATGAATCTTTCTTTTCTTGAGCCTTCAACAAAAGACATGTCTACTGGGAACACATCTTTTACAATACTACATGAGTCAACATCAGAAGATACTTCTTTTGGAATCACCATTGGGACTCCTAGTTCCAGCATCACTGCAAAATTACAACAGTTGACAAGTAGCCACACTGGACATTCTGTGGTGACATCAAGCATGGTGACTTCTGAAAACCCATCAACCTCTGCTTCAATCAATGTCACTAACTCCAGTAGGGTCCATACATTTCCACATCCCCAAGCCATGGATCCTCCCAAAAATATTACTTCAGGACCAAAGACACATAATCTTTGGGAAGAAGTTTTGTTTGCAGATTCCACAACAATGCCACACGAGTCACATTCACCTTCTGCTATTTCTTCCATAATAGACACACACAATACATCATCTACTAGTTCTATGGCCCATGTCATCACAGTTTCTAAGGACACAATCCAAACAGACTTTCCCACAAGATCAGAACCTGTGATTTCCTCAATCCAAAGCTTGAATAGCAGTCCCCAGAAAAGTTTCAACATTGCACAAGTGTCCAAAATCTCACAGATGAACTCTGTTTCCTCAGTCACAAAAGGAAATAAGAAAAATGGAACCTCAACACCCCAACTCAAACACACCATTACCCCTACACCAATCTCATCTGAACATGAATATTTCACAATTCTGGCCATATCAGAAGACACCACACTTTCATCTCCACAGTCAATTTCCTTTACAACAGCAGAGATTGGAAAACAGACAGCTTCCTCCTTGACCAAAGCCTGGAAAAATTCAACAAAAGAATACAGGATTAGCCAGACTAATGTACCCACAACTCTTTCTCTTGTCACATCTGTGGCAAAAGGTATATCTGCTGGCAGAACATTTCTTTCCAAGTTACACAATTCAATATCAGAGGACACTTCCACTGAAATCTCCACCAAGTACTCAAGATCTACAACCACCACAGAATCAGAAGAGACTGCAACCAGCCACAGAGAACATACTGTGGTGACATCAAACATGGTAACTTACAAAGATTTACCAACCACTTCTTCAAACACAGAGACCCAACACAGTGGAACACAGACATTTACACTTTCAGAATCCATGGTTAATTCTACTAACATCAACCCTGCAACCACATTAAGGACTCATTCAGTTTGGGAAGGGTCCATGTCTACAAGTTCGACAAGACCTCCAGATGAGGCACCCTCACACTCTCCAGTTTCTGCCAATGCAGAAAGAAACAGCAGTACCTCTTCTGTTTCTGCCTCCATTGTCACAACTTCTAAGGAACCAAACCCTACTAGAATATATGTGATCCCCAACTCAGTGACACCTTCAATACCAAGCTCCAACAGTGCCCAGTTCTCCAAAATCCCACAGACAACCTCTCTTTCCTTACTCACACCAGTGGAAGGCATGAAAGAGAGCACTTTCAAACATGCTATCACACCTATATCAGTCTCACTTCAAAAGGAATCTTTTACAACTATTCTGCCAACCATGGAACAAGCCAGACTGTCACCTTCACAGTCAATCTCATCTGAAAGGACAGATACTGAGAGAGGTATGTCTTTCTCCTTGAGGACAGCATGGACAGATTTCAGTGCATCTGAAGAGATAAAGACAAACACAGAATACAGCACTAGCCATACTGAACTTTCCACTAGCCCTTCTCCTTTGGAATCTAGGACAGGACTTATGTCTGCTGACAGCATATCCATTTCAGACATTCAATCAACATCACAAGATACTTCCACTGGAACCTCCATTAATCTCCCTGCGTCCACTGTCAGTGCAGAGTCAGAAGAGATGAAAAGCAGACCCATGGGACTCTATCCAGTTATCACAGACATTTTTACTTATCCAAATTCATCAAGTACTAACTCTGTCAAGGGTACCCACTCCAGTGGGACACGTACATTTCCACATTCAGAATTCATGGTTCCTTTCAACAATCTTGCTTCAGCATCATGGACACTTACCCCCAAGAAAGGTACCATATCTACAGATTCCACAAAAGCACAAGAGTCACTTTCACTGACTGCTGATACTTACTTGCCACACACTCACAGTAGTCACTCTCCTGAATCTGTTGTCTCTTTTTTCACGAATTCTAAGGATTCAGTCCCAACAGCTTCATACACAAGCTCAGGCCCTGTTACTGTTTATGTTCCAAGCTGGAGCAGCACCTCTCAGTCAAGCTCCAACACTGTTCATGCTTCCCAAATGTCACAGATAAATACATTTTCCTCAGTCCCACCAGGGTCTAATATGGGAGACAACCATTCTGTACCTGAATTCAAATACACCACCACATCTGTATCAGTGCCACCTGAACTTTCCACTGAAAATAAAACTTTCCCCACTACCGAAGTATCCACACTTATACCTACAAAATCAACATCATATGAAAATACAAGTATTGGCAAAAAGACAATTACTCTCCTGACCACACCGACACAAGCTAAGCTACATGAGAAGGTGCACTCAAGAACAGACTTCATTAGAAGTCCTTCTGAAGTAGCTAATAGTTCCTCTACTCCTGTATCAAGTACACGATCCATGTCTCCTGATAACACAATACTCCCAACACTTTGGCATTTTACATCAGAACATACCAAGTTTACATCAGAAGATATGATCAGTGGAATTTCCACCAAGTTTTATGACTCCAACACCATCACAGAGTCAGAAGAAATATCTACCAGCCAGATTAGGGATTCTAATGTGAGCTCAAACATTGCCCTCTCCCTAGAAACACCAACCATGTCATCAGAGTCAGACAATTTCATGAGTTTCAGTCCAGGCCCCACAATCACAGAGACATCTACATTTCTAAGCCAAAGTTATGAAGTCCCATCAATTTCAACTTTTTCAACTCTAAAAGGAAGCCAACTGGGCAATTCTCCAGGATATCTTAATGAATCTTCCTTAACATCCCCTGTTACTTCCACAGGAGAAAACGGCACCCCTTCTCCTAGTTCTGTTGTCTCAGTCTTTACCCCCTCTAAAGAAAAAATCACAACTAGATTGGATAACTTGTTACATAATTTGTCTACTTCATTTCTAAATTGGACCACTAATACACATACAAGCCAAGAGACTTCTCAGGTTACCAAATTTTCACAGACAAGCTCTATTTCCTCAGTTAAATCAGAAATAATTACAGACGTTATCAGTTCAAAACTCCAATCCAAATTTTCTGTTTCAGAATCCATTAGACCTGGCAGAACCCTGACAACAAGCCCTCTTTATTCCTCAGAATCAGAAGATATCACTCCTGGAAGTATTTCCAGACTCATTACCTACCTTAGCACAGAACACATAGGGTTAAACTCCATCTTTGAAACAGCTAATTCTCGGTCTTTACTAAATGATACCCTATCCAGGGATACTGCAACTACTGTTCCTATGACAGAATTTTCTTCACCTGAGCCTCAAACATCTCCATATTTATCCTGGATATCTGAGTCTCACACGTTTGTGGAGCAGTCGCAAACAAGTTCTTTATCCAAGGGAAAACACACCTCTGCAGATCCCACATCAACTATGATTGAAAAAACCACACTTTCACCTGTTACTTCTACCTCTCAAGGACAAAATGTCTCCTCACTTAATTTCCTGGGTGCACTAGTAACTTCTATTCATGAAACAATTTCAAATGGACAAGATACAAGTGTAACTTCTGTGAGCAACTCAATTCAAAGCCTGGATACTATAGGGCTTTCAACTCCAGGTTCTTCATATAACATGAAAACCTTGCAGACAAGTCACATTTCCCCCAAAAATCCAGCAACAAGAGTAGAAAATGATAGTCCTGGAATGCATCCCCAAGGCACTGTGCTAGTTAATTCAGTTCCATCAAGACTAACAGAAATTATGATCTCACAAAGCAATTGGGGCACAATTTCCCCATCAATGCCCTTATCTAATCCTGCACATGCAGAAACTCAGAAAGCTCTCCACATAACTTCAATAGAACAGGAAACCACCAGGTCTGAAGATACTGATTTAATGAAAAATCATAGTTCTGGTCTTCTTACAGTGTTCACTAGCACAAACCCTGGAATTTCAAGAACAGAAGCAAACTCAACTGATAGAACATCCATTTCAAACTCTGTATCCATTGCAAAGACAACAGACATCTCAGTGGGAAATGCCTCCAGTAGCTCTACTCTTTTCTTTCCAAGAACTGACATCAGTCAAGTAGTTAATGTTGAGGAATCATCCAACATCACTACTCTCTTGAACACATCAGATCCTATCACTTATTCTGGGGCTCTCTCTACTGTAACTCAGACATTTTTACATTCAGACTCAATCTCTCCTCCCAGCAGTTCTGAGTTACTCTCATGGACAGACTTTCCACTCCATGAAGCAAATTCCTCTGTGAATTCTGTAGAAACTATATCTACATCATCTCTTCCTGCCACTTCTCCATCAGAAGGACAAGGGCTCTTCTTTCCTTCTTCTGGGGAAACAACTACAGAGGAGTTGGACACAAACTTAGCTTTCTTTAAAACTTCATTTCCAAGCTGGAACAATAGTGAGCTAGCAATTACAAAGGACACCAGAACCTCACAAAAATCTTATAATTCCACAAGAACTGAAGTGAACCTTGTGGACATAACTACATCTCAGGCCCAATACACTGTACCACCCGAGACTCTTTCGTCAGATAGTACTGCCTCTTCCTTGTTGATAATACCAACCAAGACTTCTGCTTCTGCTTCCCCTCTATTACCACAGAGATCAAACTCCACTTATTTTCCTAAGACTTCATTCCCCACTTCTGAATTGTTTAAACCAACAGATATATTGGGTAGAAGCTTGGAAACTGAAATAAATTTACCTCCAAACTCGAGAAGCACATCACTTGAAATATTGGGTTTATCTGAAGTTACTACTGATACAGAAAAACATCATTCTTCCTCAAGTTTCATAGTAACCAACATGGATACTATTACTATGGGACATGAACTAAGTTCCTCTGTATCAATACTCTCTGAGTCATCTAGAGACACTGATACATCAGGAACTCCTCCCTCTGTATGGGTGACTACTATGCCCACATCATTGTCTAACCATTTAGAAACAACAAGATTTAGTACTGATCCGTTTTCCCATTTGACTTATGGATTGAGGGACACTAGCATATCCCTACAAACAAACAAACCTTCATCTCCCGTGTCCACTTTCCAGTTGCCAAGTTCTGAGACTGATGTTACTTCTGCTGTGAACATATCAACCCCATATCAGATTCCATCTCTAAAGTTCACTGAAGTTCCAATAGAAACAGCTACGATTTTAAATCCTTCTTTATCTATTGTAGAGTCTACTGGGGCAACATCCTTCCCAGAATATAATTTTACTATGCTTTCACGAGAAAATATCAATGTTTCAAGAACTGATATTGATATACTGCCTTCAGCTGAGACCACTTTTGTTGACACAACAGCAACACATTCTCCCACAGGGATGACTTTAATTGCCACAACTAGCAGCCCAACAGGCAGTTCAGCTGTGACTTCTGACAGTTCCCATTCTATAATACAGTCAAGCCATTTGTTTGCTACCATTGTAAAAAAACCACCTTCTTCAGTTTCAACACCATTGCCCTATCCTGCTTCCACTACTACTGACTCTGCAGCCCGCTCAACCCTCCTGAGGATTACTACTCCTTCAGGTAATTTACAAACTGAAGATAACAGTTTTGTGATGTTTATAATCTCAAAGCCTAGTTCCCAAGCCATTGAGACATCTTAATCACTCTTGAGAAACATAATGACTGAGAGTGCTGACTTGGGAAAGGTGACATGTGCTTTTCAGGTTTCTACACATTCAACCAGGTTGATAAATTTGAACATTTTTTTGAGACAGGGTTTCTCTGTGTAGCCCTGGCTGTCCTGGAATCATTTTGTAGACCAGGCTGGCCTCTAACTCAGAAATCCGCCTGCCTCTGCCTCCCGAGTGCTGGGATTAAAAGTGTGTGCCACCATGCCCGGCAACCAGGTTGATAAATAAGAAGCCCTATTTTTATATTCCCAGTTACAGGCTGGGTAGGTTCATAGACAATACCCTTTTCCTATGAGGTAGAAAGAAAATTAGGAGATCATTATTAAATTCATATTTATGATTTCTACAGTTTTAATTATTGAATCAGAAAAAATTGTGAAAATTTGTGAATTTCACTCTGATATCCTCATACATGATCAAACAATGCTCTCATCACCCCCAATTCCTGCTATGAACTCTTCTTACTCTCTTCTCTACCTCCTCTTAGACTCCTCCACTTTCGTTATAGTCAGTATTCTCTTTTGGAGGCTTTTATTTGTTTGTTTGTTTCCACATGATATGAAATCTATGATACTTACTTTGCTGTGTGCCTAATTTTATTTAACATGATTATTTCTAGTTCCTACAAATGGCTTCATTTCATTCTTCTATATGGCTGAGTAAAATGCTCTTGTATATACTATATGTTTTCAAATTCAGCCATTTATTTAAAAGCATGTATCCTTTTTTGTGTTTTACTGGAGATAGACCCTAGGATCTTGCCCATGTGAGACAAGTGCTTTACCCTCTCCCCCAATACTAGAAGATTCTCTAGAAAACACTGACTGAACTTCTAACAGCAATCAGTTTTAAGAACTGACATAAGTATAGGCAAAACAGGAAAACAAGCAAGGTCACGAGTAATTACTATAATGTAATAGATGGTCTAGTATAATTCTTAATAATAATTAATGGTGATGAAGATGACAGTTAGGCTTATACAGCACTTATTTCCATGTCAAGTGCTGTTCCATAAGGGTTTTTAATGAAGTTGAGATACAGAGAAGATATGAAATAATTATCTCACTATCATAATACTAACAGAGTTAAGTTCAGAACTTAGCCAGGTACACGTGATGTATGCCTGTCACTGTAGCATGTGTGAAGTTGAGGCAAAAAGATCCTGTGTTTAAGGAGAACCAGGGCTTTATAGTGAAACACTATCTGAAAAATCCAGGAGAAATAGCCTAGTGCTAGAATACTTCCCCTATTATGCATAATGCCATAGATTTGATTCCCCAGCACCCTCTAAAGAAAAACGAAATTACACTACGCAGGAATATAAAGTTATCTTCTTAATCATTAACTCAAACAGAGGTTAATAAAAATTGGAAAATATATGAGATTCTGCAATTACAGTAGCCATTGAAGGGAAGATTTTTCAAGGAAGACTGTAATCCCTGTCAAATACTACAGAAAGTCCAAGTTGACATAAAGTGAGAGATATTTTGGCAACATGGGGATCCTCAGTGAAAAGTTATGTGTAGAGGACTAGACTTAAGGCAAAGTAACATACAGATAAAGGGCAGAGATTTTGCTTTGATTTGTTTTTGTATATTCACAAATTCACATAGATTGGCATATATGCTCTATGTCTAAGAAACACATGCAGTCCCTGTATATATATATATATATATATATATATATATATATATATATATATATATATATAAAATGACTGGCAGAATTAAGGTAAGAGTATAATAATCTGTATATTGCAAATGGAGGCCCAGGTTGGCCTGAAACCCATTCTGTAAATTAAGCTGACACTGAATTTAAAATAATTTAATTCTGCTCAAGCCTTATGTACAACAGAGATTATGGATTTTGTCAGAGCACCACACATGACTCAAGGGAGGGTCTCTGTCTTTGCATTGAATATGCTAGTAGAGTTACAACAGAGTGAAAGAGTAGTAAGGAAAAATATGCAATAATGAAAACTGAAGGAATAAACTGCATGATGATGTTCCCAGAAATAAAATCAAACTTCCAAGATAGCAGTAAGTACAGGAAAATGCCTTTTAGGGATACTATTAGGGAAAGAATTAAATTTGATGCTAGATTTTATTTGTGACACAAGTCTAAAAAATGCCCTCCAAAACCACTATTACTTTATTGGGAAGTATGTTTGAGTTCCTACCCAGATACTTTTAACAAGATGCAAGAGAGCTAGAGATATTTGAAATCATTGACTTACTTTCTCTATACATTTTATTCTACACCAACAAGCAGGCCACAAATTTATTGTGCCCCACCATCCTGAATGTATGGATTTCAGGTCTATAACAGTATAAGTTACTTTGATTCTTATTGTAGTTCATTCATACTCTTAACTAAAATCAAATCAAATAAAAAGAGAAGAACAATTTTATGTTAAAATGGAAGAAAAGGAGGGCAGACATAAAAGGTTGGGGATATGATTTATTTGGTAGAGTGCTGCTTGGCATACACAAAGATCTTGGCTCTATCCCCAATATTGCACAAGCTATGCATGGTGATATGCATTTGTCATCCCAGTACTCAGGAGGTGTAGACAGAAGGATCAGAAACTCAAGGTCATCCTCAGCCATGTATCAAGTTTGAGAGATGCCTGGCCTGCATGAGACTGAGCTTTAAAAAAAAAAAAAAAAAAGAGTGAGAGAGGCCCCTATAGAATGACCAGCAGTCTCATCTAACTTGGACCCTTGGTAGCTCCCAGAAACTGATCCACCAACCAGGCAGCATACATGAGATGGTCAGAGACCCTGATACATATATAGCAGAGGACTGCCTCTTCTGACCTCAGTGGGAGAGGATGTACCTAATTCTCAAGAGACTTGAGGACCCAGAGAAGAGGGGTGTCTGGCAGGCAGAGGGAGCACTCTTTCAGAAGCAATGGGGAGGAAGAATGGGATGAGGAGCTGTGGAATGGGAGATGTGGAAGGGAGGGCAATAGCTAGAATATAAATAAAGTAATTACAAAGAAAAGAGAAAGTAAGTGTGAGAAAGAGAAACAGAAAGGAGAGGGGATATGAGGGAGGAAAGGAGGGAGAGAAGGAGTGAGGGACAGAGGGAGGGAGGGACAGAGGGAAATAAATGAAGTAAAGATCAACATTAGAAAGCAAAGGATAAAAGAAAAGTAAGGCAGTCAGATCTGCACAAAGCCAGGATGGTAAAATACATTTATAGGAAGGTTATGGATGTATGAACTGGCTAGTCATCCTGTGTAGCTGTGGTTCAAGTCACTTTCACAGACTCTAAGAATGACATGTACTCAGTGGACTGATCTATTTAAAAAACAGGCTTTCTGGAAAAGATAGTTACTTGCTTTCTTCCTCATTCTCACCTGCAGAAATGGATGATGGCATGCAATACCACACAGACATATCTAACGGAGCTGTCCATGGAGACACTGCAGGCCTGGGCAAGAGTTCCACGTCATCTGCTAACCATAAAGGTAAATCCCACTGTGCATACTTCCAAGGAAGTAGAAATAAGACCTGTTACATTATTTCCCCTTTCAGGGCAAGAAACTTCTTGTTTGCCTTAAAGAGAATGCTGTATGGTTTTTATGAATGCTTGTCAGAGTTGGATCTTTGTCTGATGATTACTGTGTAGAAGCCAGTGTATACTAGTATTCTCATAATATGCTGAACAAGCTTTGCTCCAGACCACAAACTTTAATTTTACTTTTCTCTGTTCTCTCTCTAAAGCCTTTCTATGTAACCCACCCTCAACTAACAAAACAAAACAAAACACTTAAGATTTCAAGAAGTAGCACCATGTCCTCCTTGATATACTAATTTCATAAAAATATATATTGGAAACTGTGATATAAACAGAATATATAGAAAGACAGCAAAAGGACAAAATTATTATAATCCAATTTTGTGTGTAGGAGTGTTTTGGATAAGCTACAGCAACTCCATACATGCTAAGCAAGCACACTGTTGCTAAGGCCTGTTTCAAGCTCCTCATGAGAAGACTTTAGGTCAAGGACTTTGCTGATGAATCAATCAATAATCAATAATAGCTTTTCAAAAATGTAGACAAGTTAAAATAAAATACCATGTACCCATGTTGCATCCAGGCAGAATTAATTATTAGCATTCATGGAGTCTTTTATATATTAATTTAGAAAATATATACTACATGTTAAACCTATTAAAGACAGACCTGGTGGTTCAGGGCTATAAAACTAATACAGGCAGCCAAGTCAGTAGGATTGTGAATTTGACAACAACCTGGATAAGTTAATGGGACCCTTTCCAGAACATTATTGAAAGAAGAGCTAGGAATGTAGCTCAGTGATAGAGTACTTGATTAGCATGTGCAAGGCAGTGGGTTTTAATCTCAGCACTGTAAGGCATGAGTTACATAATTCATTTATTAAACAGATTAAAATAAATCAAATTATTGGTAAAATTTTCAAGAGATTTTATGCTGTATACTTTATAGTACTGTATACATACAAATATACCAATAACATGTTATTCTGCATATTAAATTGCTGTCGAAGTTGAATATAATCAAAATACATTGGACAAATTTCCCAAAGAACTAGTAAAAAGAATAAAAAATTAATATCTATGTGAGATGGTTCAGTTAGTAAAAGTGCTTGTCATCAGGCATGATGACATGAGTTCAAGCCAAGAATCCACACAGTAGAAGAGAATTGGCTCCAGTTCAAAGAAACTACAAATGTGATTCCTACTAGGTACTGACTCCAGCATCAGACTGATCTGGCCAAGTTTTACTGGTCAAGAACACAGAACTAAAATTCCCTTTGTCCTTTCATTGGGGCCTGTGAAAAAGTCTTGGCTTGGTCTGGCACCTACATATGTCTGGGAACTGCTTATGTTCATGACACCTATGGAGGTCAAAAGAGAGCATTAGGTTCTAATGTGTATATTCCAGTCTGGATCACAGTACTTACAGGTGTGCACCACTCTATTCTCATTATGCCATTCTAGGGATTGAACCCAGAACTCCATAAATGCTAGGTAAATGTTCTACCCAGTGTACTACAAGCTCAGCTTTTATACTCTTAAATGTACATTAACTAATACTGTGAAATATTAAGTGTCTTCCAGAAAAATATCTTTCAAAGAATATCTAATTGAACTTTGCTATTAAACATTTGTTAGAACAAAGCCAAACAAGTTCCATTACAGCCATGTCTCTAGTAAAAAATGACAAAATCAGCACAGGACTATCACATTATAGATCCCAAACTTTCAAACAAATGGCATTTGCCAGCTCTCTCAAATCAAAGGATATACATTCTTATGTACCATTCTTTCTTGTACTCATTTGTTAACTCAGTACTTTGAACTGAGTAGCTACCACATGTCAAGCAGTCAAATATTAACATATATTACTGAACCAGACTGAAGAAGATGAAAATTGCAATCCAGATATTCTAGTAAGAAAATAAAACAAATTAAGTCTCAGTGAAGGTAGATTTAAGTTTGCCCATGAAAAAGAACAGAATTAATTGGGGTCTGATGCAGGATAGATATGTCATGAGGAGAGGAGAGCTTAAACTTGAGCAGCACA
This sequence comes from Mus minutoides, assembly GCA_902729485.2. Taxonomy (NCBI): domain Eukaryota; kingdom Metazoa; phylum Chordata; class Mammalia; order Rodentia; family Muridae; genus Mus; species Mus minutoides. Next base: position 93,056 of record CACVCL010016511.1, on the reverse strand, counting down.
GAGGGGAACAGGGATTGAATTAATGTGGTCACAAACTTATGGAGAAGTTACAGCCCAAAGGGATGATGATTCAGCTGATAAAATGCTTGCCTAGAATTCACAAATCCCAGAGTTTCTCTCCTTTCCAAGAAAATTAAATTTTACCCAATATAAATAATACTAAGTCAACTTATTTATGAGAGGAGATAAGTCATAACAAGGTAAGCATATAAACTAAATGTGATGGTGCAAATTTATAATCTCAGTAATTAGGAGGCAGGCAGTTCAAAAGTTTAAGAATACCTTCAGCTGTGTGGTTGAGTTTAAGGCTGGTCTTTGTAATAGGAGATCCTATCACACACACATACACAGAGAGGGGGAGAGCGGGAGAGAGAGAGAGAGAGAGAGAGAGAGAGAGAGAGAGAGAGAGAGAGAGAGAGAGAGAGACCCCAGAAAAATTTAAAAACAGAGTAGGGAAAAACAGATGAGTAATGTAGCAAAATTCATAGTACCCTTTTCCAAGGCACAGCATGCCACCCACATCCCAGAAAAGCAGCATTATATAAGTATGTCTTCTCCTTTTATGATGTAGAGAAAAATGTATGAATTATGTATCTAGAAAATATAGACATTTTTACAATTTGTGTTACATGTCTCAACTTACAGATCTGACCACAGAAGGGACAGTAAAAGCAGACACCACTACCAGAGCTCCGAAGGCCTCTTCCATATTCACTCCAAACACCAAAATGTCAACTACAATCTCAACACCCCTGATTCACATCAAGACATCAAAGAAAACAACCAACATCAACACAACAGAGATGATTATCACAACCTCAGATACTTCCTACAACTTACTAGAGATGGCACCATCATTTTCCTCAGGCCTTAGAGAAAATACTAGCATGGTTGCCAGGACAAATCCATCTTCTTACAGTAGAGAACCAGAAATTACAATCCCACAGATTCCCAGTCTTAAAACAGAGACCATCCCAAATGTTTATACTTTGAGAGTCTCCTCTGCTGAGTCTGATACAATCTCATCGATCACCCATGATTTAGAGATGACTTCAGCTATTGCCAAGGCAACCAAAAATGCTTCTCAAGTTGAATTAGATTCCAAGGTGTCCACAGCCACCAGTCCCAGAGGAAAAGACAGGTCAACCATTTCAACAGCAGCTGTTTCCTCTGCCATACCAGATTTGGCATCTATTGAACAAGAAGACAGATTGTTTGGTCCAACTATATCCATCTCATCTAGTATTCCTGATATGAAAAACTTAGAAGGCCACAGTTCTAAGGAAGATACAGGAACATCTAAACAAATTCTGACTCATTCACCTTCAGAGCCATATAATACAATTTCTCTTATCTCTCATGCTGAGGGAAAGACTGATTCACCCATGTCTACTATTGCTGTCTCTCCAGATGTTACAGAAATAATGAGACCACTGTTCACTAGCTCTGAGAGAAGAATCCATACAAGAAACCCAACTATTTATCAAGGTCAATCAGTGACCACCTCATGGATCATCCATCCTGGAACAGAAGCCACTTCAAGGGTGTTAACTACAACAATATCACCTAATAATCAAGAGGTGGAAATTTCAAAATCTGCAAATCCTTCTCCTAAACTACAGAACTCAACTTCATTGATAACAGATGGTGAGGAACAGCCCAGTTTTACCATGTCTACTCTGGCTGGCTCTCTAGGTGTAATAGAAGGAACTCCATCACCAGTCATTAACAGGGGCACAGAAAGGAATTCAATGACTGGAACTGGAGATTTTTTCCTAGATCTACCAGAGACCACAAGCTCTTGGACCACTAACCCTGAAAAAGAAGCCATTTCAGGCATTCTAACTACAAACTATTCACCTAGTGTTACAGACAGGATGACCTCAATAAACCTGAACCATATTCCTTCTGAACCACAGAACATAACATCATTAGCTACTCATTCTGTAAGACACAGTTTAATCACACCAACCATAGTTGTCCATCCAGATATAGCAGAAATGAAACCATCACAGGTCACTAGCTCAGGCACAGAAAGTCATGTAATGACTTCAAATATGGCTTTTTCACCAGGAAAACATGAAACTATAAATCAATGGGTCACATATCCTAGAAGAAAAGTAACTTCAGGGACTCTAACTGCAGCTATCTCACCTAGTGTTATCAACATGATGACCTCTACAACTGTGAAACACTCTCCTTCTGAACCACAACATATAAAATCATTGGACACAAATGCTGAGGGACATCCCAGTACATCCATGTCTACACAGGCTGTCTCTCCAGGTATAAGAGAAATGATGATATCACAGGCCCCTAATTATGGAAGAGAGACATATATCACAACTTCAACTCTGCCTGTTTCTGTAGGTCAAATAGAGTCCACAGCCTCATTGGTGACTCATGCAGAAAATGAAGCAACTTCGGGGGTTTTACCTACCACCATTTCAACTATTAGTCCAAATATGATGGCCTCAACAGAACTTATGTCTTCTGGAACACACACCACAGCTTCATTGGTCACCCATAATGGAGAACAACATAGTTCAGACATGTCTACACTAACTGCCTCTTCAGGTATAACAAAAATGAAACAATCATTGGACACTACCACAGGCAAAGAAAGCCAGTCAGTCATTACAACTCTAGCTATTTCCCAAGGTACACCAAAGACTAAATCTATAAACACAACATCAAATGTTCCAGACATGATGACCTCAAAATCTCAGAACCATACTTCTTCGAATGTACACACCATAACATCACTGGTTACCCATGCTGGGACACAGTCCAGTTTTTCCATGTCTACTAAGGCAGCCTCTCCAAGTATAACAAAATTAACAGCATCACTGTTCACAGGCACAGGCACAGAAAATGTTGCAATAACTTCTATGCCTATTTCTTCAGGTCAAATAGAAAAAAGAGTCACCAAACCTGAAAAAGAAACCACTTCAGAGGTCTCATCTATCACCATTTCAACTAGTGTTCAACAAATGATGATCTCACCAACTGTTATTCCTTCTGAACCACATACCAAAGTTTCATTCAAGACCCATGTTGGGGGTCAACCCAGTTCAGCCATGTCAATTCTACCAGCCACTTCAGATTCAACAAAAATCATACCATCACTGGGCACAAGATCTGGTACAGAAAGCCATTTAGTGACTTCTACTATGGATATTTCCCAAGGTCAATTGGGGACCACAGCCTTAGGAAACACCCATACTGGAAGAGAAGGCAATTCACTGACACCTTCTACAGTCATCTCAACTAGTGCTCCAGACATAATTACCTCAACAAATGATAACCAAACTTCTTCTGATAGACAGACCATAACATCATTACTCACTCTTGCTGGGGAAGACACCAGTTTATCTGTACTTTATAAGGGTGGCTCTCCAGGTATAATGAAAGTGACACCATCATTATTCACTGATGTAGGGACAGAAGGCTATGCAATAATTTCAACTCTGCCTGCTTTTTCAGGTCAACCAGTCACTAGAACACCATGGGACAAACATTCTGAAACAAAAATCACTACAGTGGTACTACCTACCACCATTTCAACTAGTATTCCAGAAGTTATGACATCACCAACTCCTATTCCTTCTGAACCACATACCACAGTTTTATTAATCACCAATGCTGGGGGATCACCCAGTTTGGCTATGTCTACACTGACTGTCTCAGGAGATATAACAGGAAACATACCATCAAAGGTAACTTACCTTGGCAAAGAAAGGAATTCAGTGACTTCAGCTCTAGATGTTTCCTGGGATCAAAACAAATCCACAGCTCCATGGGTCTCCCATCACACAAAAGAAAGTCCTTCAGAGGTTCTTTCTAACATCTCAACCAGTGATCTAGACATGATAACTTCAACAAATAAGAATCAAACATCTTCTGATACACAGACCATGACATCATTAATCACTCATACTGGGAAACAGACCAGTTTATCCGACTCTACTCAAGGTGTGTCTTCAGCTATAGCAAAAGAGACACAATCAATATTCAATGACTTGGGCACAGAAAACTATGCAATGACTTCAACTCTGCCTGCTTCTTCACATCAATCAGAGACTAGAACCAAATGGAACACTCATTCTAAGATAGAACAAATGTCAGGAGTCCTATCTACAACAAATTCTTCTAGTGCACCAGAAATGATGACTTCCTCAACTCCTATTACTTCTGAACTACATGCCTCAGTTTCATTAGTCACCCATGTTGGGGAACAACACAGTTCAGCCATGTCTGCTTTGACTGCATCTCCAGGTATAACAGAAATCATGCCTTCAAAGCAAACTCACACTGGCACAGAAATCCATTCAGTGACTTCAACTCTGGATGTTTCTGCAGGTCAAGAAGAATTAACAACTTCATGGGTAACCCAATCAGAGAAAGAAGGAACTTCAGGCGTTCTTTCTACAGCAATCTCACTTAGTGCTCCAACCATGACATCAGCAACACTAAACAATACTTCTATTGATACATGGACCATAACATCATTCATGAAACATGCTGGGGGAAAGTCCAGTTTATCTATGTCTACTCAGGGCATCTCTCCAAGAATAACAGAAGTGACACCATCACTATTCACTGACTTAGGCACAGAAAACTATGCAATGATGTTAACTATGCCTGGTTCTTCAGGACAATCAGAGACTAGAAAACCATGGAACACTAATTCTGAAATGGAAGCCACTCCTGGAGTTCTATCTACCACCATTAACACCAATGTTTCAGAAATGATTACCTCATCTACTAGTTTTCCCTCTGAACCACATACCACAGTTTCACTAGTAACCCAAGTTGGCGGAAAGTCCAGTTCAGCCATGTCTACTCTGCCTGCTTCTCCAGGTAGAACAGAAATCAAATCATCACTGGTCACTCACCCTGACACAGAAAGCTATTCAGTAACTTCTACTCTAGATCTTTCCACAGGTGAAGCAGAATCCACAACCCCAGCAAGTATCCATACTGGAAGAGAAGGCACTTCAGAGACTATATCTAGAAACACCTCAACTAGTATACCAGATATAATGACCTCAGTAACTAAGAGACACTCTGCCTCTAATACACAGATCATGGAATCATTGGTAACCCACAGTGGAGGAAAGTCAAGTTTGTCTGTGTCTACTCAGCATGTCACTCCAGATATAACAGAAGTAACGCAATCCCTCTTCACCAACTTGGGCTATGAAAGAAACACAGTGATTCCTACTCTGCCTGTATCCCCACATCGAGCAACATGGGTCATTGATTCAGGAAAGGAAGCTACTTCTGGAATTCTACCTACCACCACTTCACCCCATGTTTCAGAACTAAAGGCCTCACCAACTGGTATTCCTTCAGAACCACATAACACAGGTTCATTACTAACCCAATTTGGGGAACAGTCCAGTTCAGCCATGTATATTCTGCAAGCCTCTACAGGTAGAACAAAAATCAAACCATCAGTGGTCACTCAACCTGGCACAGAAAGCCTTTCAATGCTTTTGACTCTGGATATTTCCCAAGGACAAACAGAATCCACAGCACCTTGGGCCACCTATCCTCCTGAAAAAGGGACTTCAGAAGTACTATCAACAACCATCTCCAGCAGTGCTCCAGCTACAATAAATTCAATAATGAAGAATCAAACTTCTTTTGATACACAAAACATAACATCATTTATCACCCATGCTGAGGTACAACCCAGTTTATCTGTGTCTATACAGGATGTCTCTACTGGCAAAGCAAAAGTGTCAACATCACTATTCACTGACTCAGGTAGAGAAAACTATGCAATGACTTCAACTTTGCCTGCTTTACCAGGTCAAGCAGAAACTAAGACACCATGGGACACTAATTCTGAAATGGAAGATATTTCTGGGTCCTTATCTACCATTATTTCATCTGGTGTTCCAGAAATGATGACCTCACCAAATGTTATTCCTTCAGAACCACATACTAAAGTTCAATTATTCAACCATGATGTGGGACAACCCATGTCAATAGTGTCTACTTTGCATGTCTCTCCCGGTATACCAAAAATTAAACCAAAACTGGACACTAGCTATGGAGCAGAAAGCCATGCATTGACTTCTACAATGGGGATTTTCATAGACCAACCAACATCCACAACCACATGGGCAATCCATACTGGGAGAGAAAACACATCAGGAATTGAATCTACATTAATCTCAACAAGTGCTCCAGAGATGATGACTTCAATAACAAAGAATCAAACTTCTTCTGAAAAAAAGACCATAACATCATATGTCACACATGCTGGAGGAGAAAGCACTTCAGGAACTGTATCTACAATAATGTCAACCAGTGCTCCTGAGATGATGAATTCAGTAACTAAGAATCAAACTTCTTCTGATACACAGATCACCCATGTAGGAGGACAGCCCAGTTTATCTGTGTCTACTCAGGATGTCTCTCCAAGGATAACAGAAGTGATACCATCAGAGTTAACTGACTTAGGCCCAAAAGGCTATGCAACAATTTCAACTTTGCCTGCTTCACCAGGTCAAGTAGAAACTAATGGGACCATTACACCATGGGACAGTAATTCTGAAATGGAAGCCACGTCTGGGACTTTATCTACTAATATTTCAGCTGATGTTCAGGAAATTATGACATCACCATCTTTTATTCCTTCAGAACAACAAACTACAGTTGCATTAGTCACCCATTATGTAGGACAACCAACTTCTGTCATGTCTACTCTTCCTTTCTCTCCAGGTAGAACAGATAATATGCCATCACTGGTCTCTAGCTCTGGCATAAAAAGTCATTCAGTAACTTCTATTCAGGATACTTCTGTAAATCAAGCAGTATCCACAACCACATGGGACACCCATACCAGAAGAGAAAACACTCTAGGAACTGAATCTACATTAATCTCAACCAGTGCTCCAGAGACAGTAACTTCGATAACCAAAAATCAAACTTCTTCTGATACACAGACCATAGCTTCATTCATTACCCATGCTATAGGACAGCCCGGTTTATCTGTGTCTACCTATGGTGTCTCTCCCAGGATAACAGTAGTGACACCATCACAGTTCAGTGACTTAGGCACAGAAAGCTATGCAATGACTTCAACTTTGCCTGCTTCACCAGGTCAAGGAGAATCTAAGACACCATGGGACATTAATTTGGAAAAAGAGGCCACTTCTGTGCTGGTATCTACCACCATTTCAACTGGTTCTTCAGAAGTAATGACTTCACCAACAGTCATGCTTTCAGAACCGCCTACTAGAGTTCCATTAGTCACCCATATTGTGGGGAAATTCACTTCATCCATGTCTACATTACATGTATTTCCAGGTATACCAGAAATTACACCATCAGTGGTCACTAGCTATGGCCCAGAAAGCCATTCAGTGACTTCTACACAGGTTATTTCCAGAGATCAAGCAGGATCCACAACCACATGGGCTGCCCATACTGGAAGAGGAAACACTTCAGGAACTGAATCTACATTAATCTCATCCAATGGTCCAGAGATGATGACTTCAATAAAAAAGAATCAAACTTCTTCTGAAACACAGACCATAACATCATTCATTGCCCATGATGGAGGAGAAAGCAATTCAAGGACTGTATCTACAATAATCTCAACAAGTGCTCCAGAGATGGTAACTTCAATAACCAAAAATAAAACTTCTTCTGATACACAGACCATAACTTCATTTATCACCCATGCTGCAAGACAGCCCAGTTTATCTGTGTCTACCTATAATGTCTCTCCAATGATAACAGAAGTGATACCATCACAATTCACTGACTTAAGCACAAAAAGCTATGGAATGACTTCAACTTTGCCTCCTTCACCAGGTCAAGCAGAATCTAAGACACCATGGAACACTTATTCTGAAAGGGAAGACACTTCTGGGCCATTATCTACCACCCTTTCATTGGCTTCTCCAGAAATGTTGACCTCATCAACAGTTATTCCTCCAGAGCCACATACTAATGTTTCATTAGTCACGCATGTTGTGGAGCAATCCACTCCATCCATGTCTACCATGCATGTCTCCCCAGGTATACCAGAAATTTCACCATCAATGGTCACTAGCTATGTCTCAGAAAACCATTCAGCTACTCCTTCACAGGTTATTGCCATAGATCAACCAGTATCCACAACCATATGGGCTGCCCATAGTGAAAGAGAAAACACTTCAGGAACTGAATCTACATTAATCTCATCCAATGGTCCAGTGATGATGACTTCAATAAAGAAGAATCAAACTTCTTCTGAAACACAAACCATAACATCATTCAATACTTATGCTGGAGGAGAAAGCACTTCAGGGAGTATATCTACAATAATCTCAACCAGTGCTCTTAACATGATGACTTCAGTAACTAAGAATCAAACATCTTCTGATACACAGACTATAAGAGCCTTCATCAACCATTCTGCAGGACAGCCCAGTTTATCTGCTTCTATTCAGGATGTCTCTCCCAGGATAACAGTAGGGACACAATCAGACTTCACTGATTTAAGCTCAAAAAGCTATGCAACGTCAACTTTGCCTACTTCATCTGGGCTAAAAGAAACTAAGACACCACGGGTCAGTAATTCTGAAATAGAAGCCAATTCTGGCCCTTTATTTACCACAATTTTACCTGGTGTTCAGGAAATGATGACCTCACCATCTGTTCTTCCTTCAGAACAACAAACTACAGTTCCATTAGTCACCCATTATATGGGACAACCAACTTCAGTCAAGTCTACTCTCCCTATCTCTCCACGTATAACAGAAAGTATGCCACGACTTGTTTCTAGCTCTGGTACAGAAAACCATTCAGTAACTTCGACTCTGGATATTTCTGTAAATAAAGAAGTATCCACAACAACATGGGCCACCCACACTGGAAGAGGGAACACTCTAGGAACCAAGTCTACAATAATCTCAACCAGTACTCCAGAGACAATGATTTCAATAACTAAGAATCAACCATTCTCTGATAGACACACCATAACTTCATTTATTACCCAGGCTGGAGAACAGCCCAGTTTATCTGTGTCTACTCAGAGTGTCTCTCCCAGGCTAACAGAAGTGACAACATCAGAGTTCACTGACTTAAGCTCAAAGAGCTATGCAATGACTTCAACTTTGCTAACTTCAACTGGGCTAGAAGAATCTAACACATTATGGGACACTAATTCTGAAGTAGAATCCACTTCTGGGCCTTTATCTACCACTATTTTACCTGGTTTTCAGGAAATGATTACTTCGCCATCTGTTATTCCTTCAGAACAACAAACTACAGTTCCATTAGTTACTAATTATGTGGAACAACCAACTTCAGTCATGTCTACTCTTCCTATCTCGCCAGATATATCAGAAAATATCCCATCACTCATTCCTAGCTCTGGCACAGAAAGCCATTCAGTGACCTCTACTCTGGATACTTCTTTGAATGAAGCAGTATCCACAATGCCATTGGCCACCTATACTGGAAGAGAAAACATGCTAGGAACTGAGTCTACATTAATCTCAACCAGTACTCCAGAGATGATAACTTCAAAAACTAAGAATCAAACTTCTTCTGATACACAGACCATAACATCATTCATCACCCATGCTGGAGCACAGCCCAGTTTATCTGTGTCTACTCAGAGTGTCTCTTCCAGGATAACAGAAGTGACAACATCACAATTCACTGACTTGGGCACAGAAAGCTATGCCATGACTTCAACTTTGCCTGCTTCACCAGCTCAAGTAGAAATGAAGACAAACTGGAACACTGTTTCTGAAGTGGAATCCACTTCTGGGCCTTTATCTACCACTATTTTACCTGGTGGTCAGGAAATGATGACCTCACCATCTGTTATTCCTTCAAAACAACAAACTACAGTTCTGTTAGTTACCCATTATGTGGGACAACCAACTTCAGTCATATCTACTCTCCCTATCTCTCCAGGTATAACAGGAAATATTCCATCACTTGTCCCTAGCTCTGGCACAGAAATCCATTCAGTGACCTCTACTCGGCACACTTCTTTAAATGAAGCAGTATCCACAACCCCATTGGCCACCCCTACTGGAAGAGGAAACACTCTAGGAACCGAGTCTACATTAATCTCAACCAGTGCTCCAGAGATGATAACTTCAAAAACTAAGAATCAAACTTCTTCTGATACACAGACCATANGTGACTTCTTCCCAGGATACTTCTATACATCAAGCCGTATCAACAACCCCATTGGCCGCCCCTACTGGAAGAGGAAACACTCTAGAAACTGAGTCTACATTAATCTTTACCAGTACTCCAGAGATGATAACTTCAAAAACTAAGAATCAAACTTCTTCTGATACACAGACCATAACATCATTCATCACCCATGCTGGAGCACAGCCCAGTTTATCAGTGTCTACTCAGAGTGTCTCTCCCAGGATAACAGAAGTGACAACATCACAATTCACTGACTTGGGCACAGAAAGCTATGCCATGACTTCAACTTTGCCTGCTTCACCAGCTCAAGTAGAAATGAAGACACACTGGAATACTGTTTCTGAAGTGGAATCCACTTCTGGGCCTTTATCTACCACTATTTTACCTGGTTTTCAAGAAATGATGACCTCGCCATCTGTTATTTCTTCAGAACAACAAACTACAGTTCCGTTAGTCACCCATTATGTGGGACAACCAACTTCAGTCATGTCTACTCTCCCTATCACTGCAGGTATAACAGAAAGTATGCCATCACTTGTCCTTAGCTCTGGCACAGAAAGCCATTCAGTGACCTCTACTCTGTACACTTCTTTAAATGAAGCAGTATCCACAACCTCATTGGCCACCCCTACTGGAAGAGGAAATACTCTAGGAACTGAATCTACATTAATCTCAACCAGTACTCCAGAGATGATAACTTCAAGAACTAAGAATCAAACTTCTTCTGATACACAGACCATAACATCATTCATCACCCATGCTGGAGGACAGCCCAGTTTATCTGTGTCTACTCAGAGTGTCTCTCCCACGATATCAGAAGTGACAACTTCAGAGTTCACTGATTTAAGCTCAAAGAACTATGCAATGACTTCAACTTTGCTAACTTCACCTGAGCTAGAAGAATCTAACACACTGTGGGACACTAATTCTGAAGTGGAATCCACTTCTGGGCGTTTATCTACTACTATTTTACCCGGTGTTCAGGAAATGATTACCTCACCATCTGTTATTCCTTCAGAACAACAAACTACAGTTCCATTAGTTACCCATTATGTGGGACAACCAACTTCAGTCATGTCTACTCTCCCTATCTCTCCAGCTATAACAGAAAGTCTGCCATTACTTGTCTCTAGTTCTGGTACAGTAAGCCATTCAGTGACTTCTTCCCAGAATACTTCTATAGATCAATCTGTATCAACATCCCCATTGGCCACCCCTACTGGAAGAGGAAACACTCTAGGAACCGAGTCTACATTAATCTCAACTAGTGCTCCAGAGATGATAACTTCAAAAACTAAGAATCAAACTTCTTCTGATACACAGACCATAACATCATTTATCACCCATGCTGGAGCACAGCCCAGTTTATCTGTGTCTACTCAGAGTGTCTCTCCTGGGATAACAGAAATGACACCATCACAATTCACTGACTTAGGTACAAAAAACCATGTAATGACTTCAACTTTGCCTGCTTCACCAGGCAAAACAGAAACGAAGACACAGTGGGACACTAATTCTGAAATGGAAGCCAATTCTGGACCCTTTTCTTCCACCATTTCATCTGGTGTTCAGGAAATCCTGACCTCATCAACTGTTATTCCTTCAGAACCACATAATAAATTTCCATTAGTCACTTCTGATGTGGTTCAATCCAGTTCATACATATCTACTCTGTCTGTCTCTCCAGGAATACCAGAAATTACACCATCAGTGGTCACTAGCTATCTTTCAGAAAGCCATTCATTGCCTTTCACTCTGCCAGTTTCTTCAAGTCAATCCGAATCCCCAGCCCAATGGATCACCCCTACTGGGCATGAAGAGTCTTCAGGGAATCTATCTACAACCATCTCACCTAGTGTTCCAGAAATTATGACCGTAACAACTTTTAATCACACTCTTCCTAAATCACAGACTATAACATCATTGTTCACTCATGTTGGTGGCCAACCAAGCTTAAGCAGGACCACCATGTCATTTTCTCCAAGTAGACCAAAATTGACATCATTGAGTACAAATCTGGGTATAGAAAGCCACCATACCACTGTATCTTTGTCTCCAAGTCTAACCAAGACTACAGCCTCTTTGGTGACTCATTCTCAAAAAGAAAATAGTTTAGGTGTTCTAACTACTACCATTCCATCTACTATTCTAGACATGATGACCTCGCCATCTCTTCTTACTTTTGAATCATATACCACTATTTCACTGGCCACCCCTCTTGAGGGAAATCCTAGTTCATCTATGTCTACTCTGGCTGTTTCTCCTGGTGTAACAGAAAAGATACCATTACTAGTAACTAGTTCTAGCACAAAAACCCATTCAGTGTCTTCAACTCTGGATGCTTCTCCAGGTCAACTAGAGACCCCTGCCTTGATGGTAACCCCTCCTGAAAGAGAAGCCACCTCAAATATTCTAAGAACAGACATCTCTCCCAGTATTCCAGACTTGATGGCCTCAACAACTCATAATCCTTCTGAATCACATACCACAATATCATTGGTCACCTATGTTGGTGGACAATCCAGTCCAAGTACTTCTACTCTGACTAAGTTTCCTAGTATAAAAGATATAATGACACCTCTGGCCACTACCTCTGTGGTAGAGACACATACAACTGTTCCAACTCTGTCTGTTCCTGCAGATCAAAGAGGGACCACAGACTTGTGGGTCACCCATTCTGGAAAAGAAGCCATGTCAACAGTTTCCAGTCCATCTACTTTACCTGGTGATTCAGAAAGAACTGAAACATGGCTCATACTTTCTGCCAAGACCAGCACCTCACACCCCACAATAACTTCCACATTTTCTTATAATGACATCACTTCCTCAGTATCTGAGGTAGAGACCAGCTCAGCCACAACTCTTTCATCTGGTGCTTCTGAAGAAGCAGCCTCTCTCTCTGTCCACACTGGCAGTGAGACAAGCACATCCACTCTAACTGTAACCCCTTCATCTATTTCACTAGGAACCACATGCTTACAGCCTTCCAGCCCTTCCAAAGAATATACTATGACTATGTCCTCTAGTCTTCCTGTGTTTTCTGATCACCCTACAACTAGTAAATTTAGTACTGCAACTTCACAAAATGTAGAAACTTCACCATATCTCAGTACAATTAGACTTTCAGATTTTGTCAGTGATGTCATAAGCCCCACCATGACCTTGTTACCATCAGAGTCTTCAACACATGCACTCACTGACCTGGAAACTACAAGTGAAACCATTCATTCAGCTACCACAATATCAAAACCCACTGGGGATAAGACTACAACTCCAATACATGAAAGTTCTTCTGCCCTTCTGACCACACGTAGAATATCCACATTGTCCCCTGAGAATGTGACTTCAAAGCCAAGTAAGCATGAAGTTTTTTTATTGTAGTAATGTATAATATATGCGTGTATAATATAAATATTCCTTCTGTAGATGTTTTAGGTATACAGTTCAGTATTGTTGTTTGTACAGTGTTATGCACCACCACTTTCAGTTTTCAGGCAGTTGTTAGATTCCTGTTAGTTACTGGTTTGCTGGGGATTGAATCCAGGACCTCACCTACTTTGCAAGTGCTATGCTACTAAGCATACCCACAACCTTCCAAATAATTTTAATCACCACAAACTAACATTTTGTAGACATTGAGCAGTAATTCCTCATTCTACATTCCACCCAACTATTTTTTTTAAAGATTTATTTTATTTATTATATGTAAATACACTGTAGCTGTCTTCAGACACTCCAGAAGAGGGCGCCAGATCTTGTTATGGATGGTTGTGAGCCACCATGTGGATGCTGGGATTTGAACTTATCACCTTCGGAAGAGCAGTCGGGTGCTCTTACCCGCTGAGCCATCTCAGCAGCCCCTCCCCCCAGCTATGAATGATTGCATTGGTTTCTTTCTATGTATGTCTTAGCAGACATTATGCAGATAACCATAGCTATTGTGAGTTCAGTACTGCAACAGCCATGGCATAGCTGAAATACAAGTTTTCATAATTCATAACACCTTACTTTGACTCATGTTTTTCTGTACCTTCCTCCACAGTGTTCGCTAATCATTATCATGGGTTACTCATTGTTATTTATTTATTTATATTCATACATTCATTTACCTATTTGTGTGTGTGTGTGTGTGTGTGTGTGTGTGTGTGTGTGTGTGGTGTTTGCATTCAGAAACAAGACAAGAACATCAGGTATTTTCCTCTGTTACTCTTTATTCCCTTGTATTTGTTTCATTTTATTCCTTAATGGTAGGGTCCTTTGCTGAAATTGGAACTAGACTGGCAGCGAAGAATCCCCAGTGATCCCCTGTCTCCACCCACATGACGTTCTGGTGCTTCAGACACACATGTGGCCATGTTTAACTTTTTACATGGGTGCCAAGGATTTGAACTCAGGTCCACATACTGGCACAGCAAGCACTCTCACACATAGATTGCTCTTCACACCTCCAAAAGCTATGAGCTTCTTATCAAAAATTGAAGTGAGATTTTTTCTTTTATTCTATTTTTGAAATTATATTTTCCTTTTTCTTTTCTCCCTTCAAACCCTTCCAGAAACCATCCCTTGCTGTTTTTCAAATTTATAGCCTTTATGTCATTGTTTTACATGCATGTATGCACATATAATTATATATTATAAAACCAATTAGTGTGCTTTTTCTTGTTCACTCTCAGTATTCCTTAGTTACCTATTGCTCTTTGAGTAGGACTGACTTTTAACCTTTATGCATTTACTTGGCATACTATTTTTGTTGTGGTTCAGCTGAGGTTTAGGCAGTCATGTTGGTTAAAATTTTGGCATGTAGCTTCTGACATTACTAACAAAGAAAATCACACAGCCAACTCCTGATCCTTTGGCTTTTACAATCCCTCTGCCCTCATTCTCCCTCACGTTCCCAGGGCCTTTGTCACTACAGTGTTTTATAGTTACCTCATTGGAACTATGCTCCTAAACTCAGTCCTTTGATTGGTTATTTTCTTTGAAATGGTCTCTGACTGTTGCAAAAATAAGTTTCTTGAAGAGGGGTGAGAGCTACACTTTTCTGTGGGCATTAGAAAAAATGTTTAGATTGCTGTTTTAGATTATGCTGGTTTAATAAATTAGTTATTGTGTTTTTTTTTTCTGGGTAATGGTTTCCAGTACTATGTTCCCAATACCAAGCATGATTTGCTCCTTTTTGAGAATGTCTTAAAACTAACTTAAGAACTGTTGGTTGTCACAAAGACATACATGCCACTACTTCCCTGAAAAAGTTATTGTGGAATGTTAGTAGTTGCTGTGATTCATAGGCATTAAAGCTGGGTAAAGCCGGGTGTGGTGGCATGTGCCTTTAATCCCAGCACTTGGCTGGCAGAGGCAGGTGAATTTCTGAGTTCGAGGCCAGCCTGGTTTACAAAGTGAGTTCCAGGACAGCCATGGCTACACAGGGAAACTCTGTCTCAAACAAACAAACAAACAAACAAACAAACAAACAAACAAACAAAACAAGAAAGAAAGAAAGAAAGAAAGAGAGAAAGAGAGAGAGAAAGAAAGAGAGAGAGAGTGAAAGAGAGAAAGAAAGAAAGAAAGAAAGAAAGAAAGAAAGAAAGAAAGAAAGAAAGAAAGAAAGAAAGAAAGAAAGAAAGAAAACTGGGTAAGACTGTTGCTTTTCCCCTTTGAAATCTTCCACAGTGCTCTTACCATGAAAACTAGTCTTCAATGAGGAGGTATCCAGGACAGTTCCAGCTCAGGATCTTCTGTACCCTGTGTCTGAAGTACATAGTGTCTTAGGCAAACAGGGACTCCACATCTGGGGGTGGGAAGAGCAACCGAAGCCAACAGCAATCGGCATCTGCTGTAAAATTTCCATGGTCATTTCTGATTCTACTAATTTGGGTCCTCTCTTTTGGTGAGTTGGACCAAGGATTTTCAGTTTTGTTTATCTTCTCGAAGAACTAAATTTTAGACTTGTTGAGTCTGAATTGTTTTTTGTTCTGATTTTTATTATTTATTATTTCTTGTTATCAAGTGGGTTTGGATGTAGTTCTTGCTACTTGTAGTTTTTTTTTTTCCCTTGTTCCAGTCAACCCTGCTTGCTCGTCCTCACTTGCTCTTGCTGCCCCCTTTCAGCCCTGCTCACTCCAGCTGCCCCCCCCTTCAGCCCCGCTCACTCTGGCCAACCCCATTCACTAAGGTCAGCCCTGCTTGCTCCAGTCAGTCCCACTAGCTCAGTCCCTGCTCTCTCCAGTCCAAGGATTCATTTATTATTATTCATAAGTACACTGTAGCTGACTTCAGACACACCAGAGGAGGGCGTCAGATCTCATTACAGGTGGTTGTAAGCCACCATGTGGTTGCTGGGATTTGAACTCATCATCTTCAGAAGAGCAATCGGGTGCTCTTATCTGCTGAGCCATCTCACCAGCCCTACTTGTAGTTTTTTTTTTTTTTTTCCTCTTTATTAGATATTTTCTTCATTTACATTTCACATGTTATCCAGAAATTTTCCCTTACCCTCCCGCGTCCCCGCCCTGCTCCCCTACCCACCCCCTCCCACGTAATGGCCCTGGCATTCCCCTGTTCTGGGGCATATAGAGTCTGTATGACCAAAGGGCCTCTCCTCCCAATGATGGCCAACNTGATTGTCTTTTCTAGATCCTTGAAGAATTGAGTTGGAATTTTGATGGGGATTGCATTGAATCTGTAGATAGCTTTTGGCAAGATGGCCATTTTTACTATATTGATTCTGCCAATCCATGAGCATGGGAGATCCTTCCATCTTCTGAGATCTTCCTCAATTTCTTTCTTCAGAGACTTGAAGTTCTTGTCATACAAATCCTACTTGTAGTTTTTAAGTTGCATCGTTAAGTCATTTTTGTGATTTTTTTTAAATTTTTTTATATGTAGGCACCTACATGGAATCATTTTAATATTGCCCTGCAGGTTTATTTTGCTGTGCTTTTATTCTTTTCATTTAGTTCCAGGATATTATGTTTTAAATACTTTTGGTTTCTCCTTTGAACCACTTGTCATTCCATAATGAGTTTTTTAAATTTCCATGGTTTGTGTACTTACTAGAGATTTGTTTGCTGTAAATTTTAAGGTTTATTTATTTTTTTATTTTTATTTTTTTGCATTGTGGTCAGATAACACACAACTTGTTTCGATCATTTTGAATTTTTAAACATTTATTTTATGTCCATAAGGTGGTCTATTTTAGATTTCTTTATGTGCTTCTATAAAGAATTTATTGTTCTTTGATGTCAGGATTGGCTATTTGTATGTTTGTCAACAGGAATGGCTATTTGTATGTTTGTCAATCTATTTGATGTATGGTGTCTATTAATTCCTCTCTCTCTCTCTCTCTCTCTCTCTCTCTCTCTCTCTGTCTGCCTTTGGAAAACTTGTATATTGGACCAAGTCAGGTACTAAAATAATGCACTGTTAATGAAATTATGGTAATCTATGTCTTTAAATCCAAGAGTTATTTTTGTATTTGTGTGAATTTGAGGATCTCAGAGTTTGGTGCATATATATTTAGGATACTACTGCTTGCTTGGTTAACTGTTCTCTTCATTCGAATGACAGATCACACTTTATCGCTTCTGACTAATTTCAAAGTGAAGTCTATTTTGTCAAATATTTAAAAAGCAATGGCTGCTTGTTTCCTGTTCCCATTTGATTGAATTTTTTACATCTTTTTACTCTTCAGTGATCTTGGAATCTTTGAAACTATGATATATTTCTTGTGGAGAGCAGGTAGAATAATGTTGTTTCTTGATTCATTCAGTCTTCCTGTATCTTTTGATTGGAAATGTATGGTCATTAATATTTAAAGTTATTATTAAAATATGTATGTTAATTGTGGACTTCACATTGTTGAGTTTTGGTGGTGTGTTTTCAGTGCTGCTTTGCTGCTTTGTATTTTTATAATTATGGCTTCATATTTCTTTCCATGGTCTCTTTGTTGTGCTAATTCTTCTTTTCAGTTTGAAGCAATTCTTCCTATATTTCCTTTAGGTTTGGTTTGTAGAATATAATTCTCCTAGGCTGTGTATATTGTGGAGAATTTCCATTCTCCATCAATTTTGGCAGATAATTTTGCTGACTATATGATTCTAGGCTTTCTATCATCTATCACTGAATCCTTTATCACTTACAATTCATTGCTCCAGGTTCTTCTGGCTCTCAAATTTCCATGGAGAAATCAGCTAATATTTGCATACGTTGTGATTATGGTCTGTTTTCCTCTTTCAGATTTCAGTACACATTCTTTGTTATGTATATATTAGTGTTTTAACTATGATATGCTGTGGGAATTTTCTTTTCTGGTCTTGTCTATTAGATGTTATATATGCTTCTTGTATCTGTCTAGGCATATCTTCCTTTGCTTGGAGTAGACTTTATTAATGATATTATTAGAGATTTCTATAGAAGTGATTTAGGACTTTTTTTCACTATAATTCAAAGGTTTGAAGCTTTTGTGGTCTCCCCTTTCCTCTTTCTGTCCTTTATATATTGTTTGCTTGTTCGCCTTCATAGCCCTTGCTTATTTTGTTCAGATCTTCTTCATCTTAGAACCCTGATATTTTATCTTCTGATTGATTTTTTTTTAGGTGTAAGGCTTTTCTTTAAGTTTTCTAGTTGACTCATTGGGTTTTACATTTCCGTCATTATTTCAGCATGAATTTTCTTCAATGATTTTATATTCTTTTTGAGATCTATATCAGTACTGGGTTGTGTTCATGTTTTAGGCATCACTCCAATGTTTAGTCTTCTTAAGTACTTTCTCCCTAATTTCATTGAACAACTACTTTGTGTTTTTTTTTCAAACTCCTAAAAAATTTTTTTTGATGAAGTATATGATTTTTCTTTAAGTCCATTATCCCAAAGTTCATTTTCAGTAATTTCCATTAGCAAATATTTATGCAAGATTGATTGATAGGTTTTGGAGAGAACATACTGGTTTGATTTTTAGATTATTTGTATTTTTATGATGAAATATATCTTTAGTTAGTTCTAAGTCTGGTATGGTTAGAACAGAATGGAACAGAAAGGAGGATAGAAGGTAGGTTGGGCCTAGAGTAGAAAAGGCTTCAGTGTAATGATCGTGTAAAAGGCTTTGGTATAATGAAGTTAGATGAACAGAGCAAAGTAGGCAGAATGTACATCTTGGTTCAAAATGCGAGTGTGGAGGTAGATCTGACTGAGATTAAATATGGTATAGGAGGATCTTGTGTTGCTGTGTTGTATATCTGCCTCCATACTGGTATGCCCAAGTGCTGCTGGCTGGCAAGTGTCCATGGGAGACAGAACACAGTCCTAGATACGGGTTCTGGTCCATGTTTCTCTGGGTGAGAAACAGCAGAGTCTAAGATGGATCCTGTGGTTCCTGGTCTCCTATGTACCCAGAAACCCCTGGGGTACTGGTAGGAGTTGGGAACAGGTAGTTAGTCCATGTTTCCACTCAGGGTATCTATGGGGTTGGAAGAGAGACTTTCTCTGGGAGACTTAGACATGGCTGTTTATGACTAAGGCCTACCCCTTCATCAATCCTTTATGAAGGATGGTCCTTGCTTGTCCAAACTGTTTTATTTGATGGTGGATGTGAATAAGTATGCCTTACTCAGGGTGAACCAGGGATTATATACTTTTTCTGGGAAAGAAAGCCAAGCAGTAGGGGACTAGCTAGATACCTTCTTAGCTTGGAGAACTCCAGGACTTTATGCTTCATAACCCATTGTCATTGTCCTCTCAGTTGTATGTCATGATTACATGTTCCAGATCAGGTAATTTGTCAGGGATCTGGCTCCATGCTTGACATTCTCAATTCCCTGGGGTTTGAGCCTGTTCAACCTTACCAGTTCTTCAGTCTGGGCACAGTCTACTTGCCCCACACTGTGGTTTAGGGATGGGTAGGTAGCATTCAAGCACCAATCTAGAGGTTGATTTTGGTGCAGGCAAGGCTGGGAAGAGTAGGCCAGGTAACTTTATGAAAAATGCTTTCTAGATTTGACAGCTTGGAGAGGGTTCATAGATGGGAAAGTTCAGGAAAACTCACCAGCCTAGAGAAGGAGGTGGAAGATCTGGCTGGTTGGTGTCATGGTCACTCTTCTATTGCTGTGAAAACACATCAAGACCATGGATTATAAAACAAATCCTTTAGTTGAACCTTGCTTACAGTTTCAGAGACTTGGTCCATTATCATTGTGGTAGGGAGGAGGCAACACACAGGCAATTGCTGGAGCAGTTACTGAAAGCTATATAATAATCTGCAGATAGAGAGACTCTGGCCTTGTCATAGGCTTTTAAAACCTCAAGTTCACCTCCAGGCTCATACTTCCTCCAACAAAACCAAAACTCCTAAGTCCTTTTCAAATATTGTTATTCCATGATTACTAAGCATTCAGAGTTTTCTTTAAATATTTTATCCTTTTGAACATAGGACTTAGTCCATGAAACTTCCTAGAACTCTCTTTCCCCTTACAGTAAATACATTTTGTATTTTTCCTTGCTCCTGTAGATCTGCATTAGAGTGACCACCAATAACCATACGAGGCTACCTTGAATTCGCCTCTGCTAATGCTTTTAATCCAAAATGCTTCAATTTAGCCTTAAGCATATTGGAGGGGAAGATTTAAAGGCAGAAAGCACCCATATTCTTCTATAAAATATTACAGGACTAGTCTTTAGACCACTGACTAATATCCTTCTCTAAAATCTTTTAAGAGTGCCCCCCCCACATTCCACAATGCCCTCAGCTTTACTGTCCTTGATGCTTCTACTAGGATAGTTCATTAAACCCTGTTTAAAGTACCCAACAAGTTGTCTAGTCCAAAGTCCAAAAGTCTTCCACTCTGCTCCAACAAACGGCATTGTCATGTCTATCATAGATATACTCCTCAGTACCAACTTCTTTTCTGTCTTGGTCAATTTCCTTTCTTTTTTAGTTTTTTGTTAGATATTTTCTTCATTTATGTTGGGGTCTACTGCCT
The DNA here is from genome assembly GCA_902729485.2 of Mus minutoides. Classification (NCBI taxonomy): domain Eukaryota; kingdom Metazoa; phylum Chordata; class Mammalia; order Rodentia; family Muridae; genus Mus; species Mus minutoides. Next base: position 71,898 of record CACVCL010016511.1, on the reverse strand, counting down.
GCAGTAAATCCCTACATTGCAGACTGGGTTCTCTGGGGATGGTCCGGGGCTGAAACAGAACTAGGGTCCAGGGAGAGAAAAAATGGTGCTAAGACAACATTGCTGATCAAAGCGTCTGATTTAATGAAAGGATTTCCTTGGGGAAAAGGGGGGAAGGCCCTGCCCCCAGTCAGTTCTGCGCAGGCGCCTGGAGTTTGGCAGGAAGCCTGAAGCATTGTGGGATGTCCCATGTATGCTGGTGAGCTGGGTGGAGCCAGGATCCAGGAAGACACACAGGAGCAGACAGAGTACCAGGCTAGTTCAGGTGCTAATTAACAAAACAAAGGATGCCACACCACGTGTGGCTCTCCATGGCAGGTCTTAGCATCAGCCATGCTGATGGGGGAGGGGACGTTACATCTTCTCCCTATTTATATAATAAAAAAGAGCGGGACTGAGGCACAAAATTAATTTGTGCTTTTAAAGTTCTGCGTACAGGAAACGTTGCTCGTCGGCTGCGTGGTGTCTTAGGAATTTCTCAGAACCTCTCAGCTATCCAGTTTCTGTCCCTGAGTATGCATGCAGCTAGTTTGTGAATAGCACAAACATGGCTCTGTGGCAAAATATTGATAAACCATGGCCTTTTGGCGTGCATCTCTGTCTTAGTATGGTATAGCTGGAGACATCTGACGCCCTTTCAGTATACCTAGTTTCCCAAAACCAGACCAGACCCATAAATATGATATTTCATGTGTATGATCACGATGCAGTGATCCTGTCAGCTGTGCCTGAGAGTCTCTTAGACCTGGCCGGCCCACCACTGGCTCGCTGGAGTTCAGCTGCAGGGAGAGACAAACACCTGTTTGGAGACACAAAACTGAAAGCAGATGAAACACACAGGATTAAGAACCTCTCTTGGAAGAGCTAGGAAGGCTTTATTCAGTTGCAAATTATCAACACTCAAGTTTGAACTCTGGCCTCCAGGTGTGGAGGAGGTGGCTTGGAGAATTGGCAGAAAGGCAGTTTCTTATGTAAAATAGATCAAGTTCCAAGTTAACCTTAATGGCTGAAAAATTCTTTAACAATCTTAATAGGAGAATCTCTCATATTGGAAAAATTCCTAGACAAGTCTAAGATTGTTAGACTAACTGGTCACATTGAAGGACGCAGAAAAATCATTATAACTCCTTATTACCAAAATTTTAAAGTTAAGTTCCACAGTCTCTAATGTTTTCTGTCCCAAAAGGTTAAACATGTATAAAGAAGGCAGTTGAGCCTTTCTCATCTGGGACCATTTAAAAGTTTAAAGTATATGCCCCATTCAGTCTTCTTGAAGTAGCAATCAGGGCACTAAGGAACTTATGTGTCAGCAGCTTGTTGAACGAATCCTTGTAGTTATCAGTTTCTGCAGTATCCTGTGGAGAAAAACCTAAATTCTCCCTTTTTATAAATTATTTTCATTTATTCTTGAATGGGTCCTGCCATTTTACCATGGCCTAAGTAATTATTCCAATGCCAATGGCTATCCACACTGATCTTTAATATCAGTCTGCAAAAATTTAAAACAACACTTTGTGTGTGTGGGGGGGAGAGCTATCTGCCCCTGTTTTTTTTTTTTTTTTTTTTTTCCAACTTTTATTAGATACTTTCTTCATTTACATTTCAAGTGTTATCCAGAAAGTTCTCTATACCCTCCCCCCTCCCGGCCCTGCTCCCCTACCCACCCGCTTCCACTTCTTGGCCCTGGCGTTCCCCTGTATTGGGGCATATAAAGTCTGCATGACCAAGGGGCCTCTCTTCCCAATGATGGCCAACTAGGCCATCCTCTTCTATATATGCAGCTAGAGACATGAGCTCAGGGGGTACTAGTTAGTTCATGGTTATTCTTCCACCTATAGGGTTGAAGACCCCTTCAGCTCCTTGGGTACTTTCTCTAGCTCCTTCCTTGGGAACCCTGTGTTCCATCTAATAGCTGACTGTGAGCTTCCACCTCCATGTTTTGCCAGGCATTGGTATAGTTTCCCCTGAGACAGCTATATCCGGGCCCTTTCAGCACCATCTTGCTGACATATGCTATAGTGTCTAGGTTTGGTGGCTGATTGTGGGATGGATCCCTGGAAGCCGCAGTCATTGGGTCCATCCTTTGGATTCAGCTTCACACATGATCTCTGTAACTCCTTCAATGTGTGCTTTGTTCTTAATTCTAGGAAGGGGTGACGTGTCCACATTTTGATCTTCATTCTTCTTGAGTTTCATGTGTTTAATAAATTGTATCTTGGGTAGTCTAGGTTTCTGGGCTAATATCCACATATCAGTGATTACATGTTATGTGAGTTCTTTTGTGATTGGGTTACCTCACTCAGGATGATGACCTCCAGGTCCATCCATTTGCCTAGGAATTTCATATATTCATTGTTTTTAATAGCTGAGTAGTACTCCATTGTATAAATGTACCAAATTTTTTATATCCATTCCTCTGTTGAGGGACATCTGCGTTCTTTCCAGCTTCTGGCTATTATGAATAAGGCTGCTATGAACATAGTGGAAGATGTGTCCTTATTACCAGATGGAACATCTGGATATATGCCCAGTAGAGGTATTGCAGGATCTTCTGGTAGCACTATGTCCGATTTTCTGATTTCCAGAGTGGTTGTACCAGCTTGCAGTCTCACCAACAATGGAGGAGAATTCCCCTTTCTCCACATCCACGCCAGCAACTGTTGTCACCTGAATTTTTGATCTTAGCCATTCTTCCTGGTGTGAGGTGGAATCTCAGGGTTGTTTTGATTTGCATTCCCCTGATCATTATGGATGTTGAACATTTTTTTATGTGCTTCTCAGCCATTCGGTATACCTCAGTTGAGAATTCTTTGTTTAACTCTGTGCCCCACTTTTTAATGGGGATATTGATTTTCTGGTGTCCACTTTCTTGAGTTCTTTATATATAGTGGTTATCAGCCCCCTATCTGATTTAGGATTGGTAAAGATCTTTTCCCAATCTGTTCGGTGGCCCTTTTGTCTTGTTGACAGTATCTTTTGCCTTACAAAGCTTTGCAACTTTATGAAGTCCCATTTGTCAATTCTTGATCTTACAGCACAAGCCTTTGCTGTTCTATTCAGGAAATTTTCCCCAGTGCCCATATCTTTGAGGCATTAACCTTCTGTTAATAGACCTTTCTTTACACTTATACCAGGACATGGCTTTTTTTTATCTCATCATCACAACTACTTTAGATGTTTCTTCTATGGAATTAACTTCTATTTCATTTATTCACTTCTCACAAATTTATCACACTCACACACACTTTCTCTTTATAGGTGAAATGACCCAATTCATGTATGAAGCAGTCTGTATGTGTTCATATATGAATTGTATTTGAATATTTAAAAAGTATTGTAGACCTTAGTCATGATTGCAATTATTGTCCTTTCTCTTTGTGTTTCTTAAATGTGAATATAGTTTCTAGTAAGAATCTAGGCATCTAGCCCACAGTGGGCTTGTTTTATATAACAAAATCTGACAAACTAAAGTGCTCATTACCACTAGCTCCACACATACTATGAGATACAAAAATCTAGTATGAGGATTACATTACTTTAGTTTCAAAAAAATTTTTTTTGGTCTAGGGAAATAAATCAGTGGGTAAAAGCACTTAAAATAAAAGTTAGGTGTGACCACTTATGATGGTAATAACAGCACTGTGGGAGGCAGAACTGGGAGGATCCTTGGGGGTGACAGGCTGCAAGCCTACTACCAGAATCAATGAGACTGTGTCTCATCGAAATAAATCAGAAATTAACAGAACACCAGAAATCTTTTTCCCACCTCTATGCTTTTCTAGGTATATACATTTGCATACAAACCTTGCACCGATTAGTATGCATACAACACACTTATACTTGCACAATAATAAGTAAGTAAATAAATAAATACCTCAAACCGATGCTGTTATATGCATTGTCCAAGCAGTAAAAATATATAAATATTCCAAATACATGTGAACAAGTGAATGGGAAAATATAAATATAATGTGTCTATGCAGTTGGATATTATTAATCTAAAAGAAGAATGATATTTAAGATATCTTCACTAAGAGAAATAGTATATTATTTTCTGATAACAGATATAGATTAGTAAAACTTTCATAAACAGAAAGTACCAAAAGTTGGATGCTATAAGTTAGTATATGACAAATAAGACCTGTTTGATTATTTAGTTTCAGTTTTGTAAGATGAAAAGGTTCTGGAGACTAGTTACATAGAAGCTAAATGCAACTATCCCTTTGATTATAGCCATCCCAGGTTACAGAGTATATTACGCTCTACTTTTCTTTTCTATTACAGCTATAAACCCATCTCTAGTACCCTTCACCATCAATTTCATTATAACCAACCTGCAACATACAGAGAGTATGGGATCTCAAGGATCTGAAATATTTAACAGCACAGAGAGAATCTTGAATAGCCTGGTAATAGTTCTTTCTGGCTCACCCTGTGTCAGTTCAGTCTGATGTCCATTGGCCCTTGGTTCATGATCTCTTTTATCAACAGCTCAAGCCCATGTTCAAGAATAGCAGTATTGGACATCTTTATTCTGGTTGCAGACTGATCTCCCTGAGGTAAGAAGACTAGAATAAATATAAAGAGCATGTAGAAGATCAACAGGAGCTAACTTCTAACTGCCAGCTCCTAGAGATCTAGTGGCAGGTAACCACCAAATCATCTCTACTCCTCCTTTCAGAAGGGAAAATGTAGACTCCTTTATTTTTTAGGAGACAATGATGTGTGATGTATTGAGCATTTCCTGTAAATTATTGTTATAATTTCATTCCTGTTGCTGTGATAAAATACTCTGAGAGTCAATATACATAAGGAAACAGTTTTGGTTTAGCATTCTATATTGTAGTATACTATGTGGACAATTTGCAGTGGAAAAGACTCCAGAAAAGTTGTAATATGATACCCACAGTCAAGTATAGAGGAAAATTAATGGACCCATCCATCCATTACATAGTAGTTTGCTTTCATCATTCTTACAAGCTCAGATTGGGTGCTGACCACAGAAGTCTGGGACTTCCTACATCAATTGAAAACAAAGACCATTTTACACAGAACTGCTGACAAACTGATCAGAAAATTTCTTATTAAGGTTTTCCTAGGCAATTCCAGTTTGTGTCAGGTTGATTTTAAACTGACCATCACAGATCTGAAAATGATGACTCTTTCACAAATGAAAATGAACCAAAGAGATGAAGAGAAATATATCTAATATCAATCAATGGTTTATTCAACCAGTGTTAAACCAGATGAAATTGTTTTCTTTTACCTTACTTTCACACTGCTTTTTTCCTACCCCCATTGTTACATTTCTGTTGTTAGGGCATGTGAGGTTATGAGGTTTTAGATGTTTATGTTAAAGATAGCATAAATACTGACATGTATAGAGACTGTATCCCTTTTTTTTGAAGAACATTGGCTCTGTTATGCATTGTTATGCATGGAGGCCATTAATTCTTCATTACAAACCCCACTTCTCTTCTCTGTCAGTGAATCCCCAAGCTTGGAGTCCCAATTCACAATCTCTATTCCTTTTCCTTGCTAGGCCTGAGAAAGATGGAACAGCCACTGGAGTGGATGCTGTTTGCACTCTCCATTCTGATCACTTGGGTCTTCAGCTGGACAGAGAAAAGATGTACTGGGAACTGAGCCATAACACCCAGGGTGTCACCAAGCTAGGATCCTTCACTTTAGAAAAGGACAGTCTGTACATCAATGGTGAGCATCCCTTTAGGAATTATAAACTGAAGTTGAGAATGTTATTCTAAGACAAGTGGGCTTTCTAGTTTATCACAAGACCCTTTCTAGCAAGTTAAAGGCACATATAGTGTTTAGAGTCTTCAACTCCTTCTCTTTTCTCTGTATCACTATATTACCAAGGTATTATTTGGATATGTGTCTTACCTACAAAAGCCTTGCTCAGGTAACATCGAAGATCAACTCTGGTTGAAGAAGGTGGTGGTTAAACATTTGTACAAATCCGGGTGTGTTTGTAGTTGTGTTTGTTATTTTGATTTGCATTCAGGTACATTTTGCTATGTAGTTCAAGCTGGTCTAGAACTAGTAAATTAATCAAGTCTATCCCCAATCTATTGATGATTCTCCTGCTTCATCCTCTATTGAATGCTGGGATTAGCAGTATATACTCTCTTACATGTATATTTCATATCTCTGTAGAGCTAAATCACCTCTATCATGTTTGCTACATGTCTAGCTATATTTTCTGAGCCTTAGTTTCAGTTGAAGGTTTCATTTGAAACTTTATCCTTAACAGGGAGGATATGCTATCTCATGACTGTAATTTCTTTGTTTGCCTAGTATGTTCAGGAGTCTTGGTTTCATCTTTAGTACCATATAAAAGAGAGGAAAACAGGAGGAATAGAGAAGAAAATAGAAGAAGAAAGGGAAGCAGAAGCAAAATCAAAAAGCATTTATCAGAAGTGATGGCCACTTCTTGCAATCATGACACTTTAAAGATGAGATGGAAGATTATCTTCAAGATTGTGCTCAGCCTAAGTTAGAGAGATAATTTAAGGCCTATATGGGCTACAGAATAAGATTCTGTCACAAACAAATCAAAGATTCTATCTCAAACAAAAGTGAGATCTTTCATCTTTCTCCCCATCTATATCACAAAATTAAAAAAGAACAGCTTGTGAATATGTGTGGTAGAAATAAGGGTATGTTTGTTGTCCCAAATAAATTATAAATTCACTAGAACAATGATGGTTCTCTTGATGATACCTAGAGTCTAATAATTTCCCTGTGTAGACTTGAAGCCTCTCCTGGAGATGTGGCTGATGAGCCCAGGCTATATTATAAACATGTCTGTCCTCATATCTTGATTCTCTCCTGTTCTTATTGCAGGTTTTACACATACAAAAACCCCTGCTTCCACTCTCAACAGTGAGTACTTAAGAGGCTGATGGTGGTGTTCACCACACCCTATGGGATCAGTAGTGGATCTGTCTCCTACTGAATCCAAGTTCATGGAGGAAAATAAATAAATTAAAAGCTAGACTCACATTCTTCCCCCATCATATGACCCAATTTGGAGAGCAAAGAGGCTCTCTTGTGATATTCATGCTCTACCTCAAATATAATTTTTCACTGCAATCTATTTCTTCTCAGCTCCAGTGACTTCCTCTCTGTTTTTCACTGAGACCTCCACTGCAAAACCTACAGGTACGTGCCTTCTCTTACCAACTCCTTCTCTGAAACCAAGTATCCAAGTATCAAAATCAAGACTTTGGAGATAATTGTGAGAACCCAGAGTGTTCATGGATGCTTCCTGTTCTTGGAATTTCTCAAGAACCAGAGATTTGCTACACTCAAATTACCATCCATATCTATCTTGGACAACATATTTGTTCTGAGGGGCTCCTTTTTCTCAACTACCAAATGATACATTTATTTAAAATTTCATACTAGGATTCAAATGGTCACTCTTTTAATCCTGATACTTATAGCTCAGCACTAAAATGATTAATTAACATGGATAGACCCTGGATTTGGACTTACTTTAATCTTTTCTTAATATGTATGTGTCTACTATGCATGCATGGGTGGCCACAGAGGCCAGAAGAGAGTGTCCAGTGGTTAGAGTTGTAGACATTTGTGAACCACAAGGTGGGTGTGTTTTTATGAAATATAATATGTTAAGGGGGTACTTGGCATACCCATGCAAACATGTGTCCCTGAGTAATTATGCCATGCAACATATCTGGTATAAAAGTAGTTTATTTGGGAAAAAAATAGGGGAGTGAGGACCTTGAGAAGGGGCAAAGGCTGACAGTAGACATGGAGACAAGCAGAAAAAGAGTAATGTGGTGAGTGGTATGGCAGAGCCATGATAACAGAGGGTGGGATGGGGATGGAGGTGGAAGAGAACAAAAAGTGGGGAGAAGGAGACTGGCACAGAACATGTGAGAACAAAGAGAGAAAGCTACAGTGGTGGGCAATCTTTTTATTCACAGTCCACATCTGGTGGCAGGGCAGGTGATAACTTAAGCAATTGCCAGATCTCTTGAGGGCACCCTACTGGAATCGCCTGAAAGTGTACAGGTGCTGTGAATTAAACCTGGGTACTCAGGCAGGAATAAGAGTTCTAGTCAAGTATTGAAAGGAAGGACCAGTAGTGCAAAATAAAAGTGACAAGAAATATTGAAGACAAAAGGGAAGACTAAGGCCAGAAGGTCTTGCATGTGCTGAAAAACGTATGCCAAGCAACTTATTAATAAGTACAGCATCATATCCATTGTTTACAGTGGAGGAAATGGCCAAGCAGAGAGGACATCAGACTATGTTGGCAAAGACAGCACAGGATAGCTCAGATAGGGCTGCCTTAGGACTGATATCCACAGCCCAGGAAGATGAATCAGATCCCCAGAAACCACAAACTTATCCTTATCATTCTTTAGGATACTTGTTCCTAATGATTCAGGACATTAGAAAATTAAGGAGAGAAACTGTTCCTTATTCACATAGGGCACACCCTAGGTAACTGAGCACTTACCTGAAGAGTCTTCTTTACCCCCATTTTTTTTCTGTCTGTCCTGCTGGCTGTTCACTATAGTCTAGAGCCTATACTCCAGACTCAGACTGTATTTCCCAAGTCTGTTTCTGGATAAGAACATGGAACTAAGCCGGGTGTGGTGGTTCATGCCTTTAATCCCAGCACTCTGGAGGCAGAGGCAGGCAGATTTCTGAGTTCAAGGCCAGCCTAGTCTACAAAGTGAGTTCCAGGACAGCTAGGGCTATACAGAAAAACCCTGTCTCAACAAACAAACAAACAAACAAACAAACATGGAACTAAAGTGTCCTTTGTCCTTTCATGGGGCTTCTGAATCAGTTTGGCTCCCAACATTCATAGTTATGTGTGGTGTATGGTGTGTGTGTGTTGTTGTTGTTGTTGTTGTGTTGTGTATAGATTCTTGTGCATGCATGAGCATATATGAGGATACTAAAGATCAACAATGAATGACTTCCTCAACTGCTATGCACCTGATTTTTGAGGTATTGTCTGTAACTAGCCTGTAGCTCATCAATTATGACTGACTATTATCTGGCCTACAAAATTCAGAGGTCCTGCCATCACTGTCTTTCCAGTACTGGCTTCACAGTTGTGTAGTGTAGCCCCATACCCAGTTTTTTACATAGAGTACTAGCTGGTTTTGTGTGTCAACTTGACACAGGTGGTGTTATCACAGAGAAAGGAGCTTCAGTTGGGGGAGTGCCTCCATGAGATCCACCTGTGGGGCACTTCCCCAATTAGTGATCAAGGGGGAAGGGCCCCTTATGGGTAGTACCTTCTCTGGGCTGGTAGTCTTGTGTTCTATATGAAAGCAAGCTGAGCAAGTCAGGGGGAGCAAGCCAGTAAGGAACATCTCTCACTGGCCTCTGCATCAGCTCCTGCTTCCTGGCCTGCTTGAGTTCCAGTCCTGACTTCCTTTGGTGATGAACAGCAACAGGAAAGTGTAAGCTGAATAAACCCTCCCCAACTTGCTTCTTGGTTATGATGTTTTGTCCAGGAATAGAAATCCTGACTAAGACACATAGGTACTAAAGATCTGAAATTAGGTCCTCATGTTTGTAAGATAAGAGCTGGACTGTCTGAGCCATCTCTACAGCCCCTTAGTTTTCAACAGGAAAGATGAGAACAATGTACACTATGCCTACACCTGAGGAATGTAGGGTCATCTAGAAGGTGATGGTGTGGAGCAGGAACAGGCTTTACTTCACCTGAGGTCAATAACCCATATCCATTCTTTCCATACCTTCTACTGGCACTGCCAGTGGTTCTAAAAGAACAGATACCATCTTCATCATATCTATACTCTGGTTTAGCATCATTGAAAGTGCTAGAGTTTGAGGTTCAAAGGGAACATTGAGGTAGATTGTAATTTGGGCTAAGAGATTCATTAAAAGTCTAATTAATCTAACGGACAGACACTATATTGTTTCTGAGAAGAAATCAGGCACATGAAGCAGAGTAAATATCCTTTCTTATATATCCCTGAGGAGGGTTGTTTCATGTAATCAGGCTGTCTCTGGTTATTAAGTGTTAAATGACGTTATTTCTCTGACAGTGAAATGGGTTAATTCAAGCAAGATTAAAATACATGTAAAACACATGTATTTATTAGGAAGCTGATCTTAGTCAGTAGACTGGACCCAAGGACCAGTGCCAAAGAAGTGCCCATGGGGCAGGAAAGACAGGTGAGGGGTAAGAGAGAAAGCAAGAAAGGGCACACAGAGAAGGGGCGCTGGAGAGGGAGGAGAGGGAGAGAGAGAGAGAGAGAGAGAGAGAGAGAGAGAGAGAGAGAGAGAGAGAGAGAGAGAGAGAGAGAGAGATTTCTGGAATATATAGGGAAGAGGCACTAGGGGCAAGGCTGCTGAGGCCCTAGGTTAGAGAGTCTAGAAATGTGAGCAAGGTATGCCAGATAGGGACTGAGGGATGCTGGGAGATCCAGAAGGAAAGGTCTGCTTTGGTGTGTAAAATATATGTTCTAGTCACTTTTCCTGGGGTCTGAAACCAAACATTGAGCTGACTGTATCTGATTCCTAAGTGATCACCAGTTTGTTTCTGATATCTAAGTGGTCAGCAGGCTGTTTGTGATTAGTAAGAAAAGGAAAGAGAGGGACCTTGTATTTCCTGGAAGGAATTTGTGACTCTTTGGATGTGGAAGAAGTGAGAAAGAAGGGCATATCTAGTTTCAGGTACACCAAGTATGTGGGTTGGGTCACCACTGGCAGTGCTGTAAGTTTTGGACCATGACATCCTGAGATCTGTGACCTTCCTGGAAGCAGTAGGAGTGGTTCCTGATATTCTCTTGGAATACAGGAACTTGAGGAGTCTATTATGAGTTTACAGATTCACTGACAGGCTTTTGTTAGGGGACTTGTCATTTCCAAAACAATGACTAAGAAAGAAGCTGCTGCCAGTGGGCTTCTCCTAAACGGCAGTGTGGCCTGGATTCTAGCAAATACTTCTTGCTTCCTAGGTTATACCTTTCACTGATCACTAGGTGAAAACTAGGGTTCCACTGTGATCTGGACCAGACCATGGGCCTTCTTTTTTTTTTCACATTTTTTTTATTATATATTTTCTTCATTTACATTTCAAGTGCTATCCCATAATTCCCCTATACCCTCCCCCCGCCCTGCTCCGCTACCCACCCACTCCCACTACTTGGCCCTGGAATTCCCCTGTACTGTGGCATATAAACATTGCTAGACCAAGGGCCTTTCTTCCCAATAATGGCCAACTAGACCATCTTCTAATACATATGCAGCTAGAGACATGAGCTCTGGGGGTTCTGATTAGTTCATATTGTTGTTCCATCTATAGAGTTGCAGACCCCTACAGCTCTTGGGTACTCTCTCTAGCTCCTACATTGGAGAACCTATGTTCTGCTCTATAGATGACTGTGAGTGACTATGGGCCTTCTTAACGGAGAAAAGACTCATGCTGCAAAGCCTGGGCTTGATCAGGCTGTGACTTTTGGAGTTTTGTTTGTTTGTTTGTTTGTTTGTTGTTTTCTAATTTCCACATAGCTCAGATTTTACATCTATAAATTCAGCTTCCTAGTGCCATCTCCCACCATGTCAATGCTTGCAATTTAAGAAAGCATGTAAATGGAGTATAATCTCAGCCTAACACATATATACCATCAAAGAAATTTTCTCTCATGCGCTTGTGGGACTGGGTAGGAGGGTGAGGCAGTAGGGGGAACAGGTTAGATTCCATGTGTGTACATATGCCTGTTGTTGCAGAAGGCCCCCCTAGGTGTTATTCCTCAGGCATCTTCCACAGTTTGTATTTGAGAAAAGATATCTCACTAGCCTGAAACTCATCTATTAGGAGAAGCTGACTGGCCAATGAACCACAGAAATCCACCTATTCCCACCTCCCTCACACTGGATTTACAAATGTGTATCACCACACCTGGCTTTTTGGTAGAAGGGTTTCTGGACTAAACTCTGGTCCTCATTCTTTACTTAAGTGACTGAACTATCTCCTAATCCACTCTATTCCTTTAAATATTTTTAAATGAATTTTTACTGAATGTCTGAGATCATGAACACGAATGTGCATGAACAATAGTGTCGTTGTTAAGATCAGAGGAAAACTTATGAGAATTAGCTCTTTATTTCTATTATATGGGCCCTGGATATGAAACTCAGTTCACACAGCAAGTGACAATGATAAATCCTCTCAAAAAAATCAACATTGTAATTTTTAAATTAATAGCTATGTGGGTTGCAGGAAAATAAATGTGGTTTAAAGAAAACTCAGAAAATAAGGACACATGTTGGAATTTTTTCAACCGAGGGTCTAACATGATTAGTCTCTGCACTGTGGTGTACTGAACCCCGTAGAGAAAGCCCACCAATTCTTTTGATACATATCAAGTCATGCTGGATTTATTCTTTTCCTTGGGAAAGCTCTGTAATGCTGGAAGTTACCCAAATTCCCAGAGGATACAGCAGCTTAGTGTGTCTTTCTCCCACCCCCTCTGTAGTGCCTGGCTCTCCTCTGGTGCCTTTCATCATCAACTTCACCATCACTAACCTTGAATATGAGGAGGGCATGAGTCACCCTGGATCCTGGAAGTTCAATGCAACTGAAAAAATCCTACAAAGACTGGTAAGAGCTCTGTTCGATAGATGCAGATTTTACACAGATTTATGTCACACCTATCAGCTTAGTCCACACCCTACAAGAAGGCCACACCATCCTCAAGCTTGTTCCATCGATTCCAGCTTCACTCACTAACACTAGTTACACACATTTCTAAAAGAGTATGTATCCCTCCGTTCTTGTATTGACAGCCTCCTCCCTTATTCCCCACAGCTTTGGTCTTTGTTCAATAAAACCAGTATAAGCCTACAGTATTCCGACTGCAGACTGGCATTACTCAGGTAAGTCCTAACAAAAACAAGACAGAGATCCTCAATGTGTCCCAGATCCAAAGAGTACTTGTCTTTTTCCCCTTTTCTCTTGTATGTTCATTATCCTTGTGTAAATCTAGAAAGACTTATAGCAGAATTTCCCCCCGGTTAATTTAAATATTAATACAATTAATATTTATGTGGTTAGACAGGGAAAAGAAAGGTAGAGCTAAGAGTTTCAGAAACAGGGACAGCAAGAGAGGAGAAGGAGGAGGTGGAAGATGAGAAAAGATGGATGAAGAAGAGGATGATCTTAATCCACATGGCTTTATATAGCCACAGGTAGTTAGGAATATCATAAAATGATAGAGTTATTGGGATAACTTGTCAAATCTACATTGGCAGCTTGTATCATTATCACTTGGCCATGAAATTATTGTGTGGGTGTCTTGCAAATTGAGAATTTATTAATATATAAAACTGATTATAAGCTTCAAGAATTTTGATTTACTGGGTTAAGAGGATTTGTAACAACTAGCCGCAGGGTGGTGGATGGCTGGGAAGGTACATGCAGCTCTGAGGTGGGCAAGCTGGAGCTGGGAAGATCACCTTCTGGGGCTAGTCATGGAGGCAGCAAGACCACTGGGGTAGAGATTGCCTATGACAAGAGCTAGGTTCAGCACCCAAGTTGTCCCTAATCATGTAACCTCCACTTCGGTAACCCCCATCAGCTGTTTGGTGAACTTTTCCTGCTCATCCATTCTGAATTCCCACCTTCATTCCCTTATTGTGGAATAAAATGGAATTTCCTTGGAGCTTTAGAATTTCTTTTATAATATTTATCTAGTATCTTTTTTTTTTTTTTTTTTGGTTTTTCGAGACAGGGTTTCTCTGTATAGCCCTGGCTGTCCTGGAACTCACTCTGTAGACCAGGCTGGCCTCGAACTCAGAAATCCGCCTGCCTCTGCCTCCCATGTGCTGGGATTAAAGGCGTGCGCCACCACGCCCGGCTTCTAGTATCATTTTTAACATTCAAATAAGTACTCTGACCAAGAAATTTAGGGGCAAAATGGTTTGTTTCAGCTTTATATCTCAAGTGACAGTTTATAATTATTTTCAGGGAATGATGATAGAGTAGCTAATGATTGAGACTTCACATCACACCCACAGGCAAAAATAGAGAAATATAAAATTAGGAATGTTCTCTCACTTGTATTTAGATTGACTTTTCTCTTCATATACACTTCAGGATCCCTAGAGTAGGGTCTGTCACTAATCATATAGTTTAGGGAGTATCATATTAATTAGCTTCATTAAAATCATTCCCCACAGGCATGTTCAGAGGTTGGCACAATGTAGATAATACCTCAGTGAAACTATTAACAGGTGATTCAAGTTGACAGTTAAAGCTAACAAGCACAGACATTACTGCGTCTGGTCTTTGCTTTAATTCCCAAGTTCACATCTGTCTTTAACATAAACACTATTCCTTACACTATGAGAACATAGATTAGTATCTTGCATTCAATAAAAATGTCTTATGCCATGTCTGCTGAGGTTCACCGAGTACTGAAAGTCAGTACACTCAGAGAATATTAGCCTTGTGTGTCACCTCTATGCCAGTCATCACATCTCTGGCTCCTTCTTCTCCTGCTCTTCACCTTAAGATGCTCTTCACCTAGGCAATCTCCTTATCATCATTTTTCTCATCTGTTCTTCTCAGGCCTGAGAAAGATGGAGCAGCCACAGGAGTAGATGCCATCTGTACTCACCATGCAGACCCAATTGGACCTGGGCTGGACAATGAAAGGGTATTCTGGGAATTGTGCAACCTGACCCACAATGTCACTCAGCTGGGCCCTTACACCTTAGACAAGAACAGCCTTTACATCAATGGTGAGCAATAGCCATGTGTGCTTTGTGCTGAGCATACACTTTCCCCTGCCAGCCTCCACATCCTCTCCCTACTGCATTCTCACTTTTTTAATATCTCTTCAGGTTATACACACCAGATCCAGTCCATAACATCTCCAAGTGAGTATTCTGAGGCTCATTAAATATATCCTATGCTGTAAATCCCAGCTCCATGAAATAAAAAGAAACAAAAGCCATCTCCCCATCTCTATATCTTTAAGCTTCTCTTCTTCTAGGCATGAACAGATACATAAACCCTAAAAACCCCTCAGTCTGGCTAGAGGCACAGCTCAATAATATGCTTGCAGTGGGTACAGAGTTTGATTCCTAGCATTTGTGTAAAAAAGCTGTGCTACATGGTATATTTGTAATGCTAGATCTAGAAGTAAACAGGAGGATCCCTGGGGATTTCTGGTCAACCACCCTAACCTAATTGTAGATGCACAGGTCCTATGACCTTGGATGGGCATTAAATGGTGTATTGGGAACTAAGAAACCTGACCAATGATATCACCCAGCTTGGCCATTATACCTTGGGTTTAAAACACAAAGTCGACAGTGCTTGAAGAACAATATCTGAGGGGCTGGAGAGGTGAATCAGCAATAAAGAGCACTATCTATTCTTCTAGAGGACCTGGGTTCAATTCCAGGTGCCTGCATGATGGCACACAACCTTCTATAACTACAGTCTCAGGGTTTCAGTTGCCCTTTTCTGGCCTTCCTGAGCACCAGGCATGTATACAGTACATAGACATATATGTGAGCAAAACACTCATAAAACAAAGGTGAAATAAAATAAAATAATTTATCTAAGGAATTAAACTAGATGTTTTCTTCTGACATTCATATGCTATACAATGCATGTGCCTGTTTGCACATTAAAATGAATATGCATTTCCTTCCAGTAGCTACATAATGAAATGATTTTCACTCTAAATGCCTAGTAAACTTTTCCTCCTCACATTTAATGTTGACGACCATTTCTCAAAAGATGACAACTTATGGCTCTAGTCTATGACTTGAACATAACTTGAATGTTGACTCTGGAATGGTTATGAACGTTCTCTCTAAAGGGTAAGTAATCTCCACTAGTAAAAATTGGCCAAGTCAAGCCAATTTAAAGTGTATAAAGCAGGTTTATTGAAAAGCTGTTCTTGGTTGTGTTCACTATTCCCAAGGAACTAGGTCAGGGAATTCACCACATGGAGGGAGCCAGAGGGAAGGGGTAAATGAAAAAACTTGAGCAAGGAGAGAGAGAGAGGGAGGAGGGAGGACAGAGAAATTATAAAATGTCTGGATTACATAGGGAAGAGCTCTTCTGGGGTGAGAGAAAGCCTCATCATGGGATATAAAGTTCAGGGTAGAAGGCAGGGTATGCCAGTCATGCCCTGTGACAAGTAGGGACTGAGAGATGCTGGAGAATGTGAGGCCAGGTCCACGTTGGTATGTTAAATATGAACACCATCTCCTTGTCCAGGGTTTGACTAAAAGGAGAGGGTGGAATAGGAATCACATCCCAAAACAACTCAAGCTTTATTCTTGATGGACCTCACAAGGTCTTCTTACTTTTCTGAATATTCTTAGACATAAGAGACAATATCCCAAGCCATTTCCTATACCTCATTATGAAACTTATAAGTGATCCATGGCTTTAAATCCTTTCCTAAACTTTTAAATAGGTTAAACATGCAAGAATGCTAGGTAAGAACTGAAGTGTATAGTGGTCAGTGTGTCAAAAGCAAATCCAGGGATGGAGTGGTAGCTCAATAAAGCACTTGCCTTGCAAGGATGAGGACATAAATTTGATTCTTAAGGCACATATAAAAATTCCAGGTATGGGAGATAACACTTGTAATTCCAGTGCCTTGAGGCAAAGATACACATATTGATGGATCTCACTGGACAGCGAGTGTAGCAGAAGTGTAGGCCAAAGATAGCCTCTATGACAAGGGAAGTAGATGGTATTCATGAAGGTGATACCTAAGGTTTTTCCTCTGGTCTTCACACACAAGCACATACATTTGATCATACACTGACATGTATACACATATTCACATGAAAATACTATTGAAGATATCTTCACAAAAAGAGAAATGCTATATGATTTTTCTCATAACAGAGATATATTATTAAAATTTATAAAAACAAAGTACCAATAGTGTTTCCTACAGGTTAGGGTAGGACAAATAAGACCTGTTTGATTATTTAGAGTTTGAGTTTTATAAGGTGAAAAAGTTACACAGAAGAAGCCTAGTTACACAGAAGCTAAATGCAATGATCCCTTTGATTATAGCCATCCCAGGTTACAGTGTATATTATACTCCACACTTTTCTTTTTCTGTTACAGCTACAAGCCCCTCTCTGGTACCCTTCACCCTCAGTTTCACTATAACCAACCTGCACCCCACAGAGGGCATGGCATCTCAAGGATCTGAAATATTCAACAGCACAGAGAGGATCTTGAATAGCCTGGTAAGAGCTCTTTCTGTGTCACCCTGTGTCATTTCAGTCTGGTGTTCCTTGACCCTTAGCTCATCATTTTTTTTTATCAACAGCTCAAGCCCATATTCAAGAATAGCAGTATTGGACATCTTTATTATGGCTGCAGATTGATCTCTCTGAGGTAAGAAGATCAGAATAGATACACAGGGCATGGAGAACATCAGCAGGAGCTAACTCCTAATATCTTGCTCCTAGAATTCTAGAGGCAGGTGACCACAAACTCCTTTCTACTCCTTTTCCTTTCAGAAGGGAAAATGTAGAGTCTTTTTTTTTTTTTTTTTTTACAGAAAACAATGATGTTTGATTGTGTTGAGTTCTTCCTGTTAAGTTTTGTTATTTCATTTCTGTTGCTGTGATAAAATACTCTAACAAAAAAGCTATAAACCTAAGAAAATATTTTTTGGCTTAGAATTCTATACTGCAGTGTAACATGTGGAGAAGTTACATTTAAATGACATCAGAGAAGTAGTCATATCATATCCACAGTCAAGAGTAGAGGAAAATTAACACACCCATCTGTCTGCTGCCTACCAGCTGGTTTTCATCATTTTTTCAAGATCAGAATGGGGGCCACTCACAGAGGTCTGGGTCTTCCTACATTAATTAACAATCAAGACCATTTCTCACAGAATTGCTGACAAACTGATCAGAAATTCCTCATTAAGATTTTCCTAGGTTGGGGCTGGCAAGATGGCTCAGTGGGTAAGAGTACTAACTGTTCTTCCGAACGTCCTGAGTTCAAATCCTAGCAACCACATGGTGGCTCACAACCACCCATAATGAGATCTGATGCCTTATTCTGGTGCGTCTGAAGACAGCCACAGTATACTTATTTATAATAAGTACATCTTTTTTTATAAAATTAAAAAAAAGTTGTTTCTAGGCACTTTGTCTCTGTATCTCCTTCAATGGGTATTTTGCTCTCCCTTCTAAGAAGAACCAAAATATCCACACTTTAGTCTTCCTTCTTCATGAGCTTCATTTGGTCTGTGAGCTGTATCTTTGGTATTCCAATCTTCTGCGCTAATATCCACTTATCAGTGAGTGTATAACATGTGTGTTCTTTTGTGATTGGGCTACCTCACTCAGGATATTTTCTAGTTCCATCCATTTGCCTAAGAATTTTATGAATTTGTTGTTTCTAATGGTTGAGTAGTATTCGATTGTGTAAATGTACCACATATTTCTGTTTCCATTCCTCTGTTGAGGGACATCTGGGTTCTTTCTAGCATCTAGCTATTGTAAATAACACTGCTATGAACACAGTGGAGCAAGGGTCCTTATTACATGTTAGAGCATCTTCTAGGTATATTCCCAGGAGTGGTATAGCTGGGTTCTCTGGTATACTATGACCAGTTTTCTGAGGAACTGCCATCTGATTTCCAGACTGGTAGTACTAGCTTGTACTCCCACCAACAATGGAGGCATGTTCCTCTTTTTCCACATCCTCACTAGCATCTGTTGTCACCTGAGTTTTTTATCTTAGCCATTATGACTTGTATGAGGTGGGATCTCTGGGTTGTTTTGATTTGCATTTCCCTGATGACTAAGGATGTTGAACACTTTTTCAGGTGCTTCGCGGCCACTCAAAATTCCTCAGTTGAGAATTCTTTGTCTATCTCTGTACCCCACTTTAATAGGGTTTTTGTTTCTCTGGAATCTAATTTCTTGAGTTCTTTGAGCCGAGGCTAAAGGAAAGACCATCCCACCTGGGGATCCATCTCATATACAGTCAGGAAGCCCAGACACTATTGTGGATGCCAATAAGTGCTTGCTGACAAGAGCCTGATATAGCTATCTCCTGAGAGGGTGTCAGTGCATGACATTCTCAGAGGTGAATGCTCTCAGCTACCCATTAGACTGAGCACAAGGTCCCCTATGGAGGCGGTAGAGAAAGGACCGAAGGAGAGGAAGGAGCTTGCAGCCCCATAGGAGGAACAGCAATATGAACCAACCACTAATCTCAGAACTTGCCGGGACTAAACCACCAACCAAAGAGCACATATGGAGAAATCCATGGCTCCACTTGCATGTATAACAGAGGTTGGCCTTGTTGAACATCAATGGGAGGAGAGGCCCTTGGTCCTGAGAAGGCTTGATGCTCCAGTGTAGGGGAATCCCAAGACAGGGAAACTGGAGTAGATGAGTTGGTGAATAGAAGGAGGGGGGATGGGATGGGTGTTTTCAGAGGGGAGACCATGGAAGGGGATTACATTTGAAATGTAAATAAAGAAAATATCTAATAAAAAAAAAAGATTTTCCTAGGCAACTCCAGCTTGTATCAGGTTGACATTTAAAACTGACCAACTGACTATCACAGGTCTCAAAATGTTGACTATTTCACAAATGAAAATGAACCAGAGACATGAGAAAAATATTTGACATCAATCGTTGAATAAGTGCTAAGCCAGTTGAAATTGTTTTCTTTTACCTTACTTTCACACTGCTTTTTTCCTACCCGCATTGTTACATTTCTGTTGTTAGGGCATGTGAGGTTATGAGGTTTTAGATGTTTATGTTAAAGATAGCATAAATACTGACATGTATAGAGATTGTATCCCTTTTTTTGAAGAACATTGGCTCTGTTATGCATTGTTATGCATGGAGGCCATTAATTCTTCATTACAAACCCCACTTCTCTTCTCTGTCAGTGAATCCCCATTCACAATCTCTATCCCTTTTCCTTGCTAGGCCTGAGAAAGATGGAACAGCCACTGGAGTGGATGCTGTTTGCACTCTCCATTCTGATCACTTGGGTCTTCAGCTGGACAGAGAGAAGATGTACTGGGAACTGAGCCATAACACCCAGGGTGTCACCAAGCTAGGATCCTTCACTTTACAAGAGAACAGTCTGTACGTCAATGGTGAGCATCCCTTTAGGAATTATAAACTGAAGTTGAGAATGTTATTCTAAGACAAGTGGGCTTTCTAGTTTATCACAAGACCCTTCCTAACAAGTTAAAGGGACATATAATGTTTAGAGACTTCAACTCCTTCTCTTTTCTCTGTATCACTATATTACCAAGGTATTATTTGGATATGTGTCTTACCTACAAAAGCCTTGCTCAGTTTATATCAAAGGTCAACTCTGGTTAAAGTCAATGGTGGTTAAACAATTGTTCAAATCTGGGTGTGTTTGTGGTTGTGTTTGTTGTGTTGTTTTACTTTGAGGTACCTCCTGCTATGTGGCCTAGAACTCAGTCTGTCCTCAAACTGATGACTATAGCTCCCTTGAGTGCTGGATTTTCAGTATATAATCCCATACAAGTATATCTCATATCTCTGTGGCACTAAACCACCTCTAGGTTGCTTGCTATGTGTCTAGCCTTGTTTTCTGAGCCTTAGTTCCATCAGGAGCTTTCATCTGAAACTTTACAGGAGTTGTGATTCATGACTTTATTCCTGAGTTTTCCTGGCATTTGCAGGACTCTTGGTTACATCTCTAGTACCATAAGGAATAAAGAGATAAAGGAAAGAATCGAGTAGGAAATATAAGGAGAAGTAGAAACAGAAGGAACAATAAGAAGCATTTACAAGGTGTGATGACTACTACTTGTAATCATGATACTTCAAAGATGACATTGAAGTTTTTCTGCAAGTTTGTGCTCAGACTGAGTTAAAGAGAGAAATTAAGGCCTTCTGGGCTACAAAATAAGTTTCTATCACAAAGAAATCAAAGATTTCATCTCAAATAAAAGTTGGATCCTTCATCTTCCTCCCCTTGAATGACATCAAATACCCCAGAGGTTTGAAAAAGAACTGTGCAAATATATGTGGCAGAAATTTGGAGAGTGTTTAGTGTTCCAAGTAAATTTTAAGTTCACAAGAACAGAGATGGTTTCTTGAAGATGCTAAGTGTTTTCCTATATAGACTTGAAGTCTCACCTGGAAATGTAGCTGATGGGTTTAAGCTATATTATAAACATGTCTGTCCTCACATCTTGATTCTCTCCTGTTCTTATTGCAGGTTTTACACATACAAAAACCTCTGCTTCCACTCTCAACAGTGAGTACTTAAGAAATTGATGGCTGTGTTCACCTCATCCTATAGGAACAGTAGTTGATCTATCCCCTACTGAATTCAAGTTCATGGAAACGAAAAAAATAAATTAAAAGCTGGACTCTCACATTCCCCCCCTCCCATCATATGGCCCAATTTGGAGAGCAAAAATGCTCTCTTGTGACATTAATGTTCTACCTCAAATAGAGTTTTTCACTCCAATCTATTTCTCCTCAGATCTGATGACTTCCTCTCTGTTTTTCACTGAGACCTCTACTGCAAAACTTATCCTCTCTACAGGTATGTGCTTTCTTTCTCCACCTCCTTCTAGGAAGCCAAGACCCTCAGTCTCAAAGACAGGACTTTGGAGATAATTAAGAGAACCCAGAGTAGTCATGGGTGCTTCCTATTGTTTGAATTTCTCAAGAGCTAGAGATTGGCTACCCTCAAATCTCCAGCCATATAAATCTAGACAATGTATTTATTCTGAGGGCCTCCTTTTCCTCAAATATCACATGATATAATTATTTAAAACTTCATACTAAGACTCACATAAATGTTCACTCATTTAATCCCACTATTTGTAGTTCAGTAGTAAATGCTTAATTAACATGGCCAAGTCCCTGGTTCAGGTTAAATTTAATTTGTGTGTGTGTGTGTGTGTGTGTGTGTGTGTGTGTGTGTGTCTATTATGCATGTATGGCTGGCAACAGAGTCCAGAATAAAGTGTCTAAGTCGCTATGGTTGGTGTTTTAGGCATTTGTGAGCCGCTAGATGTGGTACTATGAACTAAACCCATAACCTCTGATATAGATAAGAGTTCCAAACAGTGACAAGCTGAGACAAAGGAACAGGAATGGAATAAAGATGACAAGAAATAAAACAAAAGCAATACTAGGACCAGGAGATCTTGAATAAGCTGATAACTTATGACAAGCTAATTTATTAAGACATACAGGATCATATATACTGCTTCCAGGGGTTGGGGAGGATATCTGAGAAGAAAGCTAAGTCAGGCCATGTTGGCAATGAGTGCACAGGATACCTCAGATACAGTTGCCTTTGGTGATAATCACACAACAGGAAGATGAGTCAGATTCCCCCAGGAATCATAAGATTGATTCCTCCTTACTCTTCAGGATTCTTCTTCCTACTGATTCAGGTCATTAGAAAAGTAAGGAGAGAGAAATTCTTCCATGTACCCATAGGTTCCCCCACCTAATGTCACCTATTTCAACTGAGCACTTACATGAATAGTCCTTTTTTTTTTCCTCTGTCTTTCCTGCTGGCTATTCATCATAATCTAGAGCCTGTATGCCAGGGTCAGACTGTGCTTGCTAAGTCTGTTCCTGGAAAAGGACTGGAAGGGTCCAAAATTCCTGAAGCAAGACCTCAGACTCAGATAATATCCAAAGACAAAAAGCATTTATTGTGCAGAAACAACCAGCATGCAGGGTCCAACCTTTTTTTGGAAATGGCAACCTGAGACAATGGTTTGAAGGCCTCTTTATGAGAAATCAGACAAACTCTCTAGAAAGATTAGATAATCTAAAATTTCATTAGTGGATGCTAGAAGGTCACAGGTAGTCAGTGGTCTGCATTCCTATGTCATGAAGGTTTAACCATAGAATGAGAAAAGGCTTCTCAGCACAGATGGCCCATTCTGAGATATTTCTCCATTTTTGTGGTTATCTTCAGGCTGTTCTTTGGGAGAGGGTTTTATGGCCTTGTTTCTGGATTTTATGGAATGTTCCTGGAGCTGGTGCCTATGGTCTTCTTTTCAAAATTAGTTCTGGTCCTTACATGGAGACAAATAGGATTTATGTTGTCCTTTCAGGTCATAGAACTAAAATTTCTTTGGTCCTTTCATGGGGCCTCTAAGAAAGATCTGAATTAGAAGTCTAATTAATCCCATGGACAGAAAGCTTATCGGTGGTTCTGAAGAGAGATCAAACACATGAGGGAGAGTTAAGGATCCTTTCTTATAGATTCCAGAGGAAAGGGGTTTCATGTAATCAGGCTGTCTCTGGTTCCTAAGTCAGTGATACATTATTTCTCTATCAGTGAATTCAATTCAAGCCAGAATTTAAAATGTATATATAAATGCAGGTTTATTGCAATGCTGCTCTCCAGCAGGTTTAATATCTCCAAGGACCTAGGCCAGAGGGGGAGAGAGCATGGAGTAGTGGGCTAGAGAGAAAGCAAGAAAGAGCATGCACAGAAATGGGAAGAGGAGAGTGAAGGAGAAAGAGAGAGAGAGAGAGAGAGAGAGACAGAGAGAGAGAGAGAGAGAAAGAGGAGCTCAAAATGTCGGGATTATGTAGGGAACAGTGTCTGGGAGAAGACCTGCCCAACTAGTATTCTGGAAAGTTCAGGGTTGGGGAGCTGGTTATGCCAGGTAAGGACTGAGAGAGAGATGCTGGGAGAACCAGAAGGAAAGGTCTGCTTTGGTGTGTAAAATATGCACTCAGTCCTGGGATCTGAAATCAGTCAGCAGACTGTCTCTGATTCTTAGTTGTCAACAGGCTGCCTCTGATTTCAAATCGGTCAGTAGGCTGTCTCTGATTACTCATGGAAGGAAAGAGAAGGACCTTGTATTTCCAGGAAGGAATGTGTGACTCTTTGGATATGGAGGAAGTGAGGAAGAAGGGCATTTATCTAGATTCAGGTACACCAAGTATATGGGTTGGGTCACCACTGGTAGTAGACTAAGTTTTGGACCCACACCCTGAGATCTTTGACATTCCTGGAATACAGAACCCTGCAGAATCTATTAGGAGATTACAGATCAACAGACGGGCTTTTGTAAAGGGAGTTGTAATTTCCATTACAATGACTATAGGAAAGAGATTGGCCTGGATTCTAACAAATATCTTTTACTTCAAAGGAAATATTTATCACTGATCACTAGGAGAAAATTGAGGTTCCACTGTGATCTGGAACTGCTCATGAAAAGTAAAGGAAAAAAAAATCGTGCAGCTACGAAGGCTGGCCTTAACTCAGACTGTACCTTTGGAGATTATATAAGTACTTCATTTCCCCAGGGCTCAGAATTACTTCTATAAAATCAGCTTCCCAATAAAATCTTCCACCAGATCAATTTTTAAAAACAAGTATGTAAAGTGGAATATAACCGTAATATAACACATAGTTAAAAAAAAATCTTCTGTGTGTGTGTCCAAGCACAGAGGAAAGCGGGTTGGCTTGTATACATGCACACACATGCCTGTGGATACTGAAGGTTGCTTTAGATGGTATTCCTTAGGCACTACCCACAGTTTGTTTTTGAGCCAACACTTCTCACAATCCTGGAGAAGCTGCCTGGCCAGTGAACCACAGAAATCCTCCTGTTGCCACTTCCTGAACACTGGAGGTGTGTACTATCACACCTAGATTTTTGCAGATGGGTCCTGGGATTAAGCTTTGGATCTCATTCTTAACTTTAGGAACTGAGCCTGTCCCTAGTCCTCTCTCTGACTTTAAAAATATTTCTTAAATTAATTATAACATGAGTGTTAAAATCAGAGGACCACTTATGAGAATTGGCTTTTTTGTTTTTTTCCACTGCATGGTGATCATGGGTCCTAAACCTAACTCATCAATTAAGTGATTATAAACAGTCATCTCACAAAACACGTGAACACACAAGCTTTATTTTTGAAAAATCAATATGTACATGGATTTCAGAAAAACAAATTGCCTTATATCAAAACCCAGAAAATAAAGTTGCAATTTAGAATTTTCTCAACATGGGGTCTGATGTGATTACTCTCTGCACCATGGTGTACTGAACCGCATAGAGAAACCCCACTCACGCTCAGTACATAACAAGTCATACTGGTTCTACTCTCTTACCTGGAAAGGCTGTGATCCTAGAGAAAGACTCTGTAACACTTGAAGATGCCCAAATTCCCAGAGGACACAGCAACTTAGTGTGTCTTTCTCTCTCCCCATTGTAGTGCCACTCTCTACTCTGGCTCCTTTCACCATCAACTTCACCATCACCAACCTCAAATATAAAGAGGGCATGAATCACCCTGGATCCTGGAAGTTCAATGCCACTGAGAGAATCCTACAAAGACTGGTAAGAGCTCTGTCCAGTATATGCAGATTTTACACAGAAGTTAGCCACACCAATTAGCTTAGGCCACACCCTAAAAGAAGGACACACCACTCTCTACCTTGTTCCATAGGATCACACATCTCAAAAAGAGTCTATATCCCTCAGTTCTTGTATTGACAGCCTTCTCCCTATTCCCCACAGCTTTGGCCTTTGTTCAATAAGACCAGTATCAGACTACAGTATTCTAACTGCAGACTGGCATTACTCAGGTAAGTCCTAACAAAAACAAGGCAGAGATCCTCATTGTGTCCCAGATCTAAAGGGTTTTTGTCTTCAATCCTTTTCTCTTGTATGTTCAATATCCTTATGTAAATCCTGAAGGGCCAGATTCAGCTCCCAAGGTGTCCTCTAGTCATACAACCTCTCTTGTGATTATAAAAAGATAAAGGAATATTAATATATGTTCTATGGGGGTGTGGTGAGGTGTGTGTGTGTGGGTGCCTTAGTGGGCCCATGCCAAAGCATATCTTCCCCTTGAGGGACCAGCCACATGATGGTATAGTATAGAATACAGTGTATTTAGGGCATGGGTAGGGGAGTAAAGAGAGTAGTAGAGGCAAATAGAGGCAAAGAGAAGGAGAGAATAGAGAAGTAGAGGCCAGCCATGACCACATGGAGAGAGGGAGGAAAGAAAAGGGTAGATATGGGAAGCAAGGGAACAAGAGGCAAGGGAGAGAACCAGGAGTAAGAGAGTAAGAGAGAAAGGAGGGGGCAAGCAGCCCTTCTTGTAGTGGACCAGGCCTAACCTGGCTGTTGCCAGGTAACTGTGGAGGTGAAGTCCAGACAGAATACCAACAACCTCCACTTCAGTAACCCCCACAGCCTGCAGACCATCTACTGGTTGTTGAACCTTTCCTGCTCATTTATTCTGAATTCCCACCTTCATTCCCTCATTGTGGAATAAAAGGGAATTTCCTTGGAGCTTTAAATTTTGTCATTAGAATTTCTTTTATAATATTGATCTAGTATTATTTATTATAATATTTATCAGACCAGGAAACTTAGGGGAAAATGTTTTATTTTAGGTTTACATCTCAAGTGACAGTTTATAATTATTTTCAAGGAAGTCACAGCAGCTAATGTTTGAAACATTCACAACACACCCGTAGGCAAGAATAGAGAGAAATAAAATTAAGAATGCCCTCTCACTTGTACTCAGGTTGACTTCTCCATTCGTATACACTTCAGAATCCCTAAAGTAGGATCTGGTGCTAACCACATAGATTGGGAAGTCTCACATTAATTAAGATCATTCCCCACAAGCAAGACCACAGGATGGCACAGTGTAGATAAGACCTCACTGAAACTCTATTTATAGGTGATTCAAGTTGACAGTTAAAGCTAACAAGCACAGACATTACTCCCTCTGGTCTTTGCTTTAATTCCCAAGTCCACATTTGTCTTTAACATGAACCCTCTGTTCCTTACACCATGAGAACATAGATTAGTGTCTTACATTCAATAAAAACATCTTACTCCGTGTCTGCTGAAGTTCACAGACTATCGGAAATCAATATACTCAGAGAATATAAGTCTTATGTATCACCTCTACACCAGTCATCTCACCTCCACAGGCTCCTTCCTCTCCTGCTCTTCACCTTAAGATGCTTCCTAGGCAATCTCCTTATCATCATTCTTCTCTTCTCATCTGTTCTTCTCAGGCCTGAGAAAGATGGAGCAGCCACGGGAGTAGATGCCATCTGTACTTACCATGCAGACCCAATTGGACCTGGGCTGGACAGTGAAAGGGTATTCTGGGAATTGTGCAACCTGACCCACAATGTCACTCAGCTGGGCCCTTACACCTTAGACAAGAACAGCCTTTACATCAATGGTGAGCAGTGGCCATGTGTGGTCTTGTACAGAGCATACACTCTCCCGTCCCAGCCCCTACTTCCTCACTCTACTCCATTATCACTCTTCTTTTCTCTTCAGGTTATACACACCAGATCCAGTCCATCACATCTCCAAGTGAGTATTCTGAAGCTCATTAAGTCTCTCCTATGTTTTAAGTCCCAGTCCCATGAAATAAAAAGAAACAAAAGCCCTATCTGTATTTCTTTCCTGAAGCCTCTCTCCTCCTAGAGATGAACAAAAGTGTATGCCCTAAAAATCTGCCAGTCTGGCTGGAGGCACATCTGAGGAAAAGGCTTGCAGTGGGTGTAGAGTTTGATCCTTAGCAGCTGTATAGAAAGCTGGACATCATGGCCCACATTTGTAATGCTAGCTCTAGAAGGAATAGACAGGGGAATCCTGGCAGTTTTCTGCTCAGCCAGTCTAGTTAAATTGTGCTTTTTGCTGGTCCTATGACCTTGGCAGGACAATAAGTAGATCTCCTGGGAACTGAGCAAACTGACCAATGATATCACCCAATTGGACCCATATACCTTGGGCTGAAAACGTAAAGTACTTGAGGAAGAACCCGAGGGGCTGGAAAGATGAATCAGCAGTTAAGAGCACTAGCTGTTCTCCTAAATCACCTTGGTTCTATTCCATGTACTTACAACCATGTATAATTATATTTCTAAGGGAACATATGCCATTTTCTGGCCTTTCTGAACATCAGACATGCACATGGTATAAAGACATTCTTGTGCACAAAACCACACATAAAATACAATAAAATAATTTATAAAAAGAATGACACTAGATGTATTTTAGCCCCAAATGCAGTGCAATACATATGCACACTTGTACATTAAATTTTGTTTCACTCATGTATACCCCCTCTGATAGCTTCAAAATGAAAGTATTTCTCATTCTAAACAACTAGTAGACTTTTAATCTACAGGTTCTATGATTATCATCATTTCTGGCAGGACAACAACCCCTGTCTCTAGTCCTACAGCTGGGAATTTTTTCTCTAAAGAGGCTCTTATAATTTCAGCAGGCCAAAGAAATAATAGAGCAAATGACACCACCCTATGCAGCCCAAGGTTACCTCTTGATGACCAGATCTTCTCAGTTCCTGGAGGATTTCTTAGGCACCAGACTCAACATCCCAAGTCATTTTCTAAAACTCATTATGAATCCTATAGGTTGTCTGTATCTTTAAATTCTTTCCTAGTCCTTTAAAGCATCCATACCAGCAGGGCTCATAGGTGAGAATTGGAGGGAATAGTGGCCAGTATGTCAAAAACAAATTCAGGGACAGAAGTGGAAGTTCAGTAAAGAACTTGTCTTATAGGCAGAGGACATGAATTTGATTACTTAAGCCCATGTAAAATTGCTAGGTTTATTAAATTATATATATATATATATATATATGTATATATATATATATATATATATATATATATATATATATATATATATATATATATATATATATATTTTAGAGGGTGACACCCAAGGTTGTCCTCTGTCCTTCACATATATGTACATAGGACATATGTAAGAGTCATATATACACACATTAAGAAAAAAATCAGATTTAGTGCAATAGCACACCCGCATATAGGCTGAGTACTTAGAATGCATAAAAACTGCAAAATATGTCCAGTATTAACTGTGGAACCTGCCACCTAGAGACGTTTGTTTTCTTTAAAAAATTTTTTATTAGATATTTTCTTTATTTACATGTCAAATGCTATCCTGAAAGTACCCTATACTCCCCCCGCCCGCCTTACTTCCCTACCCACCCACTCCCACTTCTTGGCCCTGGCATTCCCCTGTACTGGGGCATATAACGTTTGCAAGACCAAAGGGCCTCTCTTCCCAATGATGGCCGACTAGGCCATCTTCTGCTACATATGCAGTTAGAGACACAAGCTCTGGGGATTCTGGTTAGTTCATCTTGTTGTTCCACCTATAGAGGGGCAGACCCTTTCAGCTCCTTGGGTACTTTCTCTAGCTCCTCCACTGGGAGCCCTGTGTTCCATCCTACAGATGACTGTGAGCATCCACTTCTGTTTTTGCCAGGCACTTGCATAGCCTCTCTCGAGATAGCTATATCAGGGTCCTTTCAGCAAAATCTTGCTGGCATATGCAATAGTGTCTGGGTTTGGTGGCTGATTATGGGATGGATCCCTGGGTGGGGTAGTCTCTGGATGATCCATCCTTTCGTCTTAGCTCCAATCTTTGTCTCTGTAACTTGTTCCATGGGTGTTTAGTTCCCTATTCTAAGGAGGAATGAAGTATCCACACTTTGGTCTTCTTTCTTCTTGATTTTTTTTTCAATTTTTATTAGATGTTTTCTTTATTTACATGTCAAATGCTATCCCGAAAGTACCCTAAACCCTCCCCCATCCCCTCCCTGCTCCTCTACCCACCCAATCCCACATCTTGGCTCTGGCTTTCCCCTGTACTGGGGCATATAAAGTTTGCATGACCAAGGGCCTCTCTTCCCAATGATGGCCAACTAGGCCATCTTCTGCTATATATGGAGCTAGAGACATGATCTCTGGGGGTACTAGTTAGTTCATATTGTTCTTCCACCTATAGGGTTGGAGACCCCTTCAGCTCCGTGGTTACTTTCTCTAGCTCCTCCCTTGGGAACCCTGTGTTCCATCTAATAGCTGACTGTGAGCATCCACTTCTGTGTTTGCCAGGCACTGGTATAGCTTCCCACAAGACAGCTATATCCGGGCCCTTTCAGCAATATCTTGCTGGCATATGCAATAGTGTCTGTGTTTGGTGGCTGATTATGGGATGGATCCCTGGTTGCAGCAGTCACTGGTTGGTCCATCCTTTTGTTTCATCTCCACATTTGATCTCTGTAACTCCTTCAATGTGTGCTTTGTTCTTAATTCTAGGAAGGGGCGAAGGGTCCACACTTTGATCACCATTCTTCTTGAGTTTCATATATTTAGCAAATTGTATCTTGGGTAGTCTAGGTTTCTTGGCTAATATCCATTATTAGTGAGTACATGTTATGTGAGTTCTTTTGTGATTGGGTTACCTCACTCAGGATGATGGCCTCCAGATCCATCCATTTGCCTAGGAATTTCATATATTCATTGTTTTTTAATAGCTGAGTAGTACTCCATTGTATAAATGTACCACATTTTCTGTATCCATTCCTCTGTTGAGGGACACCTGGGTTCTTTCCAGCTTCTGGCTATTATAAATAAGGGTGCTATGAAGATAGTGGAGCACGTGTCCTTATTACCAGTTAGAACATCTTCTGAATATATGCCCAGGAGAGGTATTACAGGATTCTCTGGTATTACTATGTCCAATTTCTGAGGGGCCACAAGACTGATTTCCAGAGTGGGTGTACAAGCTTCCAGTCCCACCAACAATGGAGTAGTGTTCTTCTTTCTCCACATACAGGGCAGCATCTTTTGTCACCTGAATTTTTGATCTTAGCCCTTCTGACTGGTGTGACTTGGAATCTCAGGGTTGTTTTGATTTGCATTTCCCTGATGATTAAGGATGTTGAACATTTTTTCAGGTGCTTTTCAGCCATTCGGTATTCCTCAGTTGAGAATTCTTTGTTTAGCTCAGTGCCCCATTTTTTAATGGGGTTACTTGAATTTCTAGTGTCTACCTTCTTGAGTTCTTTGTATATATTTGATATTAGTCCCCTATCTGATTAAGGATTGGTAAATATCCTTTCCCAATCTGTTGGTGGTCTTCTGGTCTTATTGACAATATCTTTTGCCTTACAGAAGATTTGCAACTTTATGAGGTCCCATTTGTCAATTCTTGATCTTACAGCACAAGCCATTGCTGTTCTATTCAGGAATTTTTCCCCAGTGCCCATATCTTCGAGGCTTTTCCCCACTTTCTCCTCTATAAGTTTCAGTGTCCCTGTTTTTATATGGAGTTCCTTGAACCATTTAGACTTGACCTTACGACATGGAGATAAGACTAGATCAATTCCCATTCTTTTACATGATAACTGCCAGTTGTGCCAGCACCATTTGTTGGAAATGCTGTCTTTTTTCCACTGGAGGGTTTTAGCTCCCTTGTCAAAGACCAGGTGACCATGGGTGTGTGGATTCATTTCTGGGTCTTCAATCCTATTCCTTTGGTCTACCTGTCTGTCGCTGTGCCAGTACCATGCATTTTTATTATAATTGCTCTGTAGTACAGCCTATGGACAGGCATGGTGATTCCACCAGAGGTTCTTTTATTGTTGAGAAGAGTTTTGCTATCCTAGGTTTTTTGTTATTCCAGATGAACTTGCAAGTAACCCTATCTAACTCTGTGAAGAATTGAGTTGGAATTTTGATGGGGATTGCATTGAATATGTAGATTGCTTTAGGCAAGATACCCATTTTTACTATATTGATCCTGCCAATCCAAGAGCATAGGAGAGAAAGATCTCATCTTCTGAGATCTTCAATTTCTTTCTTCAGAGACTTGAAGTTCTTGTCATATAGATCTTTCATCTCCTTATTTAGAGTCACACCAAGATATTTTATATTGTTTGTGACTATTGTGAAGGGTGTTGTTTCCCTAATTTCTTTCTCAGCCAATTTATCCTTTGTATAGAGAAAGGCCATTTATTTGTTAGAGTTAATTTTATATCCAGCTACTTCACTGAAGCTGTTTATCAGGTTTAGGAGTTCTCTGGTGGAGTTTTTAGGATGACTTATATATACTATCATATCCTCTGCAAATAGTGATAATTTGAGTTCTTCCTTTCCAATTTGTATCCCCTTGACCTCCTTTTGTTGTCGAATTGCTCTGGCTAGGACTTCAAGTAAAAAATTGCATAGGTAGTGAGAAAGTGGGCAGCCTGGTCTGGTCCCTGATTTTAGTGGGATTGCTTCCAGCTTCTCTCCATTTTTTTGATGTTGGCTACTGGTTTGCTGTAGATTGCTTTTATTATGTTTAGGTATGGGCCTTGGATTCCGGATCTTTCCAAGACTTTTATCATAAATGGGTGTTGGATTTTTGTCAAATGCTTTCTCAGCATCTAAAGAGGTGATCATGTAGTTTTTATCTTTGAGTTTGTTTATATAGTGGATTACGTTGATGGATTTCCCTATATTAAATCATCCTTGCATCCCTGGGATGAAGCCTACTTGGTCATGATGGATGATCGTTTTCATGTGTTCTTGGGTAGCAAGAATTTTATTAAATATTTTTGCATCTATATTCATAATGGAAATTGGTCTGAAGTTCTCTATTTTGTTGTGTCTTTATGTGGTTTAGGTATCGAAGTAGCTTCATAGAATGAATTGGGTAGCGTACCTTCACTTTCTATTTTGTTGAATGTTTTGAGAAGAACTGGAATTAGGTCTTCTTTGAAGGTCTGATAGAACTCTGTGCTAAACCCATCTGGTCCTGGCCTTTTTTTGGTTGGGAGACTATTAATGACTGCTTCTATTTCTTTAGGAGATATAGGACTGTTTAGGTCATTAATCTGATCCTGATTTAACTTTGGTACTTGGTACCTGTCTAGAAATTTGTCCATTTCATCTGGATTTTCCAATTTTTTTAAAGATAGCCTTTTGTAGAAGGATCTGATGGTGTTTTTTATTTCCTCAGAATCTTTTGTTATGTCTCCCATTTCATTTCTTATTCTGTTAATTAGGATAGTATCCCTGTGCCCTCTAGTGAGTCTAGCTGAGGGTTTATCTATCTTGTTGACTTTCTCAAAGAACCAGCTCCTGGTTTGATCGATTCTTTGAATATTTCTTCTTTTTCCCACATGGTTGATTTCACCCCTGAGTTTGATTATTTCCTGCCATCTACTTCTCTTGTGTGAATTTGCTTCCATTTGTTCTAGAGCTTTTAGTTGTGCGGTCAAGCTGCTAGTGTATACTCTCTCCAGTTTCTTTTTGTAGGAACTCAGAGCTATGAATTTACCTTGTAGGAATGTTTTCATTGTGTCCCATAAGTTTGGGTATGTTGTGGCTTCATTTTTATTAAAGTTGCGAAAGTCTTTAATTTCTTTCTTTATTTCTTCCTTGACCAACGTATCATTGAGTAGAGTGATCAGCTTCCATGTGAATGTTGGCTTCCTATCCTATTATTTATGTTGTTATTGAAGATCAGCTTTAGTCCATGGTGGTCACATAGGATGCATGGGAAATTTTCAATACTTTTATATCTGATAAGGCCTGTTGTATAGCCAATTATATGGTCAGTTTTGGAGAAGGTGCCATGAGGTGCTGAGAAGAAGGTATATCCTTTTGTTTTAGGATAAAATGTTCTGTAGATATTTATTTAATCCATTTGTTTCATAGCTTCTGTTAGTTTCACTGTGTCTTTGTTTAGCTTCTGTTTCCAGGATCTGTGCATTAATGAGAGTGGGGTGTCGAAGTCTCCCACTATTATTGTGTGAGGTGCAATATGTGCTTTGAGCTTTATTAAAGTTTCTTTAATGAATGTGGCTGCCCTTGCATTTGGAGCATAGATATTTAGAATTGAGAGTTCCTCTTGGAAGATTTTACATTTGATGAGTATGAACTGCCCGTCCTTATCTTTTTTGATAATTTTGGGTTGAAAGTCAATTTTATCCGATATTAGAATGGCTACTCCAGCATGTTTCTTCAGACTGTTTGCTTGGAAAATTGTTTTCTAGCCTTTCAATCTGAGGTAGTGTCTGTCTTTTTTCCTGAGGTGTATTTCCTGTAAGTAGCAAAACGTTGGGTCCTGTTTGTGTAGCCACTCTGTTAGTCTATGTCTGTTTTTTTTTTTTTTAGATATTTTCTTAGTTTACATTTCAAATGCTATCCTCAAAGTTCCCTCTCCCCTCCCCCGGCCCTGCTCCCCTGCCCACCCACTACCACTTCTTGGACCTGAGTTCCCTTGTATTGGGGCACATAAAGATTGCAATACCAAGGGGCCTCTCTTCCCAATGATGGCTGACTAGGCCATCTTCTGCTACATATGTTGCTAGAGACACAAGCTCTGGAGGTTCTAGTTAGTTCATATTGTTGTTCCTCTTATAGGGTTGGAGACCCCTTCAGCTCCTGGGGTTCTATCTGTAGCTTCTCCATTGTGGGCCCTGTGTTCCATCATATATATGACTGTGAGCATCCACTTCTGTATTTGCCAGGCACTGGCATAGCTTCATATGAGACAGCTATATCAGGTTCCCTTCAGCAAACTCTTGCTGTCCTATGCAATAGTGTCTGAATTTAGTGACTGATTATGTGATGGATCCCCCGGTAGGGTGGGGTAGTCTCTGGATGGTCCATTCTTTCATCTTAGCTTTGAACTTTGTCTCTGTAACTCCTTTCATGGGTATTTTGTTTCCTATTCACAGGAGGAATGAAGTATCCACATGCTGGTCTTCCTTCTTGATTTTCTTGTGTTTTGCAAATTGTATCTTGGGTATTCTAAGTTTCTGGGCTAATATCCACTTATCAGTGAGCACATATCCAATGACTTCTTTTGTGATTGTGTTACTTCACTAAGAATGATTTCCTCCAGATACATCCTTTTGCCCAAGAATTTCATAAATTTCATTTTTTAATAGCAGAATATTAAATATACCACATTTTCTGTATCCATTCCTCTGTTGAGGGACATCTGGGTTTTTTCCAGCTCTGGCTTTTAAGAATGAGGCTGCTATGAACATAGTGGAGCATGTGTCCTTTTTACCAGTTGGAAGATCTTCTGGTTGTATGCCCAGGAGAGGTATTGCTGGATTCTCTGGGAGTATTATGTCCAATTTTCTGAGAAAACGCCAGACTGACTTCCAGAGTGGTTGTACAAGCTTGCAATTCCACCAGCAATGGAAGAGTGTCCTCTTTCTCCACATCCTCAACAGCATCTGCTGTCACCTGAATGTTTTATCTTAGCCATTCTGACTGGGGTAAGGAGGAATCACAGTGTTGTTTTGATTTGCATTTCCCTGATGATTAAGGATGTTGAATACTTTTTCAGGTGTTTCTCAGCCATTCAGAATTCCTCAGTTGAGAATTCTTTGTTTTTCTCTGTACCACATTTTTTAATGGGGTTATTCATTTTTCTGGAGTCCAGCTTCTTGAACTCTATGTAGATATTAGATGTTAGTCCCCCATCAGATTTAGAATTGGTAAAAATCCTTTCCCAATCTGTTGGTGGCCTTTTTGTCTTATTGACAGTATCTTTTGCCTTACAGAAGCTTTGCAATTTTATAAGGTCCCATTCCTCAATTCTTGATCTTTCAGCACAAGCCATTGCTGTTCTGTTTAGGAATTTTTCCCCTGTGCCCATATCTTTGAGGCTTTTCCCCACTTTCTCCTCTATAAATTTCAGTGTCTCTGGTTTTATGTGGCGGTCTTTGATCCACTTAGACTTAAGTTTTGTACAAGGAGATAAGATTGGAAAAATCACATTCTTCTGCATGATAACTGCCAGTTGTGCCAGCACCATTTGTTGAAAATGCTGTCCTTTTTCCACTGGATGGTTTTAGCTCCCTTCTCAAAGATCAAGTGACCATAGGTGTGTGGATTCATTTCTGGGTCTTAAATTCTATTCCATTGATCTATCTGTCTGTCGCTGTATCAGTACCATGCAGTTTTTATCACAATAGCTCTGTAGTTCAGCTTAATGTCAGGCATGGTGATTCCCCCAGAGGTTCTTTTATTGTTGAGAATAGTTTTTGCTATCCTAGGTTTTTTATTATTCCAGATGAATTTTCAAATTGCCCTTTCTATCTCAGTGAAGAATTGAGTTGGAATTTTGATGGGGATTGTATTGAATCTGTAGATTGCTTCCCGTAGGATAGCCATTTTGACTATATTAATCCTGCCAATCCATGAGCATGGGAGTTCTTTCAATCTTCTGAGATCTTCAATTTCTTTCTACAGGGACTTAAGTTCTTGTCATACAGATCTTTCACTTCCTTAGTTGGAGTCACACCAAGGTATTTTATATTATTTGTGACTATTGTGAAGGGTATTGGTTCCCTTATTTCTTTCTCAGCCCTTTTATCTTTGTGTAGAGAAAGGCCATTGATTTGTTTGAGTTAATTTTATATCCAGATACTGCACTGAAGCTGTTTATCAGGTTTGGAAGTTCTCTGGTGGAATTTTGGGAGTCCCTAATATATATTATCATACCATCTGCAAACAGTGATATTTTATATTCTTCCTTTCCAATTTGTATCCACTTGATCTCCTTTTGTTGTTGAATTCCTCTGGCTAGGACTTCAAGGACTATATTCAATAGGTAGGGAGAAATTGGGCAGCCTTGTCTAGTCCCTGATTTTAGTGGGATTGCTTTGAGCTTCTCTCCATTTTTTTGATGTTGGCTACTGGTTTGCTGTAGATTGCTATTGTTATGTTTAGGTATGGGCCTTGAATTCCTGATCTTTCCAAGACTTTTATCATGAATGGGTGTTGGGTTTTGTCATATGATTTCTCAGCATCTAACGAGATGATCATGTGGTTTTTGTCTTTGAGTTTGTTTATATAGTGGATTACGTTGATGGATTTCCCTATATTAAACCATCCCTGCATTCATGGGATGAAGCCTACTTGTTCAGGATGGATGATCATTTTTGATGTGTTCTTGGATTCGGTAAGCGAGAATTTTATTGAGTATTTTTGCATTGATATTCATAAGGTAAATTTGTCTGAAGTTCTCTTTCTTTGTTGGATCTTTCTGTGGTTTAGGTATAAGAGTAATTGTGGCTTCATAAAATGGATTGGGTAGAGTACCTTCTGTTTCTCTTTTGTGGAATAGTTTGAGGAGTGTTGGAATTAGGTCTTCTTTGAAGGTCTAATAGAACTCTGCACTAAACCCATCTGGTCCTGGGCTTTTTTTGGTTTGGAGACTATTGATTACTGCTTCTATTTCTTTAGGGAAAATTGGACTGTTTAGATCGTTAATCTGATCCTGGCTTAACTTTGGTACCTGGTATCTGTCTAGGAAGTTGTTAATTTCATCCAGGTTTTCTAACTTTGTTGAGTATAGCCTTTTGTAGTAGGATCTGATGATGTTTTGGATTTCATCAGGTTCTCTTGTTATGTCTCTTTTTTCATTTCTGATTTTGTTAATTAGAATACTGTCCCTATGCCCTCTAGTGAGTCTGGCTAAGGGTTTATCTATCTTGTTGATTTTCTCAATGAACCAGCACCTGGTTTGGTTGATTCTTTGAATAGTTCTTTCTATTTCTACTTGGTCGATTTTGGCCCTGTGTTTTATTATTTCTTGCCTTCTACTCCTCTTGGGTGAATTTGCTTCCTTTAGTTCTAGAGCTTCTAGGTGTGCTGTCAGGCTACTAGTGTATGCTCTCTCTAGTTTCTTTTTGGAGGCACTCATGGCAATGAGTTTTCCTCTTAGGACTGCCTTCATTGTGTCCCATAAGTTTGGGTATGTTGTGGCTTCATTTTCATTAAACTCTAGAAAGTCTTTAATTTCTTTCTTAATTTCATCCTTGACCAAGGAATTATTGAGTAGAGTGTTCTTCTGTTTCCATGAGAATGTTTGCTTTCTATTATATATGTTGTTATTGAAGATCAGCCTTAGTCTATGGTGGTCAGATGGGATGCATGGGATAATTTCAATATTTTTGTATCTGTGGAGGCCTGTTT
The DNA here is from genome assembly GCA_902729485.2 of Mus minutoides. Taxonomy (NCBI): domain Eukaryota; kingdom Metazoa; phylum Chordata; class Mammalia; order Rodentia; family Muridae; genus Mus; species Mus minutoides. Next base: position 34,001 of record CACVCL010016511.1, on the reverse strand, counting down.
TGTGACCAATTATATGGTCAATTTTGGGGGAGGTACCATGTGGTGCTGAGAACAAGGTATATCTTTTTTTTTAGGATAAAATGTTCTGTAGATATCTGTTAAATCCATTTGTTTCATGACTTCTGTTAGTGTCCATGTGTCTGTTTAGCTTTTGTTTCCTGGATCTGTCCATTGGTGAGAGTGAGGAGTTGAAGTCTCCCACTATTATTGTGTGAGGTGCAATGTGTGCTTTGATCTTTACTACAGTTTCTTTAATGAATGTGGCTGCCCTTGTATTCGGAGCATATATACTCAGAATTGAGAGTTCATCTTGGTTGATTTTAGCTTTGATGAATATGAGTGGCCCCTCCTTGCCTTTTTGATAACTTTGGGTTGAAAGTCAATTTTATTCGTTATTAGAATGGCTACTCCAGCTTTTTTTTTCCGGACCGTTTACTTGGAAAATTTTTTTTCCAGCCTTTCACCCTAAGGTAGTGTCTGTCTTTTTTCCTAAGGTGTGTTTCCTCTAAGCAGCAAAATTTTGGATCCTGTTTGTGTAGCCAGTCTATCAGTCTATGTCTTTTTATTGGGGAATTGAGTCCATTGATGTTAAGAGAAATTAAGAAATGTACTTGTTGCTTCCTGCTATTTTTGTTGTTAAGGTTGGGATTCTGTTCTTGTGGCTGTCTTCTTTTAGGATTGTTGAAGGATTACTTTCAGTTTTTTTCTAGGGTGTAGTTTCCGTCCTTGTTTTGGTGGTTTCCCTTTATTATCTTTTCAGGGCTGGATTCGTGGAAAGATATTGTGTGAATTTGGTTTTGTCATGGAATACTTTGATTTCTCCATCTATGGTAATTGAGAGTTTTGCTAGATATAGTAACCTGGGTTGGCATTTGTGTTCTCTTAGTGTCTGTATAACATCTGTCCAGGATCTTCTGGCTTTCATATTTTCAGGTGAGATGTCTGATGTAATTCTGATAGGCCTGCCTTTATATGTTACTTGACCTTTTTCCCTTACTGCTTTTAATATTCCATCTTTATTTAGAGCATTTGTTGTTCTGATTACTATGTGTCGGGAGGAATTTCTTTTCTGGTCCAGTCTATTTGGAGTTCTGTAGGCTTCTTGTATGTTCATGGGCATCTCTTTGTTTAGGTTTGAGAATTTTTCTTCTATTATTTTATTGAAGATATTTGCTGGCCCTTTACGTTGAAAATCTTCTTTTTCTTCTACTCCTATTATCTGTAGGTTTTGTCTTCTCATTGTGTCCTGGATTTCCTGGAAGTTTTGTTAGTACCTTTTTGCATTTTGCTTTTTCTTTGATTGTTGTGCCCATGTTCTCTATGGAATCTTCTGCACCTGAGATTCTCTCTTCCATCTCTTGTATTCTGTTGCTGATACTCACACCTCTGGTTCCTGATTTCTTTCCTAGTGTTTCTATCTCCAAAGTTGTCTCAATTTGGGTTTTCTTTATTGTTTCTATTTCCCTTTTTAGGTCCTGGATAGGTTTGTTCATTTCCATTACCTGTTTGGTTGTGTTTTCCTGTAATTCTTTAAGGGATTTTTGTGTTTCCTTTTTAAGGACTTTTACCTTTTTAGCAGTGTTCTCCTGCATTTCTTTAAATGAGTTATTAATGTCCTTCTTAATGTCCTCTACCAGCACCACAAGATATGATTTTAAATCTGAGTCTTGCTTTTTGGGTGTGTTGGGGTATTCATGACTGGATGACATGGGAGTTCTGGGTTCTGATGAAGGTGAGTGGTCTTGGTTTCTGTTATTAAGATTCTTACCTTTGCCTTTTGCCATCTGGTAATCTCTGGAGTTGGTTTTTTATAGTTGTCTCTGGTTGGAGCTTGTTCTTCCTGTAATTCTGTTGGCCTCTATCAGCAGTCCTGGGAGTCTTTATCTTTTTATTGGGGATTTGAGTCCATTGATATTAAGACATATTAAGGAAAAGTAATTGTTGCTTCCTGTCATTTTTGTTGTTAGAGTTGGGATTCTGTTCTTGTGGCTGTCTTCTTTTAAGTTTGTTGAAGGATTACTTTCTTTTTCTAGGGCATAGTTTTGGTCCTTATATTGGTGCTTTTCCATTATTATATTTGAAGGGCTGGATTCTTGGAAAGATATTGTGTGAATTTTAGTTTGTCATGGAATACTCTGGTTTCTCCATCTATGCTAATTGAGAGTTTTGCTGGGTATAGTAACCTGGGCTGGCACTTGTCTTCTCTTAATGTCTGTATAACATCCGTCCAGGATCTTCTGGCTTTCATAGTCTCAGGTGAGAAGTCTGGAGTAATTCTGATAGGCCTGCCTTTATATGTTACTAGACCTTTTTCCCTTACTGCTTTTAATATTTTGTCTTTATTTAGAGCATTTGTTGTTCTGATTATTATGTGTCAGAGGAATTTCTTTTCTGGTCAAGTTTATTTGGAGTTCTGTAGGGTTCTGGGATGTTTATGGGCATCTCTTTCTTTAGGTATGGAAAGTTTTCTTCTATAATTTTGATGAAGATATCTGCTGGCCCTTTAAGTTGAGAATGTTCATTCTCATCTACTCCTATTATCTGTAAGTTTGGTCTTCTCATTCTGTCCTGGATTTCCTGGATATTTTGAGTTAGGATCTTTTTGCATTTTGCATTTTCTTTGGTTGTTGTGTCCATGATCCCTATGGAATCTTCTGCACCTGAGATTCTCTCTTCCATCTCTTGTATTCTGTTGCTGATACTCTTACCTATGGTTCCTAATTTCTTTCCTATGGTTTCTATCTCCAGAGTTATCTCTTTTTGGGTTTTCTTTAATGTTTCTATTTCCCATTTTAGGTCCTGGATGGTTTTGTTCAATTCCATCTACCGTTTGTTATTATTTTCCTGTAAGTCTCTACGTTATTGTTGTGTTTCTTTTTTATATGCTTCTAGTTGTTTACCTGTGTTTTCCTGTAATTCCTTCTTAAGGTCCTCCATCATCATCATGAGAAGTGGCTTTAGATCCATGTCTTGCTTTTCTGGTGTGATGGTGTATTCAGGACTTGCCATGGTGGGAGAATTTGGTTCTGATGATGCCAAGTAACCCTAGTTTCTGTTGCTTCTGTTGTTATGCTTGCCTCCTGCCATCTTATTATCTCAAGTGCTTGCTGTCCTCAATATAACTGATTGGAGCCTGTCGTTCTTATAATCCCATTAGATTCTGGACTCCTCCGTGTCCCAGCTTTCACTGTGATTCTTTGATTGTGGGCTCCTGTGAACCTGATATTCTGGGTGTGTCTGAGTTCTTGGCCGTCAAGTTCTACTGAGACCCTGGAATACTGGTGTGACCCACCTCCTGTTATCCTGAGATACTGTTATCCTAATATTCTGGGTGTGTTCCAGGGCCTGGGAGTGGTGTCTCCTTTGAGTAGCTTGGAGCTGTCTGGTCAGTGGTCCCAAGATCACATAGAGTCCTCTAGGGAACTTGGGGGGGGGGGTGTGCCGACTGTGCCCCCAAGGTAACTGGGTGCTGGCGCCGACCGGAAGGGACTTCTGCCCCTGTTCTAGCCAATCCTCTGTTTCCCCAATGCTATGACTGGTCCCATGATTAGATTGGAACAGAAGTTGTGTTCCCCTCCGCAATGGTCTCAAGAAAACAATGAATTTATGAAATTCTTGAGCAAATGGATGTATCTGGAGGATATCATCCTGAGTGAGGTAAATAAGTCACAAAAGAAGTCACTTAAGATGCACTCACTGTTAAGCGGATATTAGCCCAGAAACCTATAATACCCAAGATACAATTTCCAAAACACAAGAAAATCAAGAAAGTCCAACGCGTGGATACTTCATTCCTCCCTAGAATAGGGATCAAAATATACATGGAAGGAAGTACAGAGACAAAGTGTGGAACTAAAATGAAAGGATGGACCATCCAGAGAGTGCCCCACCCAGGTGGTCCATCACATAATCAGCCACCAAATGCAGACACTACTGCATATGCCAGCAGGACATTGCTGAAAGGACCCTGATATAGCTTTCTCCTGTGAGGCTTTGACCATCCCTGACAAATACAAAAGTGGATGCTAACAATCATCTATAGGGCAGAACATAGGGTCCCCAACGTAGGAGCCAGAGAGAGAACCCAAGAGCTCTAGTCGTCTGCAACCCTATAGATGGAACAACAATATGAACTAATTAGAACCCCCAGAACTCACATCTCTAGCAGCATATGTATTAGAAGTTGGCCTTGTTGGCCATTACTAGGGAAGAAAGGCCCTAGGTCTAGCAATGTTTGTATGCCCCAGTACAGGGGAATGCCAGGGCCAAGTAGTGGGTGTGGGTGGGTAGGGGTTGCAGGGCGGGGGGAGGGTATAGGGGACTTTTGGGATAGCACTTGTAATGTAAATGAAGAAATTATCTAATAAATAAAAAATTATAAACAAACAAACAAACAAACAAACAAATAAATAAATGAAAAAAAAAAGATCACGTGGAGCGTCCTCTAGTGACCGTGGGGTATGTGCAGATTGTGCGCCCAAGGTAACCTGGCGCTGGCGCCAACTGGAAGTGACCTCTGCCCCTGGTCTAGCCGATCCTGTTTCCCCAATGCAGTCACAGGTCCCGGGAGATTAGATTGGAACAGATGTTGTGCTCCACTCACCAGTGGTCCCAAGATCGTGTGGGAAGTCCTCTAGGGACCGTGGGGGTGTGTGCAGACTGTTTGCCCAAGGTAACTGGGCGTTGTCGCCGACTGGAAGGGACCTCTGTATTCTATTTTCATACTACTTCCATTGCATTTCAATACTTTATCCAGTGCAAGCAATCTGTCTAATATAAGTAAAGAACCTCTATATGTCAAGTCCCTATATGGAATACACACAGACTGCCACATACAAATTTGTGGGTGAGATGACTTAGAGGACAAAGATGTTTCCTTTCAAATATGATGAACTGATTTTTCTTCCTGGGATCTACATTGTAGTAGAGCAGAACTAGTTCCTGAAAATTTTCTCTGATTTTCATACTCATGCTTTGACATGCACACACATACAATCATCAATCAATAATCAATCAATCTATCAATCAATATCAACATGTATTTCTCTGAAGAACTGTTGACTTCAGAAAAGACTGGGTTTTAAGAAAGAACTTCAGGAAAGAAGAAACCTATAGATATCTTGCCAACTGAAAAGACATCTATATTTCCTTTCTGCTTGATTGGGAATTTAGCCCCATGCAGCGATCCTGTGTAATTTAGTTGAAGCTGGTGTGAGGTTTTCTTTTCAAAGAAACTGTGTTTCCTTGAGAGTCTCCACAGTGCAAGAACATGAACACGGCTGATGCCCCAAGCTAAAGTTTGGAGAGAAACAATAGCCGTGGTGTGTTTCTTCCTTCCACCTCCTCTGCAGCAGCAAGGCCTGTCCTGGAGCATTTTACTATCAACTTCACCATCATTAACTTGAAGTTTGAGGAGGACATGACTCACCCTGGATCTAGAAAGTTCAATATCACTGAAAGAACCCTTCAGAGCCTGGTGAGAGTCCTGCATATTGTTCCTAGCACTGCACAAAGGTATGCCTACCTGCCATGCAATGTCCCTGAAAGAAAACTCCAATGATGAAATTTTGCAAGAAGACCCCACCCATCAAAGCCTGACCCCAAGGATGAAATGTCTCACCACCATGCCATTCTCATTCCTATCAACCTCTACCTGCTCATCTCCCCTCATTCTTCTAACCTTTTTCCACAGCTGAGAATATTGTTCAAAAAATCCAGTATCAGAACCCTGTATTCTGGCTGCAGACTGTCGTTGCTTAGGTGGGTTTCGGGACATGGAACTGGGGTGCTAGACTTAAAATCATACTGAGTTTCCTTCTTGATGTTCTTGCACGTAACTGCTGTTCAGGTGAAGTGGGGAAGCAGTGACACAAGGTGTCTTCCAATCTTTCCACCTCCCCCCAGCTATCTCATACCCAGTAGACTTTATTACTCCTAATGATCCTGCCTGAATTTTGACTCCAATTTCTGTCTTTGGAGTAAAGGAATTTTTTTCTTACACATTCAGATTCTGCACTCTGATGATTTTGAAGACAAAAATTGCTGTTTACATTTGCTGTCAGTCCTAAATAAACTTCTCACTTGCCTTGGATATGTGAACTCCTCTGATACCAGGACATGAGAGTAGCAATTTGAGTCTTGGGTTTGATAAAAATTCACGATTCCATGATTTTTCATCGTCTCACTCTAGTGGAAATCTATGTGCACAGAATCAAATGCTTGGTCCTGTCTGCTCCAGTCTTCTTTTTTCCTTCTTAAAAATTGTTCTTTGTTTGGTATGCATTTATGACTGTGTATGAGTGCCATGTGTGTGCATGCCTGCATGCATTTGTGTGTGTGTGTGTGTGAACACCAATAAAATGGTATCCATATGTAGCCAGAAGATTATATATTGGCTCCACCTCTATTCTTATACCTTGTGGGTCCCAGGGATGGAATCCAGGTTGTCAGAACTGGGGACAAACCTCCCTGTTGATCCACCTCCCTGGGCCCCTAACAACCTTTTCATTCACTGTGGCTACTTCCTGCCCTGTCCAAGCATTTTAGGATGCCTCCTTAATAAATCCATTTATTATCCATTGTCTCACCTGTCCTTCACAGACCTGAAAATGATGGTGCAGGCACAGGAGTAGATGTTGTCTGCACTCACTACCCTGATCCCACGGGCCTTGGACTGGACAGAAAGGTGGTGTATGAGGAGATCAGCAGGCTGACCTATGGTGTCAAAAGATTGGGCCCTTACACTCTGAATGACAAAAGTCTCTATGTTGATGGTAAGCAGTGGCTGCCTTCACTTTGCTGTACTGATGAGCGCATATTCTTCTTTCTCTTACACCCCCTCTCATTATCCCCCTCCATCTCCACTCTTTCTTTCATTTGATCTGCAGGTTACACACATCAGATTGTGGCTACCACTACTCGGAGTGAGTATTCTCAGTTTTCATAAATCTTAACCACATCTATGATTCCCACGTGTGGTATAGGACTTCAGAATGAAAGAAGTCGAGGTCCTAATCTCCATTTCACAAACTGTTGTTTGAGACATTTCTTGGAGATCTGTGACACAAAAATACCTACTCACCCCAAATAGGGAAGTGATGACACACCAAAATAGCAATTATAGTACTATCAAACTTGACTGAGCAGCGAGTTTACTAGGGTTACTCATAAGAGCAGGACGACTCAGGCAGCCTTATTACCAATAATTACCCTAGCATAGGTCACACCTCACACAGGCTGGATCTATAGAGCTCATTATTTTACTTGTAGGTACCTTACCAGGTCACAGAGTTTCCTCCAGGCAATTCATCCAGTCAGTATCTTCTGCCCTCAAAGATTTTCACTGCTTCAATAACCCTGGGCCCTCAAAAATCTCCAAGTTTTTAGCTTTATTTGTAAAATCTGTTTATTTTGTAAGTCTCATCACCCTTCTGTCTCCTTCCTGGAATAAATGTTATAATTCAGATGAAAATGCTAAAGGACACAAACCTACCTCATCTCTAACCTGTGATAGAAAAAGACTTAGAAACAAAATTACCCCAACATCATATTCTCTCCAGGATGTCTCCAAGATAATGAACATTCTACTCTAATCGTCTGACAATTTTGCTCCACAGCGGCAGTGATGACCATTGCTTCTACGGGGATGAGAAACAACTCTCCCAGTCCTACGGGTAGGAATTCTCCCCTCTCACAAATTTTATAATGGTTCTACAATCCTCAGAGTCAGGAGAAAGAATAGAAGAAGTGACATGTTTTAGATGAGCCCAAGATTGACTTTTGATGACTTTCACATGTTCTTCCAAAGCTTCCAAGAATCTGCTTAATCTTATCTATTCCTTGGCATTCAGAACTTCTGGTACTTGTTTCTGAAACTTATCCAGGCCACTGTCTTCCAAATCATTCCCCAGCCCTTACAAGTGTATAAACAGCAAGGGTGTGAACCGAGACTAGATATCTAGTGTGTAGTCACTGCAGTGCCACCACCCATTTCAGCAAAACATCAAATTCCTGGTTTATCAACTGAGCAATTCATCTACAGCTTGCTTAAAGGACCCCTGTTATTGAATAGGTAAGTAGTTATTCTACATAATTCTTCATGACTATATTTTTTAACTTAAATATGTGTCAGGTCCAGCACTATGTGTAAAAACTGTAGTTGTATTCTTTTATTAGATATTTAAAGAAGATTTGATTTGTGTTAAATGGATGAACCCTGATAAATCAATGATTAGATAACAAATCCTCTAATTTTAGGATTATGTTCTGTTTTCTTCCCCCAACTATTTGCAACATTTTTATTGTGAAAACTAGGGAAAGTTTCAGGCATGTAGATGTGCTTCAGTGGATAGAGAGTGCAAACCCAATTTCTATTCCTATGGCCCACATGGTAGAAGGAGAAAACACATTTCCACAAGTTGTCCTTTGAGCTATATGCACATGCAAACACAGATGTGTATGTATCCTCCCCAACCACAAATTTTAAAAGCTAAAAAATTAAAGTTGAAATTATCAGTAATATCTCAAAATTTGGCAAGAAAATCCATCTTGTTACCCTTTGAGATTTAATCTATGCTGGCTATTTCTATTTTACTTGAGAATGGAGAGATCTATATCATATGGTGATGGAAGTGCCATTGCAATCACACTGCTATGCTAAATTTTCATGATTCAAAATCAAAGACTTGGCTATAGCTTAGCAGGTATACTGCAGGCCTCACATTCTTGAAACCATAAGTTCCATCTCTAACACCACTTAACCTAGGCATGTTGAGGGATGCTTTAATAATAGGATGTGGACAATAGAGACAGGATGATGAAAAAAAAAGCTATGTAGCTGGTTAGAGACTAGCATAGACTATATGAAATCTTGTCAGAAAGAATTACAGGATTTATATAAAAACAGTATTGAAATATAGTTCTACAGATCCTTAGTCCTATGAAGTCTCTATGCCCCAGTTTAGGGGAAATGCCAGGGCCAGGAAGCAGGAGTGTGTGAGTTGTTGAGCAGGGGAAGGGAGGATAGGATAGGGAGTTTTCAGAGGGGAAACCAGGAAAGGGGATAACATGTGAAATGTAAATAAAGAATATATCAAATAAATAAATAAATAAATAAATAAATAAATTTCTTAAAAATGTTATTAATAATACAAAGGTAATCAGAATCTAGCACAATACCATAAGCTCACATGTGTTAAATGAATCAACAATATATAAATACAATGGTATGTCCTATTTTCAAGTTGGAATCTGTTATTTAGGAAATTATTTAATTTCCCATTGGCTCCATATATTTTATTTATATTCATTGATTGATTAATTTGTATGTGTATATGTGTATGTGTGTGTGTGTGAGAGAGAGAGCATGTGTTTGTTTGTGTGTGTGTGTGTGTGTGTGTGTGTGGTGCATCACTATAGAAAAAATGTGGGAGTCAGAAAACAGCTTGAAGGACTCTGCTCTAACCTTCTACCATGGGGTTTTCAAGGATAAAACTCAAATCATCAGGCTTGGCAGCAAGCCGCTTATTCCACTAAGCCATTTTCCCAGGTTTGGATTTATTAAATGGATATCATCATAACTATTTGATTCACAATAGCAAATCTACTGTATATAAGTTCTTTAAATAGTCCCTAACATGAAGAACCAACATATGTTCCTTAAGAATAAGAATAAAACAATAATAAAGTCTGGTGTGATAACTAAGTTTTAAAGTGCTTTCCTTGCAAGCCTGAGGATCAGAGTTCAATACCCCAGAAACCATACTAAAAGGAAGAGAGAGTGGAGAGAAGAAAGATTAAAAGTGGAGGGGAAGGGAAGGAAGAAAAAAGAAGGAAGGAGGAAAAGAAGAAAGGAAGGAAGAAAATAAAGAAGAAAAGAAGGGGTGTAATGTCACAATCTTATAGTCCTAGCTCATGAGAGATGTAGCCTTGAGAATCGCTGGAAGTTACTGGAAATCCATTCTAGCCTACTTTATGAGTACTTGGCCAATTAAAGGCCTGTCTTACAAAAACAGTTCCTAAAGGAAAACAGTCATTTTCACCCACATGTATGCAGTCCCACATACAATGTCCCCCAAACACATGCACACACGTGTGTACACAAATACCTAATCACAGATATATCCAAACATAGCCCACACATACATACCCAAACATACACACATATCACACATACAAACATATACATACTCACAATCAATAAATAAGCAGGTATCAGAGAAAACATTTAGTTTAAACAAAAATTCAAAAAGGATAATACTTATATGACTTTCAGCATCCTAGAGAGTCATATATATTTCCTTTAAGATTGATGGTACATTTACCGGTCAAGAGTAACCATATCCATCCCTGTGACCTATCAGCTGAGACTGATGTCTGAGCTTCTTTATGGTGAAACTGCCCACTTTTAAAGAAATCTCTTCATACCCACACCAAGATTCCAAAAACTTACACTGCTATGATATTGTCTTGGATGCAACCCCAGGGTTTATGTTGAAAGTACCATTGAGAATTAACACTTGAAATATACAAAGATGGAAATGAAGGATGACTCAGTGGTTGAAGATTGCTTTTCCAGAAGACCCACACTCACCTTTACTATATTTGCAGGGAATTTGATGTCTTATATGGCCCCAACAGGTTTCTGTAAATATTGCACACATTCAGACAGACACACATAAATACATTTAAATAATTAAAAATTACTTAAAATATAAAAATAATATAGACCTAGTATAACAATACCACCTCTCACATATTAAGTGAGTAATAAATTAATGCAATAATACATATAATGGCTACTATTTATATTCATATATTCATCTTTGTGGTTGCATGAACTGTAAAAAATTATTCAGCTTCCCATTAGCCATACTTTCCATCTGTAAAGTGGGAATTACATTAACATCACTTAATGCTATTAAGTGAATTGTGACAGTCTCTCCAGCCTCTCCACATTTTAAAAGACAGGTTCTCACATAAAAGCTATAGCTCATCAATTCAATTAGGCTGGCTAACCAGTGAACTACAGAGGTGCACCTGTCTCTGCCCTTTCAAAGCTGTGGTTACAGACCTGCACAAGAGTGCTTGGCTTCTCCTCTTTCACCCTTTTAAACATGCGTGCTACAACCCTAAACTTAAATTTTCATGCTTGTGCAGTAGTCACTTTACCAATTATTCTATCTTCTTGCACTCTCGTTTATAATTTTTTTCTTTAGTTCATTCAGACATAGAAACTGGTAGATTTATTAACTAAGAATAAATTTATATAATAATGCAGTTGAAATCAGCTACTTAATTTCCATAACTAACCAACTGACCAGCATGCTGTGTTAAGAAAAATTTTTTCTTGAGTTGATTGATGAGATGAGAGTGAAGGCCATTTTCAAATACATGTATGTCTTGGCTACTTGACAATTAATAAAGAAAGGGTCCTTTTGTCTGCATAATTTATGGGAATGAATGTCCAAGGACCAAGACTAGAAACCATGGTTCATTTTATAGTGCATGATGATTTTGTGTGATCTTGTCTACTCACTCTCCACTTTTTATTATGACAATTCAACTGTCAGAATGAACAGAATTGGATCTGTCTAAGTAATTTCCAGTGGTTGCTAGCATCTTTTCTTATTGGAAAGCATATGGCCTGGGCCATAAAAGTATAAGAACTACAAAAAAAATCTTTCCATGAAAAAAAAATCACATTAGGATTGGAATAATTGCTCAGTTAAATAAAGTGCTTCTAACACAGTCATGAGATTCCAAGTTTGTCTCTGCAGCACTCATGTAAACAGAAACATTCCTGAGGTCTATGAGTCAGTTAGTCTAGGCAAGTCACTGAGTACCACATTCAGTGAGAGACCTTTTCTAAAAAAGAAAACAAAAAAGTACAAAAAAAAAAAAAAAAAAGAAGACAGAAGACATGATATCTGGTCAAAAATGCACATGTATGTAGATATATGTAATTATAAAAACACAAATACAAAAATAATTATCCTCTACTGACTATTGTAAGGTTTATGTGATAAACCTTTAAATGTCAGTGACATAAAAATAATATTCTAATGTAATAGTTTATAGATATATATATAGTAAATCATCTGAAACCATGAAATTACTACAATTATGTAGCCAGTACAATTTTTTCTTTCACTTAGAAATGGTGAAGCTGGAGACACACTATTTAATGCCTTAGTTAATAATAATAAATATGTGCATCTCGAAGAAAAGGTGTAGATTATTTTTCAGAAGCCTTTGTCATGGTTTCCGTCATGGTGGGAATAACATAATTTACTACTCACAGTGTACAAGAGTTCTTACACTGTTGTTTGTTTTCTTGATGATTATCATTCTGAGAAAAGTGAAATGAAATCTTAGTAGAGTTTCTATCTACATTTTTTCTGGCTGTTTGTATTTGTGCTAATACATGACCCTATTGTACCATTGTGTGTACCCACAAGACTCTGGGTCATCATAGCTCAGAGAAGTTTGCATATCAGTGTTTTTTGCAACACTTTTCATAATAGCTGAGTTTTGGGACTAAGTGTAATCTCTACAAAAAAATCAGTGAAGAGTATGTGCTACATATGGACAATGGATCATTGTAGTAATAAAGAATAAGTTATCTCAATTGTAGGAAAACCGATGTAACTGGAAATCCATTGGGGATTGTTAGGCTCAGAAAGACAAATATCATGTTTCCTCTCATTTGTGCATCTTAGGTTCCATATGTGTTTATATATAATATTTAATGAATAGATTATAAAAAGTTAAAGTGTTACTGTTTTAGGGAACAGATGGAATAGGAGAGGTGGGAGGTGGGAAGAAAAAAGTGGAAGGCTGTGAGCTGTGTGAGGGAAGGGTATGATCCAAGAACATTATAGGCTTGCAAGTGCCCAGCATAGAAAACTTGAAAAATAAAACAGAGAAAAATAGATTTACATCATAAAATCTCAGAAGCAAGGTGTGACTACAGGCATGATAACTACCTGGAGAGAAAGATATACTTCCATTCTGCTTCATGTTGAAGTTACCTTTGGTAATTAAGTTGAAGATCTGGTAAGATCTCTTTTCCCCACCCCCGATAAAGAACTGGTACTTCTTACAGAAACAAATCTCCACAGTGCTTAAATATGTACATAGTTGTTGCCCAGTACTAAAGTCCAGAGAGAAACAAAAGCATGAGCTTCTGTCTTTCTGCCATCCCCTCTGAAGCAACCAGCCCTGTCTTGGTACCTTTCACCATCAATTTTACCATCACTAACCTGGAGTTTGAGAAGGATATGGGTCGCCCTGGATCCAGGAAGTTCAATGTCACTGAGAGAACCCTACAAAGCCTGGTAAGAGTCCTGCTCATTGCATCCATCCTCATCTTCAAGGGCCATACTATGCCCCTTTGAAGAAACCACTGCCTCCCTCATCCTGGCTATGCATATGCAAGTCCAACTCCCCATTTCCTGCTTTGTACATTTCACTTCTGTCCTCTCTATCACTCATTCCTTCTCCTCATCCCTCTCTTCCCTCTTCACAGCTCAGGCCCTTGTTCATCAAAACAAGTGTTGGTCAATTGTATTCTGGCTGCAGGCTAACCTTGCTCAGGTGAGTCCTTAAAATAGCAGGCTACAGGTACTTAAAGTTCTCTCAGACCAAAGATTGTGTTCAAATTCCTCCCTGTACTTCTGCATGTCTTATGCACTGGAGAAATCAGGAAGTACCATATCTGGTACCAAAATGTCTCCTGATTCTTCCACTTGTTCTACAATCCATCAACAAAATTGCAACTTCTTTCTGATCATCCACTCTGGATTCCCTCCTTCCTCTCCTTACTTTGAAATAAAAGAACATTTCCTGTGGACCCTAATGCTGACCCACATGATTTCCCTTAAGGCAAATATGCCCTTTATGCTCACTATTTTTTGACCTTTGGTGTTCTGCTTATTCTTCTTCATATGTATCATTTATGATCTCTCCTCCCATAACCTGCATTTGTTTATGTGATTCTTGTAACCGATAAAAATGTCTGACTCACTGTCTGCCCAGGGTCACAAATTACTGGAGGTCAATAAGATAGAAAATGTACAACTGACTTTGGAAGTCTCTATCAGATATTTCTGTTCCTCTGAATCCTTCGTGTAATCCAGGTGTCTCAGAATCCCTCCTCAGGGAATCCATTTATCATCATTCTCCTTATTTAACCTTTCCAGACCAGAGAAAAATAGGGCAGCCACAGGAGTGGATGCCACTTGTACCTACCACCTAGACCCTGCTGGCCACAGGCTGGAAAGTGAACAGATCTATGAGGAGCTGAGCAATCTGACCCAGAGTGTCACCCAGCTGGGCCCCTATATCCTGGACCAGAACAGTCTCTATGTCAACGGTGAGCATAAGCCATCTGTGCTTTGCTATATCGGGGAACCCACACCCTCCCTTTCCAGGCTCCCCTTCCCTCAATTCGACCATAGTTTGAATCTCCTATTATCTCTGTAGGTTACACAGACCAGATCCTGGCTACCACCCCCAGAGGTGAGCACCCTAAGTTTCCTTAATTTCCTACTACACTTATCACAAAACCTAGCTCTTTGAAATAAAAGAAGGTAAAAGCTCATTATTCCCATTTCATTCTTCACTTAACTTCCAGGGTGAGAATGAATAGCAGTTTAAAACCTAACAGAACCCAAATTAGGACACCCTTCAAGGTATCTCTACATAGATGATGTCTCTACTTTAAATGGATAACTTTTCTCCACACAGTCTCTATGATTAGCATTGTTTCTTCAAATATACCAAATCTCATCTCCAATCCCACAGGTAAAATTTTCTCTGAAAATAATTCTAGTGGCTCCTGTAATTGCAGGAAGCAGGAGAGGGGATTTAGGGGTATGTTCCAGAGCATTGCAAGGTTAACCCTTGATAGTAATAGAGGATCTTCAAGGTTCTGATAGTTCTCTAGAATACTATTTCCCTCTCCATAATCAGCCTCCAAAGCCATTCTCTTTTGCCTACCTCATAATGTAGGTGTCTACTGATGTCTAAATCTTTCTCAAAGCCTTGAAACAGTATTATACAGCAGACCAGTTAGTCAAGAACAAATTTGCATAAGAAGCAATGTATAAAACATCAACCCATGAATTTATCAGCTTCCTAATTTGACTCACTTGACCAAATGACCAAGACACCTGTGTGAATGTGTGTGTGTGTGTGTGTGTGTGTGTGTGTGTGTGTGTGTGTGTGTATGCACATGAGTGTGGAAGCCAGAGGTTAGTCTCTGTTGTTCTCTCTCAGTTGTCATCTTTGTGATATAGAGCTGTGCCTAGGTGGTTCAATAAATAAGGTACTTGCTACATAAACATGAGAACCAGGGTTTGTGTTCTCAGAACCCTCACAAAATCTGGGTGAGCATAGCAGCTTCCAAGAATGCAAGAGGGAATGTACAGGGACTCTCTATAACAAACTAGAAAGACCATACTAGCAGAAAGGGCAAGCTCTGGGTTCTCTGTGAGAGACCTTGCCTTAATTTATGACTGAAGAAGACACCTGATATTAACCTTGGGTCTCATACATGTGTACACGTACCTGCATACACATACGTCCCACATGTATACACACCACACATCCACATACATATATGACCAAGTGTATAGATTCCATGCCTTTCCTTCTTTTCGGAATACTCTGACTCAAAGCTTTACTTTGAGCTGACAATTGATCCTGCTTGGAGAAATTAACCCTGTGCCCTAGACATCCAAGGTCTGCTCCTCTGATGGACATGCCCCAATGACCAAACCTGTTAGTGATGCATAGATAAAGCTATGTACAGCTGCCATCCTGTGGCATGAAGGGAATCAACAGATAAAGAAAATAATTAGTCAAAAAGCAGTGATTGAAGCATGTGCAATTAACCAGTGGCTACACAACTGCAAAGTATGTTTTTACCATGACCCCCAGAACCCATTACTTACTAATAGCTCCTCAGCAAGTGATAGGCTAAATGAACCCCTCCTCCATCAATATTGGAACTTTGTATAGGTAACAGCTGTTGTGAATTTAAAGGCATCAACCATTGAGTGTGTTAAAGACAGCATTCCATAGAGGTCCCTCCCATCTTCCTTTTATCTTATTTCCTCCTATTCTTTTGTGATAATCCCTGAGCTTTGGAGGCGGTGATACAGATGTTCTGTGTATACCTAAGCATTAAAAGTTATTCTCAGCACTTTAACTAGTTATGGATCTCAGCAAGAACTGCTGTCTGCTGTAAAATGTGGTATCTTACCAAGGCTGAAAGCATATTACTCTTATATTTTAATTGTAACTAAGTGTTTAATTACAGGTATTCATATCATTCAAAATAAGGGGTTTTGTTTGTTTAATTCTGGGAGAGACATTTCTAACTGTTGTCCTACATGTGAATGTATGGGTCCCAGTGATACGAATATAAAATACATCCTAAACCCTAAATCTAGTTCCTGTATGACTCAGGACTTAAAAATCTCTCCTAATCTAATTGCAGCCTTGAGCTCTGCTCTGCTAAGGTGCACTCTTAACTTCACTATCACTAACCTGCCCCACCTGAATGACATGTGGGTCCCAGGATCATCCAAGTTCAATAAAGTGGAGAAAATCCTGAAGCTCCTGGTGAGATTTCTGCCCACCTCTCTTACCTCACCTAGTCTGTCATCTATGGTCCTGTTTGCTCACTTCAGCCATACCTGCCACCTGATTTCCTAAGCTCATGCACTAAATCTCCATCCAGTTCTCTTTCTTGTTTTATCTACCATCAGACACCCACATCCTACATGTCACACTCAATGGTACCTTGCTTACCTACTTAAGACTCAACTACACCATTCATCTACCTCCTCCCTTACCTGGCTCACTCATGCCCCCATTCGCTCACTATATATCTTGCCTCCTTGCCCCATTCACTCTTATACCTTCTACCTCTTGCCACACAGCATACCTACCTGTCTCTAGTTCTACTCACAGATGGTTGGCCCACCTACTCCATCCACACCCGTATCCCTCTGTTACTACCCCATTTAATGCTCTTTTAGATTACTTTTATAGTATCTATTGAGCCTCTACCTACCTTTTCCAGCCCTTCTTACCTCTTCTTGCCCTATCTAAAGATTACACTATCTACTACCCATTTGTCCAACCAATTTACTAAAGAACTACCCACCATCTCCCTGTCTTGGTCTGCCATTTGTTTCTACCCATATTTCTCCAGTGACCTTCCATGGGGCTCACCACTTCTATCCCTACCTACTTCTCTTGCTTTTTCCTCTGGTGACTTGCTCCCTCCCTTATCCTATTTACTGTTGTCCCATCCACCTAATCCTACCATAGCACATTTTTACTTGACCCATCTATTCACAAAGGTCCTAACCACAACACCCTCTTGCCCCACCTATGAATGCTTACTTATATCCTGCTCCCGGTCCACCTATCCCCTTCTTATCATTTTCACTTATCACTTGTCCATGAATTCAAGACTTGTTCACCTTCCTTTCCCCACCTTTTTTACTGGTACCTACCACATCTACTTTGCTTCACCTACTTTTTCCAGCCTTGGTTACCTGTCTTGCTTCAACAACTTATGACCTGCCTACCCACTCTATCCATGCCTGCATACTTTGCCTTTACCATTGGTGACCTACCCACCTGCCCTTGCCTTACCCAGAGTTGTAGGTTCCACCCACCTACTCTTGCCATACCATTGTCCTGATTCCCAACCCATTCACTACAGCCCTCCTCCAATCTAATACTGCCTTTGTCTCTCTCTTATACTTCATTCTGATGTCTGCTCAGATCTCTCATATTACATCAGTACTGTGCCCACCCATCCCATCCTTTCTACTTTTGTCTTCCTATACCCACCGGTACGGTACTTTTTCCAGCTCTCTGATCTCCATTCATATCTCCATTGCCACAGTCATTGAATGCCCCTGTACTCACTCTAGTCCACTTGCAATCATGCCCACTTACTTTTATTACCTACCACTGGTTTACACTACATTCTTATTTTCACACTCATGAATGCCCTTGCTACAAATTCTAATTGGTCTATATTTCTACTGCCTCTCTCACCCATCCAATCTCACAAACATCTTCCCTTACGACACATAGTGTTTCTAGTGTAACACTTTTTTCTCTTGCTCCTCCCACTTTTCCCTACTCAGACCATTAACTGAACCTTCTTTCTTCTTCACAGCTCAAATCCTTGTTCCAAAATACCAGTGTTGGCCTGCTGTATTATGGTTGCAGACTGACCTCACTCAGGTGAGACCTATAGAGGTGACCACCCAGAAAAGCATGGTAGAGTTTCTATACATACTTCTCTATGCCTAGATCTTTTTTTTTCTTAGCCTTTTTTGCACTCCCTGAGTTAGGTCTGATTCTATTTTCTCTGTCCTATGAACTTTAATCTTCCAAGATGTATATATTAGTTTCTATCACTGGAACAATCAAAACAAAATGAGAAGCCCTGAAATAATAAGCTCACATTGAAAAAGTGTTTTTGTTTGACACGTCCAGGTTTACAAAAATTCAGTATATATCTGAGCATGACCTTGAACTTCTGAACTTTTGCCTTTACTTCTTGAATACTGGGATTACAGATGCATGCTACCAGGCCCAGTGAGTGTGGTGCTAGAGTGATGGTACAGTGAATCTCATGAACATTAGGCTAGCACTCTACCAACTGGGCTATATCACAAGCCTAAGAGAAAAGTTTAGTTTTGATCACATATTTACAGCTACCTCTGTCTATAATTAGCTATATCCTTGCTTTTGGTTTGTGGAGTGGCAACAGAGTTAAATTGACCACATCCAGACCCAAAACAAAAGAAAGGAGCAGGCTGGAGTCCTACAGTTTTCTTGAGAACACACCCGTAAATAATCTAAAAACCTCACATTTAGCCCCTCCTCTCCAGCAATTCCCACTTCCCAGTAGCACCACCATAGGTATCATGCTTTTGCAGTGTGAACATCTAGGGAATATATAAGATTTAATGTTGCACAGTATTTCATGAGAACTTCTTTGGATATTCTTTCCAAGAAATCACAACTACTCCTATGCCCTTAATTGAAAACCAGTCTTCCTCTATTCTAGAAAGTCATCCACTTCAACTAAGCATACAGCTTTGCAAGGAATGCATTTTGGTGGTAAGAGAGAAAGTAGAAACCTACTAAGCCAATCGATTCATCCAAATCAATCTCAATATTCAGTTGAGTAACAGATGTCACAGACAGTTGGTCTTCACACAAGTTATCTTAGAAATAACTTGGAAAAAAACTCTGGAAATTACAAATAAAATAAGGGATATGCCCTATCCTCTATAAGAGATGCTCTACAGCCTTTAAATATAGTCTGAAGCACATCCAACTATCCCCAATGGTTCACACACATCTAGGAGTTAATTTTTGCCATACACTAGGGTACAGGACAGAGAGATTGCCATATTGGCATTATTATGGGTGGCTGTTCTAGATATAGTAGGATATTTAACAGGATTGTATTAGTCAAGTTTCTCCAGGGGAAAAGAACCTATTGGGTGATGCATATTTTCAAAGGAGTTTATTAGGTTGGTTTATAAGGTTCAAGCTGAGTAGACTAACAATGGCACTCTAGAGGGGCTGAGTGCCCAATAACTGCACAGTCAACAATAGTAAATGACTCAACCATATACTGAAGGCGGAGAAGATAATTGGAAAGGTATTGGTCTCCAGTCTATGGTTGAAAGCTGAAGGAGCTGAGTTCTAATAGCAAAGAAGGATGGAAGATGTAACACTGATAGGAGCTTCAAAAGGACAATGAAGTTGCTGGCAAAATACAAAGACTTTCTTATATATGGGTTGCCTAGAAGGTGCAAAACACATTCAGGGTGGCTCTTCTTACCCCAATAAACTTAATATAATCCCAGACATGCCCAGAGGTCTGTGTATAAATAATTTGAGGATATGTTAAGTTGACAATATTAACCATAATGTGTATCTCAGAAATCTACCTAGATACATATATTAATTACTCCATCTTCTCATCCTAGAGCTATGATAATCAAAAATATCCCTTCCCATCAACAAATATACTTTGGGTAAGGTACAGCTGGCATGTGTTTTACAATCATAGAGTTCAGCGTTTCCCTCATATGATTTTCTGAGTGTCTTCAATGTAATAATTATACTCCCCCTTGTAGCAATGGAAATATCAAAGTTCAATGAAGTTAAAAAAATTGTCTATCACTGACAGTTACCAAATAGTGCAGCTAGAGAAAAATATTTTCTACTTAGATCGAATGTCTTTCTTTACCTCTGTTTTTTTTAAATGCTATAAAGTTTAATACAAAATAAACATAATTTTGGAACTCATAAATGTAAATGTCATATAGTATTTAAAACTACTAGCAGATTCCTTTTTATCTGACTTTTGCTTCTATTGAAAATTCATATAATATATTCTGATCATAGTTTCTCCTCCCTGATATTTTCCCATTACATCCTCAGCTCCCTACCCATCCAAGTCTATACCTTATGTCTTAGGGTTTTACTGCTGTGGATGGACACCTTGACCAAAGCAACTCATTAAAACATTTATTTGGGCCACACTTTTTAATCCTGCCACTCCCTGGGTTGAGCATTTACAAACCATCACACCTTATTTTGCTCTTTATTTGGAAAATAATCAGCCACATAAAAATCAAATTAACAAATCACTAGTCAGCTTATTTATTTCTATCTCCTCTATCTGACCTTCCTAGGCCAAAGAAGGATGGGAAGGCTACCAGAGTAGACATGGTCTGTACTTACCACCCAAACTCCACAGGAACTGTTCTGGACAGAGAGAAATTATACTTGGAACTTGAACAACTCACCCACAACATTACTCAACTGGGTCCCTATAGCCTCGATCAGAATAGTCTCTATGTCAATTGTAAGTTGTGGTCATATGAACTTTTATGTAACAAAGCCCAAACTGTCTCACTCTAAGCATATTCTTTTTTTTTCCATATACATCCAAATCTCTTTACTCTCTGTCTTTTGGTTTTTCATTATAGGTTACACACACCAGACCGCAGTAACCAGCCCCAGCAGTGAGTATTAAAAAATTCATCACATTACCGTTTGGAAGAAGAATGGGTCCCTGGCCAGTTTTAAATAAAAGGAAGGAGTCAGGTTCTCAGGCTATGAAGTTCTTGAAATCACAGCTCATTGTAGTTGAGTCCATCCTGCCATATTTCTTTTACAACAGAGAAACAATATTAAATTATAGTTGGGTTAATGTGTAGAAAAAATGGTGAGCAATTTAATAGAAATATAAATGAGAGTCTTGGCTGAAGATATCCCCTTTTAATCTCTATAACTTCTCATTTTTTTCTTGTGCATGTGTGTGTAGGAGGGTTGTTGAGTTGTATGTATGTGCCATGTGTCCATATGGGTTCAATTGCATATATTTACATGGTTATATAGGCCAATGGTTGATCTGGTATGTCTTTCTCTATTATTCTTCACCATATTTTTTAAGACAGGATCTCTCATTAAATTAGAGTTCACATATTTAGCTAGGCTAGCTAGCTTGCAAGCTCCAGTCATCCAACTGTCTCCATCTTCCCAGTGCCAGTACTACCAGTCACTTCCCAGTGCCATCATATCCAGATATTTCATGTGTACTGGGGAACAGAATTCAGGTCCTCATGCTTGCAAAACAGTCATGCCCACTGAACTATTTCCCATAGTTTTCCTTCCTGATCTGAAATGTAGGATGGTTTAACACTGTTGCTTTCAATTAGCGAGACAAGGATATGTAATACTGTATTCTCCAGTCAGATTTTGACAAACTCAGGACTGTGGCCTCAGGCTCTTCCTGCCCTAAATTGATCACCAGGCATGACAAAATGTTCATCTTCTCCTTGTCCCCCTACCACTATAGAATCACCCTTGGATTTATTTACGTTCAACTTCACCATCACCAACCTTCTATACACGGAGAACATGCAGCCTGCAGGATCCAAGAAATTTAACACCATAGAAAAGATCCTGCAAGGCCTGGCAAGTACCATTTATTTTACTCCAGCTTTGTTTGCTTCACTTCATCCCAGAATCCTCTCTATCCCATCTATCTTTCTCCAGCACCCTTCTACAGTCACTCAAACAAACTCTATTACCACACACTTCCCTCAAGAACTATCTGCTGTCTGGTCCCATGAATCTCTCTCAAATTCCCTTGTAAACATCTGACCTACCAAGCTAGTGAACCAAACATCTTTGACTAGCATGCCATTCTCCATCCTATCTAATCTCAACCTTACCTCCTCTGACTCCACTTATCCATCTTCAGCTCTGCCTACCGCATTCTGGCCATCTCTAGAACTCCTCTTCAGGAACCTCTACTGTTCTTCAGCCATGATAGCATACTCCAGGCCCATCCACCTATCTCCATACCCACACTCTCTCCAGCCCTATCACTCTTACCCATACCCTCTTAACTTCAGCCTTACCTATCTAACTGGTTAATCCTAAGTGTGTTCTACTTATGCCTACCAACACTGTGCATCACCAACAGAAGAACAGTTCACCAAACGGCAAAAGCTGCCTTTGGTACCCCTTTGCCATTGCTTCACCTTCTATTTTTTTTTCTACAGCTTGGGTCCTTGTTTAAAAACACCAGTATAGGCCCTTTGTACACTGGCTGCAGACTGACTTTGCTCAGGTAAGTCCTTAAAATGTTAAGCCTGGGCAGCCCTTGTGCTTTCAAGCCCACCAGTGTGAGCTACTTCCTACCTGTTCTCCCCCGACCCCCAATGTCTTCATAACAAACAGCTACTAAGGAATCAGGGGTACCAAGAAAATGAATCTCTTGGTAGTACCACTTTCCCTTATAACTGTCCCAAATCCCTGCCAAGCCTAACAGTAGAATAAGACACCAACTTTAGGCAAACGTTGCAGATTCTCTTCTTCTTTTCTTTCTTTCACAAGAAGAGTCATTATCTCAGAATCTCAATTCTACTTCTAAGATTTCTCTAAGGAAAAAAAATGCACATCTCACTTGAACACCCATTTTATTGATGCTCTATTTACTATAGCAAGAACATGGAACTAGTCTATATGTTCAACAACAGATGAAATGGTATATATATGGATTTTATTCAAATATAAATAATAATAGAATTATGGAAATTTATATTTTTCTATAAAATATCAAGACCGTACCAAATTTCCTGTCACCGTTTTACATCCCACAGGTCATTTGGTATAATATTTGTTATAGAAGTGTGAAATGCTGAAGTCAACGTCAGGAAATCACATAAAATTCTGAGTATGGTGGCAAACATTTGTAACCCACCTGTTTTTTTTTTTTCATTTTTTATTAGATATTTTCTCCATTTACATTTCAAATGCTATCTTAAAAGTCCCTTATACCCTCCCCCGCCCTGCTCCCCAACCCACCTACTCCTGCTTCCTAACCCTGGCATTCCCCTGTACTAGGACATATGATCTTCATAAGTCCAGGGGCGTCTCATCCCATTTATGGCCAACTAGGCCATCCTCTGCTACATATGCAACTAGAGACAAAGTTCTGTGAGGTACTGGTTAGTTCATATTGTTGATCCTCCTATAGGATTGTCAATCCCTTTAGCTACTTGGGTACTTTCTCTAGCTCCTCCATTGGGCGCCCTGTGTTCCATCCAATAGATGACTGTGAGCATCCACATCTGTATTTGCCAGGCACTAGCATAGCCTCACAAAAGATAGCTATATCAGGGTCCTGACAGTAAAATCTTGCTGGCATATGCAATAGTGTCTTGGTTTGGTAGTTGTATATAGGATGCATTCCTGGGTGGGGCAATCTCTGGATGGTCCTTTCTTCCATCTCAGCTCTAAACTTTGTCTCTGTAATACCTTCCATGGGTATTTTGTTCCCCATTCTAAGAAAGAGCGAAGTATCCACATTTTGGTCTTCCTTCTTCTTGAGTTTCATGTGTTTTGCAAATTGTATCTTGGGTAGTCTAAATTTCTGGGTTAATATCCACTTATCAGTGAGTGCATATCATGCATGTTCTTTTGTTATTGGGTTATCTCACTCAGGATGATATCCTCCAGATCCATCCATTTGCCTAAGAATTTCATAAATTCATTGTTTTTAATTGCTGAGTAGTACTCCATTGTGTAAATGTACCATATTTTCTGTATCCATTCCACTGTTGAGGGACATCTGGGTTCTTTCCAGCATCTGGATATTATAAATAAGGCTGCTATGAACATAGTGGAGCATGTGTCCTTATTACCAGTTGGAACATCTTCTGGGTATATGCCCAGAAGAGGTATTGTTGGATTTTCTGGTAGTACTATGTCCAATTTTCTGAGGAACCGCCATGCTGATTTCCAGAGTAGTTGTACCAGCTTGCAATCCCACCAACAATGGAGGAGTGTTCCTCTTTCTCCACATCCTTGCCAGCATCTGCTGTCACCTGAATTTTTGATCTTAGCCATTCTGACTGGTGTGAGGTGGAATCTCAGGGTTGTTTTGATTTGCATTTCCCTTATGATTAAGGATGTTGAACATTTTTTGTAACCCACTTGTAATCTGGCAAACAAGAAAGGCCCTGATTCAACAGTGTGATTGAACTGATTCCTGGAAGAGATACGCAGATCACTGGAGCACAGTGCTTCCGCCTAACCTAAATGGAAAACCTTAGACTTGCAGCCAACTATTGGACTGAGCACGGGGTTCCCAAAGGAGGAGTTAGAGAAAGGACTGAAGGAGCTGAAAGGGTTTGTAACCTCATAGGAAAAAGAAAAATATCAATCAATGAGATCCCCCCCTCCCCAAGCTCCCATGAACCAAAGAGTACACATGGAGGTAACCCATGGCTTCTGCTGCATATGTAGCAGAGGATGGCCTTGTGGGACAGCAATGGGAGGAGAGGCCTTGGTTTTGTGAAGGCTTGATATCCTATTGTAGGGGAATCGTGGGGAAGCAGGAGTGGGTGGTTTGGTGGGGGAACACCCTCACAGAAGTAGGGGGAGGGAGGACAGAATAGGGAGTTTCTGGGGAGGGGGAACAGGAAAGGGGATAAAACTTGAAATATAAATAAAGAAAATGTACAATAAAAAAGAAAATATCAAACAATGTGACCCAAATTCAGAAAAGCAACACTTTTATAAAATATATGGACCCTATTCTATAATGCATTCATGCATTCATGTTATAAAAAAGAAAACCTAAGTGTAGGTGAACCTAAAATTTTAGAAAGGAGACAAAGAGAGCATAACAATTATTATTATTATTATGAAGGAAAGTTGGGCAGAGATGGACAAAAAGATCCTGAGGCATAAAGGAGAAAAAGTAACTCAGAAGGACAATATAAAGAATGATTTGGGTATAAGAGAATGGTGATGGATTGCAGAGAAGTTTTAAAACATAGTTCATTAGATAATTTCAGAATAATATTGACGCTGTATTAACTAATTCTAAAATATTAAACATGGTTAGTCCGTTAAAAGCACTCTTCTAGAGAACCTAAGTTTGGTTCCCTGTATCAATGTCAGGAAGTGTACAACTACCTGTGATAGTTCCAGAGAATCTAACACGCACCTCTGGTCTCTGTGGCTACCCAGACATGTATGTGTACACACACACACACACACACACACACACACACACACACACACACACTCACAGACATACAGACACACACACACACACAGAGACATACACACACACACACACAGAATCATTAACAATTTATTTAAATTTAAAATTATAATAAATAAAATGAAATATTAAAACAACAAATCTAAACACATATAAACACCTGCTTCATTTTATACCCAGGCACCATATTTAAATATGAGCTGAATATCCTGTTTATATGCTCTGAGGATGCAGGGTTTGTCCCACTCACCATTTCTTCTCAGTCTAAGTTATACAGGGAGAAATATTCTTGAAGGGCAAAATTTCCAACCTAAATACTTTTATTTTTAAAAATTATTTTATGAACATGTATATTTTGCCTTCAATAAATGTGCTTATGTGTGCACAAACACATTAATGCATGTGTGCATGTATGTACCAAAGGACATTCTTACTGTTTTCATCAGGAGCATGCACCTATTTTTAATTCCAGAGTTCTTTTTTGAGATAAGGACTTGTATAATCCTGGAACTTACTAAGTAGATCAGGCTAGCAAGGATACCTAAACAATGAGATCTAGAATCTTACTATGTACACTTTCTTGGTGCTGGGATTATGAGTACATGCAACCCTTCCTAGCTTAAAAAACAAAGAAACAATTAATTAATTAATTAATTAAGTAACTAATTAATTAATTAAAAATCGGTTCCAGAGATTGATCTCAGCACCTTATAAGCTTCTTATCCATTGAGCTCTCATCCTAGTTCTATTTATCAGTATTTCAGGGTGGAGACATCTTCTAGTGACTTGACAGCCTATACTCCTGACTTCTTTTCCTAAGAACTGAAGCAGTCACAGCCCTCTGGATTTTGTTCCTGAGTGTGAGAAGGAGATTTTTGGTGCCACTGAGTACTCACTTGCTGTGTCCTTCATAATTCTGAAGAGCATTTATGGTTATTGATTATACTCTCTCCCCAGTTCCAGGAAGGATGGAAACGCCACTGAAGTAGACACAGTGTGTACCTATTACGCTGACCACACGGGTCTTGGGCTGGCCACAGAGCAACTCTACTTGGAGCTGAGCAAGTTGACCCATGGTGTCACTAAACTGGGCCCCTATACTCTGGATCAGGACAGTCTCTATGTTAATGGTGAGGAGATGAGTATTAGTCATTTTTTTTTGTTGGTTTAACAAAGCTCTTAACAAATATAACTTGAAAGAGTAGGTTAATTCTGGCTCAGAATTTAGAAAAATATATAGTCCTTCAAGGCACAAAAGGTATGGGCAGAGAAACAAGAAGGTTGGTGTTCAATTTAGGTTCTTCTTTTCATACACTTCAGAGTGTAAAACCATAAATGATAGTACCTGTAATCAGGGAGAGCCTTTCCTGCTCTGTTAAACATCACTGGATCTGCCTTCACAAGCATGCATAGGTTTTTGCAACTCCCATGAAACTGACAGTCAAGATTAAGCATCTCAGACTGCTCATCTTTATTGCAGCTTAGCAACCCACGTGTACTTCTTATCTACTTTCTATCTAATCCCCCTACTTTTATTCTTCCATCTGTGCAGCTTATACCCACTATATCTTAGTTGCCACTTCCAGTAGCTAGTATAATGAGGTTTATGAAATTTTGAGAATTTCTACCACAAACAACCCAGAACTTAGAAATAAAGGAGTCTGTGAACCTACTTTCCTCATATCTTATCCCAACCGTACATTCAACCTTAAATGATCAGAGATCTATTCCCTGCTATTGCCCCAGATATAGGCACCTCCTCTCTGGAAAAATACAGAAAAATGGAGTTTTCAGCAACCGCATAGAATGCTGTATCCCTAATTTTTATGCTAGAAGCTTCTACTTCAATGTAAAGGGTCATATTTGAATGTGGGTTTCTTCTTCGTGCCTGGGTGAGCTTTGAGGAAAAATCTCTGCATCTAGCTTAATCTTCCAGCCGAGCTTAATAGTAGAGGTTTTGTTGTTGTTGTTGTTTTGTTTTATTTTCCTTTTTTAAAAATTAGATATTTTCTTTATTTACATTTCAAATGAAAAATCCCCTATCCTCTCCCCCGTGCCCCTGTTCCCCAACCCATCCACTCCCACTTCCTGTCCCTGGCATTCCCATATACTGGGGCATAGAACCTTCACAGATGCAAATGAATAGTAGAGTTAATAAAGCCTCTTTTCCTCTGAATGTAGAAAGTGCACTTGACTCATTACAGATGGGAACTTGGCCTTCTGTTTCTTTTCCATATGCACGTGTGTGGTATTCATTTCATTAAGAATATGTGTATGTGATATTGCATGTGTATCTGTTCATACATGCACATGGAGGCCTGAAGCTAATATCAAGTGCCTTATTTGAGTTCTCTCCATCTTATATATTGGGGCAGAAGTCTCTTGCTGAACCTTGACTTTGCTGTTTTGGTCAATCTAGTTATCCAGCTTTCTATAGGGATTCCCTATCTTTGTGTCCACCATGCTAAGATTAGAGATGGGCTGGTATATCTTGTGTGCCCACCTGGATTTTTTATATGGGTTCTGGAACTCTGAACTCTAGACAAGTGATTTAGTAACTTCATAATCTCCCAAGGTTGTTCACTTTCTTTTAATAAAGCATAACTGTAGACAGTCCAGTCTTGAGTAAAGCATCTCTCCAATGGCAAAGTTAACTTTTTAAGTTTGCACTATTTTATTTTTGTTGTTCATATTTGCATCAAATCAATGAATTTTTAAGCAAATGACTAGAAGGCTAAAATACACTTTTTAGACCCAACATATGCTTCAAACAAAAGCTAAGTAGAATGGGAGATAACATATTTTGGAAGACAAGCTTAGAAACTCTAATCTACTATTTTAAGATATTTGGTAGCAGAGAACTTGATTCACGCCAACAGTTGCCTTTTGTTGACAATCTTTCTTTTCAATGTTTCTACAGGTTACACATATTCAGCCTCAAATATCTTCCTTAATAGTGAGTATTACAGACTCCTACATGTCACTGGCTGCCTCCATTCTCCTAAGCCATATGAGATGCTGGATGAACCAACATGTTCTTCTATTATCCACTTTAAATGGACAGAAGTTTAAAATGGTTCATAGAAATGTAGACTAGATGGAAGTGGTAAGAATCATCCATCATTCCACACAGCCAAGAGTGATGCTAAATTTCAAACAATAGATGTCACAAAGCAAAACAGATTCTTGGATATAGTCACCCAGGCTGCTGGCACTTATTAAAGATGTATCACATTTGTATTCCATTCCTAATCTTGTTGTTTTCTTTTGCTTTGTTTTGTTTTTGTTTTGGTACCTGTGGCTACCACCTCCTTCCTAGCTTCCTCTCTGGCTCCATCCTCTACAAACAATTCCACAGGTAGGCAGCAATGCAGATTCTTATTGGTACCAATAAAGTAAGTGAACTATTTCTTCTCTCAGTGCTCATCCATCTTTCCAATGAAGACATGCTTTCTGTTATTCAATCTAGTTACTTAGGGATCAAATTGTGATTCCAATCACTACCCCATAAGAGTTCTTAAGTTTTGGCCTACATACATCCTAGATATCACTCAGGTCTCTTTGACCACTCTCTGACTTAGTTATGTTTTATGTTACTGTGATAAATAGTAAGAAATGGCTTATTTTATCTCAGTTTAAGGTACAATCATCAAATATTTGGTTATATCACATTCAGAAATGGAAAACAGAAACATAAATACACACTAGTACTTAGTGTCCTTTCTCTATTTTACATAGTACAGGAAGCCCTGACCATAGAATGGTATTGTTCATACTTAAAATCTGTTTTCCCACATTAGTTGACATAATCATGATAATTTTCCACCAATATTTTAAGAAGCTCATTTCCTAGGTGACTCTAAAGTCTATCAAATTGACTATTAACAGTAACCATCACAGTCATTCATCCTGAAGATATAACTGTCCTGCAAATCTAACCATTTGTCTCATTGTTACCAAAGAGAGAGATTGGGTTTCAACTTTCATTCCTCCTCTCATTCTCTCATTCATCTCCCACATAAAATAGTTACCAGATCTCATTGCTTGTTCTTTTGTGCTCTTTAACCCTTTGTATATATTTATATAAATTTAGACTTTATTGAGACCAGGATATTTTTATTAGACAGAGTGCCTTTATTATGGCTTCTTAATGTCTTCTACATAGCAGCTATAGCATTCTTTATGATACATATGCAACTGTAGAATTCCTTTACAAATAACATTTGACTGCTTCTATTTGTTGTATAAGTAATATCTGGGGTCTTGTCATTCTTACATTTGCACTTCCCTCTGGTCATAGAGAAATAATTTTTAATTTGTTTAATGTGCCATGCTCTCTTCCTTCACGCATTTACCCAATCTACTGGGAGTGTTCTGTTTATTGCTTAGCTTCAGTAACTCTTAGCCATGCTTTTCATCATATATGAAATAATGATTTCTCCGAAGAGCTTTATTCAGTCATTGGTTGGGTCACTCTTGTGATTCTCCTACCTGCCTTTCTACTAGTTTCTACTGAAGTGTAATATTTTGGTAACTTCCCTGGCTCCAACATTAGGAGATGGTATCCTATTCATCTTTGAACCTAAAGAGTTTACCATAGATCATTTCACACACTAATCATCCCTTGATGAATGAAGAACAATAACACTTTTAATGTTTTATTAGCAGTGTCTCCTGCTTCAAATCCTATTAGTCTAACAATGTCACATAGAATTAGAAGCATCCTTGTTCATTGCCAGTTCTAAATCTGGACATCTCTTTCTTCCCCTCTGCTACAGGCAATGGTACTGTCATGGTACCCATTACTCTCAACTTCACCATAACCAACTTGCACTATACAGAGGAGATGGGGCATCCAGGTTCCTTGAAGATCAACTCTACTAAGAGGATCTTATGTTATTGGGTGAGTCCTCCCAAGAACCCCAGCAACTCTACCTTACAACTCCATTGCTAGGCCCCATTCATATTTTCTATTAATCCTGTTTTGTTTTTGTTTTTGTTGTCTGTCTGTCTGTCTGTCTGTCTGTATGTATGTATGTATGTATGTTTGTTTTTCCATCAGCTTGATACCCTGCTCAATAAGACCAGCATTGCCTCACTCTACTCTGGATGCAGATTGGCTTCACTCAGGTGAGACCCCAAGATAGAGTGAACTGTTATAAAACAGGCACTAGAGATCATACACTTCTAACATCACTTTTTATCATCCACACAGACACTGACACTTCCATCCTGCCCAGATAGAGTTTAGGTTGAACAGTTAGTTAGTTAGTTAGTTAGTTAGTTAGTTAGTTAGTTAGTAACTTACTAATAGAAATTATTTACTGTAGAAAATTCAAGTGATGTTTTATATAAAATGAGGGTTCTCTTAGAAGAATTGAATATTCTGTATACAATAAAAGTAAAATATTTTATGGAAGGTTAGGGAGATGGGCAATTATAAGTTTGTGGGTCCTATGCCCTCTCTGCCACAGGAAAGCAGAAAGAGGAGAGTTTAACTGTGCTTACCCCACTCCCCAGAGTGTCTGTGGGCTGTAGAGAAGTACTCAGACACCACGATCCAGTGATGTAGAGCACAGTCTGAGACATGGGAAAGCCAGAGATGGCTCAGGTCTACACAAGGCTGAGGCTATGGGATTCACAGGCTCTAGGACATGCAGGAACCACCTGGACTCACAGAAGAACTGAGAACAAAGTGGGGGCCTGTGGGCTGGATCTAGCCCGGGACCAGGGGGAAGGGGAAATCCATCTAGTACCATAGGCACTGTGCTTGGCTTGGTGGGAACAGGCTTGATGGTGGTTGTAGCCAGGAGTGCAAAAAGCCTTCTATGGGAAATTAGACAGTGAGTTTCTAGACAAAGGCCTTCTCCATGGCTCCACACAGGAGCTCCCAATGAAAAGAGACAGTCTGTGGTTCAAAACCATTTATTATCATGGTGGAAAGTGGATGTGTAAAACCATACCCATCTTCTAAGGGTGGGCCTGAGAGTAAGTACTTTTTGCAGGGAAGAATGTCCGAGAAGGAAAGCTTATTGGCTACACCCTCCAAACCAATAGGTACCGCAGTAACATGGAGATCTCTGTCCTGAGCCTATGTGACCACACGTCATGTCTATTTTATGTAAGAAGCATAACATGTGTTCCAAGTCAGGAGTATGGCATGGAGCTGGGAATCACCTAAGCCTCCAGATATTTGTCCATGGAGTCTACAGGTCTTAACCTACTCTACCTTACCAAACTTCCTGGCATGGTTTTATGTCCCATAGGTCATTTGGTATAATGCTTCTCATAAAAGCATGAAAAACTGAAGTGAACCTCAGAAAACCACATAAAATGCTGAGAGTTGTGGCAAATATTTGTAACCCACTTGTAATCTGGCAAACAAGAAAGGCCCTGATTCAACAGTGTGATTGAACTGACTTCTGGAAGTGATAAGCAGATCACTAGAGCATAGTGCTTCAACCTAACCTAAACGGCGAGCCTCAGATTCTAATGAATAGCCTTATCGCAAGATAATAAAAAGGGAAATAAAAAGCAATGCAGAATGCAGGGCTAGTAAGATGGCTTTAGTGGGTAAACACATTTTCTGTGTAAGTTTGATGACCTGAATTTGATTCTCAGAACTAACCTAAAATGCCACATGTGGTGGTATACAACAGTAATCTGGACACTCCTACAATGAGNCAGCTGCAGTCGTTGGGTCCATCCTTTGGATTGAGCTGCACAAATGCTCCCTTTAACTCTTTCAATGTGTGCTTTGTTCTTAATTCTAGGAAGGGGTGACGTGTCCTCATTTTGACCTTCCTTCTTCTTGAGTATCATGTGTTTATTAAATTGTTTCTTGGGTAGTCTAGGTTTCTGGGCTAATATCCACATATCAATGCACTTCTAACATCACTTTTTATCATCCACACAGACACTGACACTTCCATCCTGCCCAGATAGAGTTTAGGTTGAACAGTTAGTTAGTTAGTTAGTTAGTTAGTTAGTAACTTACTAATAGAAATTATTTACTGTAGAAAATTCAAGTGATGTTTTATATAAAATGAGGGTTCTCTTAGAAGAATTGAATATTCTGTATACAATAAAAGTAAAATATTTTATGGAAGGTTAGGGAGATGGGCAATTATAAGTTTGTGGGTCCTATGCCCTCTCTGCCACAGGAAAAGCAGAAAGAGGAGAGTTTAACTGTGCTCACCCCACTCCCCAGAGTGTCTGTGGGCTGTAGAGAAGTACTCAGACACCACAATCCAGTGATGTAGAGCACAGTCTGAGACATGGGAAAGCCAGAGATGGCTCAGGTCTACACAAGGCTGAGGCTATGGGATTCACAGGATCTAGGACATGCAGGAACCACCTGGACTCACAGAAGAACTGAGAACAAAGTGGGGGCCTGTGGGCTGGATCTAGCCCGGGACCAGGGGGAAGGGGAAATCCATCTAGTACCATAGGCACTGTGCTTGGCTTGGTGGGAACAGGCTTGATGGTGGTTGTAGCCAGGAGTGCAAAAAGCCTTCTATGGGAAATTAGACAGTGAGTTTCTAGACAAAGGCCTTCTCCATGGCTCCACACAGGAGCTCCCAATGAAAAGAGACAGTCTGTGGTTCAAAACCATTTATTATCATGGTGGAAAGTGGATGTGTAAAACCATACCCATCTTCTCAGGGTGGGCCTGAGAGTAAGTACTTTTTGCAGGGAAGAATGTCCGAGAAGGTCCAATCCAATAGGTACCGCAGTAACATGGAGATCTCTGTCCTGAGCCTATGTGACCACACGTCATGTCTATTTTATGTAAGAAGCATAACATGTGTTCTAAGTCAGGAGTATGGCATGGAGCTGGGAATCACCTAAGCCTCCAGATATTTGTCCATGGAGTCTACAGGTCTTAACCTACTCTACCTTACCAAACTTCCTGGCATGGTTTTATGTCCCATAGGTCATTTGGTATAATGCTTCTCATAAAAGCATGAAAAACTGAAGTGAACCTCAGCAAACCACATAAAATGCTGAGAGTTGTGGCAAATATTTGTAACCCACTTGTAATCTGGCAAACAAGAAAGGCCCTGATTCAACAGTGTGATTGAACTGACTTCTGGAAGTGATAAGCAGATCACTAGAGCATAGTGCTTCAACCTAACCTAAACGGCAAGCCTTAGATTCTAATGAATAGCCTTATCGCAAGATAATAAAAAGGGAAATAAAAAGCAATGCAGAATGCAGGGCTAGTAAGATGGCTTTAGTGGGTAAACACATTTTCTGTGTAAGTTTGATGACCTGAATTTGATTCTCAGAACTAACCTAAAATGCCACATGTGGTGGTATACAACAGTAATCTGGACACTCCTACAATGAG
>CACVCL010016502.1:0-194189 GCA_902729485.2 Mus minutoides | reverse complement strand
CTTGTCATGTGATCTTGGCCTCTCTGGGGAATGGTAACACAGACTAGCCATACCCAGTTATGGGAGCTGGGGAGGAGCAGCCAGGCTGGAGAGAGGCAATTCAAGGGGCCTGAGATTCCTCCCTCGGGATGCTCAAGATGGAACCCAGGGCCCTGTAATTGTTTGTGAGCACTCTGACACTGCCACGAGTCACATTCCCCAAGGGTGTGACCCAGGCTGTACTGGGACTCAGACCTCTACCTGCCTGTTCCTCTGAAGTCCTGGGAGTAAAGGCCTGTGTATGCGACAGGGTTCTGAAAAGACTGATTGATTTGAAGACAGAGTTTCTCTATGCAGCCCTGGCTGTCCTGAAATTCACTCTGTAGCCCAGGCTGGCCTCAAATTTAGACATATGCCTGTCTCTAACTCCTGAGTGCTAGGATTAAAGGCCTGTGCCAACACTGCCTAGCCTGGGTCTGTACTTCTTGTCAAAGGGATATAAAGGCCTATATCACATAGTCTTACACCAGTCAGTAGGCAAATCATATAGAAATCATACAAAGTATGTTGTTGGGACTGGTGAGATGGCTCTGCCAATACAAGCTCGAGAATAAATTTCTGAAAGATATTCTCTCTCTCTCTCTCTCTCTCTCTCTCTCTCTGTCCCTCAATCCCTCCCTCTCTGTTCTCCCATCCTCTCGCTAATACATACTAATAATATAACAAAAAAAATTTAAAAGCGGGCTGGAGAGATGGCTCAGCGGGTAAGAGCATTGACTGCTCTTCCGAAGGTTCTGAGTTCAAATCCCAGCAACCACATGGTGGCTCACAACCATCTGTAAGGAGACCTGGCTCCCTCTTCTGGAGTGTCTAAAGACAGCTATGATGTACTTATATATAATAAATAAATCTTTAAAAAATTTTTTTTAAGCAAAATACATTGTCAAACAAGAGGCTGGAGAAAAATGTTTAGGAAGAGGAGGCCCAGGATCAGAACCAATGGGGAGGGGATGGGAGGGGCTCCTAGGGTGGGGGTGGGGAGGACAGGAGCAAGAGCCATATGTACACAGGAGGAAGGTTTCCTGAGCAGGTGGAACCTAAGAGGCCCCTGTTCCCAGAGCTCCAAGGAAGAAAGGTACAGGAGGAAAGGACCAAGGGCTCTGGAGTTCAGAGAAGGCCGGAGGACCAGAACTGGAGATTTGACCTCAGAGAATTAGAGAAAAGGGGCTTATAGTATAGGCAGAGATGGAAAGCCAGAGAGCATGCTGGGTAAGGTGAGGTTAGGGGAGGATTGGATCCTACGACGGGGTGTAGTATTTGACCTCTGCTCCCATTAGGTGCTATTGAAAACGCCATAGGGAATGCTCCTCAAAATAAGGACTGCAGTTTTTTCTTCCATGTGGAGACACTAAGAACCAAGTCCCAACCTTGCACAAAACTTCTTTTCTTTTGACTCCTTCAGACAGAAATTATGGTCGAAACCATGGATGTGGTGATCCTGCAGGTGTTTTCCAAGCTGCACTGGCTTTCTCAGGTCGAAGGCAGTTCCTTCCACCGGAGCAATAACTCCTGGAAAGAGATGGGAGAAGACAGAGGTGGTCACTACCAAGACCAAAGCTTTAGATACAACACACTGGTTCGAGTCTCTCAGCCTTTCTTTCAATTTGTAGAAAAGATGGGAGCCTGGATCAGAATATGCAATTGGCTGTCAAATGCTGTATCTAAAACAATGTAACATGTACAGAAGGGCTGGGATGCAGCTCTGTTGGCACAGTGCTTCCATGGGGCATAAGAAACACTGCACCTGATCCCTAGAACCACAAACAACTACATGGGGCACTCTGCATCGTACCAGCACACAGGAGCTGGCGGCAGGAGGATCAGAAGTTCAAGTGTGCTCATTGTGGTGGCACACATCTTTAATCCCAGCACTCAGCAGGCAGAGAGGCAGGCAGATCTCTGTGAGTTCCAGGACAGCGAGGGCTATGCAGAGAGACCCTGTTTCAACAAAAACAAACAAGACAGACAAGCAAGACAGACAGACAGAGATCTTGTCTCTAAAACAAACACAACTCATAAAAGTTCTTAAACAAAAATTCTGAATTGGGGAGATGGTTCAGAGAGGTCCTGAGTTCAAGCCTTTGGAACCCATATGAAACTGGATTCCGTGGCACTCTATGCTGGCTAAGTTTCTTCTACCATAGGAAAGGGCTGAGACTTTTTTATGGTCTCGCTTATGGTAAAATGTCTTGTTTTGTTTTGTTTTTGAGACAGGGTCTCTCTGTACCAGGCTAACCTCTTCCTCTCACGCTGGGATCAAAGGCATAGACCACCATGCCCTACCCATATTCCCTTTTGAGGCAGTGTCTCTACTGGCCTGGATTTGACTAGTCTAGACTAGTGAGAGCCAGGGTCTACAAGTTCTGTCTGCCCAGTCCTGTGCCACCTTGATAGTTTTTTTTTCTCTGTATATTGTGGGGACTTAACTCAGGTCCTTATACCTGCAGGGCAGCACTTTACAAAGACTAAGCTATCCTGTCCCCTACCCCCCAGCCTCCCTATTCCTCCTTTGGGAGAGCCAACCCTGCCTCCCTTTTCAAAACTAGGTTTTCTATCCCTTCAAAAGAAGGTAAAGGCACCTGCTTCCCAGGAGGTGGCGCTAGAAGCACGGGAGCAAGCACAACTGCTGTGCACCTGCCAGTCTGCATCCTGATTAGTTCTGGGAGAGTTAGTAGCTAATTTTGGATCTCAAAGGCCAAATCCTAGATGGTGGGGATCCACTATATATATTAGCATTTAAGTATACTCAAGCCAGTTTGTGGAGAAGCTTACCAAGATAACATGTGGCCATCTTAAGTTTCTATATTTCATTCCTTTTTTTTTTTTTTTTTTTTGGTTTTTCGAGACAGGGTTTCTCTGTATCGCTCTGGCTGTCCTGGAACTCACTCTGTAGACCAGGCTGGCCTCGAACTCAGAAATCCACCCGCCTCTGCCTCCCGAGTGCTGGGATTAGTCTATATTTCATTCTTTTTGCAAAACATTTATCAAGGTTGTTCACTATACAATTGTTCAACTGTCATTTTGGTTTTGGAAGTCCTTTACTGTAAATACACACACACACACACACACACACACACACACACACACATATATAATATTTAAAACACACATGTGTTTTATGTTTTTGTTTTTGGCAGTCTACTATGTAATTATTTATTATATTATCTATATTTATAATCATAGATGTATCTATACTTATCTCTATCTAGCTATAGCTATCTCTTTATATCTATCTAGGTGTATCTATCTATAATTATAATAGACACAATCTATAATGTAATTATCTAATAGTTAATTATATGCTATCTATTATGTAGTATTATGCTCTGACTTTCCAATAATTCACTACAAAAAATAGGCTGGCCTTGAACTCACAGAGATACTATGGCCTCTTTTTTTCCAGTGCTGGGATGAAAGGTGTTCACTGCCATGGCTGACTGTAGAGATAATTTTTCTGTCTGAGGACAGACAGCAGCCATGATGGTCATTCTTTACCTCCATGTATGCTTGATATATTCCATGTATGCTGGATGTATTTCATTTCTCCTTGAAGTAGAGTTTTCCATTTTCTGGATTTCTGGGTAATTTTCCCCCCCAAAGATTTATTTATTTATTATATGTAAGTACACTGTAGCTGTTTTCAGACACCCCAGAAGAGGGCATCAGATCTCATTATGTTGTGAGGCACCATGTGGTTGCTGGAATTTGAACTCAGGACCTTCAGAAGAGCAATCAGTGCTCTTAACCGCTGAGCCATCTCTCCAGCCCCTGGGTAATGTTTTTATTATTTCTGTGGTGTCTGGCTCTGATACAGCAGCAAACCTGAAGACAGACTTTCTTTACAATGAACGCTGTGAAATTATGGAAGAGTAGGAGGACAGCCTGCTGATCTCGCAGCCTGTGAGTCACGGAGTTCAGGACTCTCTTCTGTCAGGGAATCTTATTAGTAAACATGTGGCTTCACGCTACCCAGATGTCTGCTGTGGGACACCTTCTTACTGCCCCATCATCATCCCGGAGTCAGGTTGCTTCTGTCTATCTGCTTTTATTATGCACCAATTGTGTGGCCAAATGCCTCCCAGACTGATCACAAAGATCTATAAATGTTGAATATTGTTATGTATTTGGGGCTACGTGTGCATGGGTGCTCATACCATGTTGGGAGACGAGAACAGCTTGTGGGGTCAATTCTCTCTCCAATCTGAGGGATTTGAGCTCTGGTGCGAGTCTTCACGGTCCCTGTGATGGCCTTGACTTTGAACTTGTGCTCCTCAACAAGCCTAGTTTCCAAGGCATTCTTATGAAACTCACGGGCTTAGGATGAGTTTTAGTTCTGCCAACCTATATCCTGTGTGTCATCTTATATTACACCTTTTCCTGTTTACATTTAACCTTTTCTGAAAGCCATACTTAACTTACAGTCTTATCTTGTGACAGGCCTAATTGCCCCAGGTATGTCAGAACTGCCTATAAATACTTCCCCACAAGGTATACATAGAAGACTGCAAGATATTAAAGCAGCCACAGAATTTCATGACAGGGAACACTGTAGGCCTGCTTCGCCGAGATTGAGCAAACTGCAGGTCAGCGCCTACTAACCCTTCCTGTCAGGGAGCTGCCGTCAAGTGCTGCGTTCATGTTGTTGCGTTACATACGACACGGACTTTTCTGATGAATGATATGCTTGCCTGTCAGAAGCCTACCCACACGGTCATGAATGAATCCACATATGAGGGTAACACATACAACATCAAGCAGAAGTTGGAGAGGGTTAATTCTTAAAAACCATGCCTTGACACGAAATTAGAAAATTGGAAGAGCTGTGGTCGGTGGCACACGCCTTTAATCCCAGCACCCGGGAGGCAGAGGGTGTAGGGTCTCTGTGATTTGGAGACCTACCTGGTTAACAACAGCAAGTTCCAGGACAGCCATGACTATGTTGAGCAGTGGTTCTCAACCTGTGGGTCGAGACGCCCTCTCACAGGAGTCACAATCAGATATTTACACTATGATTCACAACAGCAGCAAAGTTATGGTTATAAAGTACTAACAAAAATGATTTTATGGTTGGGGTCCCCACTGCAGGAGGAGCTGCAGTAAAGGGTGCAGCAGCAGGAAGGCTGAGAAACACTGACATGAAAGACCTTTTCTTTTTGTCTCAAACAAACAAATTTAGAATAATTCTCTCTCTGTCTTCCTTCGTTTCTTTGTTTCTCCCTTCCTCCCTCCCTTTCTCCTTCCCTCCTTTCCTTTCTTTGCTAAATGACAAGAAGCCATATGATTCAAATGTATTTTCTTTGTTTCTTTGGGTTTTCTTTTTTTTTTTTTTTTTTTGGTTTTTCGAGACAGGGTTTCTCTGTGTAGCCCTGGCTGTCCTGGAACTCACTTTGTAGACCAGGCTGGCCTCAAACTCAGAAATCCGCCTGCCTCTGCCTCTTGAGTGCTGGGATTAAAGGTGTGTGCCACCACGCCTGGCTCTTTGGTTTTTCAAGGCAGGGTTTCTCTATGTGTGGCTCTGAAACTCCTGGAATGCACTGTTTAGCTCAGGCTGGCCTAGAACTCAGAGCCCCACCCACCTCTGCCTCCCAGGCGCTGGGATTAAAGACGTGCGTCCTCACAGCCCAGTCTAATCTTTTTTTTTTCAGTAGTATGCTGTCATGTGTTTCATAGGCAGGAGTGTAGAAATAATGAAATTTGCCCCCTAGATTTACCATGCCCTTGGGACCTTTTTAGTAAGTGGAATGTCTTTTTCTGTGACTCCCACCATACTCTGGTAAAGTCCAACTCATTACTTAAGAATATTCCTTAGAGCTAGAGAGATAGCTCAGGAGTTAAGAGCAAACCAGTTGCTCTTGTATACGACCCAGGTTCAACTCCCAGCATGCACACTGTAGCTCACAAAATGTCTGTTAATGTCAATTCCAGGGGCTCTGATGTCCTCTTCTGGCCTCTGCAGGAACCAGGTATGCATATGATGCATAAACACACATGTAGGAAAAATAAATGCTCATATACTTACAATTAAAAAAGAATACTCTCAGAAAGAAAAAAAAGGATACTCTTCAAGTCATGAATGGTGTGATCCATACTTGTGATCTCAGCATTACGGGGTGAGGCAGGAGGTTAAGGGGTACAGAGCAACAAATATATCTATAATATGGTGGTACATGCTTATAATAGCTGATTTCGAGGCCAGCCTGCTCTGCTGGTCTACGTACTGAGTTCCGGAACAGCCAGAGGTACACACTAGAGAGAGCCTGACTCAGATACCTACATTTACAAAACCCAAAAAACAGTGGAAGTCATAGTACTGTCTAAACCATCCAACAGCATGTCCGACAGTGCTCCCGGGAGCACTTCACAAGTGTCACCTATTAGATATTTACATCACGATTCATAACAGTAGCAAAATCACAGGCAGACGATCCTCTCTTCCTCTTTGTTATCATCAGACAGGGAACAGAGTTGCTCAAACATTTGCTACATTGTGGTCTAACTACCAGACTATGTAGCAAGCTTTCCACCACTGCCAAAGGTGCGTTCCTAAAGGGCAGGAGCAGTTTCCTGTCCTCCATAGTCGCTGGCCTGAGCTAGAACCTTTGCTTGATGGGAAAGCTGATCTGCTTGAAACCAGTGCTGGAAAACGGGAGCCACTATGAAGGTGGCAGTGGTCTGTGACAAAGAAGGCAAAGTCCAGATGGCTTACGTGAGTGGTCTGCAGCAGACCCCTCACTTCGCAGAGACACCAACCCAGGTGCAAAAGGGACTTGCCTGAAGTGATAACATCTCCAAATCTCAAAGCCTTCCAGTGTCAATAACGGCCCTTTCTGGCACACTATGATGTGTTCGTCTGCTGTGGGGACAGCACCTTCCACCCCCACCCCCCCAAGTCCTCTTGGTTTTTCTAAGACTCTGGAAAATGAATGAGTTCTTTTACCTTTGGTTAATCTGCATATGTGAGTTTCTGCTTTGGGCTAAGAATAGAAAGGAAATGTCAATCATGCTTTGAACAAAGCTGAATGCACAGAAAACGAAAATGAAATGGAAATTGTGTCCAAAGACAGGATGCCACATCATGGTTCTAATCTGAAAGCCACCAGACCCATCCATCCCGTCTGTCCGTCTGTCAGTCTGTCCATTCTATCCTGTGTGCTTTCTGAAGAGGCTCCGTATCCTCCCGATATGGCTGGGTGTGTGTTAAAACCTAAAGCCTCAAAGTTGGTGACCTCTGACCCAAAGACGTGACGAGGTGGCTCAGCTCAAGGGGACAGGAGTGATTTGACTGATCCGGTTTCCTCATTCCAGCAAAGCCTGAGGACACACAGCTGTAAGGATCCCTCACGTGCTGTTCACATGGCTACAGGGTAGCAGCTGTGATGAGCGTAGACTGGCTCGAACAGCTTAGGGCTTGCTGGCAAACTACAAGAGGCGGGAGAGAGGCAAGGAAGTTGAGAACATGTGCAAAGGGGTGCTCTTCAGTGATGAGCCTCTGACCTACGCTGAGGCAGGGTAGGGGTGGAAGCGAGGTCATGAGTGGGTGGGTGACGGCGAATGGAACTAAAAGGTGGAAGGATCAAAGGTTTCTGTGGTGCTGAAGAATGGTGGGCTCTCGGAGACAGACATGCTGAAGAGTGGCCAGAGGGCTGCCTTGGGAGGAAACCAGTCAGACCCAAGACAGTCACAGTGAGCAGGTGAGAGGAGGCCAGGATACGGCCAGTGAACCCTGAAACGGCCATGGATGGTGACAGGAATGGTGTTGGAGCGATTGCCATCCAGACGTAAGGGCAGGGCAGGAGAAAGGGCATGTGGACGGGGTCAACAGAGAGCTCGTGAGCATGCCGCCACTCTAGCTGTCATAGCTGAACTGTGCTCCTCGGGACTTGCAAGAAGTGGATCTGATCACTGAAGACAGAATCCATCGCCAGAGTCAGCCTTCCTCTTTGTAATCATTGATAGATGATAATTATTCACTCTCTGAAAGTGAAGAGCGAGCTCACAGCTCTTCTGCAACCCGCCTGCCTTGACCTCTCTCATCTATCTCCCTGAGGGTTTCACACTCAGGTCTTATGATAAAGGATGTGGCCTTTCTTCATGTCTGTGGTAGACTGAACCCTGGTCTACTCCCATCCCTGTGTGCCCTTGCTGACATGATGCTGACACCCTCTCACTGACAGCTGGCATCTCTTTCCTCTTTGAGCTTATGTGCACCTTAATAACCACTTCAAACAAGAGAGTGTGATTTCTGAAACACGGTTATGAAATATAAAATGGCTTCAACCTTGGCTGCTCTCAAGACATGAGCTCTTGAAGCCCAGCTACCATACTGTTAGGAAGCTCAGGTCACAAGGGTGTGTGTGTGTAGTTAGGGTGACAGCCCTCAACTGAGCTCCCAATCAAAAACTGACACCAACAGCCAAACACTGAAGAAACATCTTTAGATGTTTATGTGTCATCCCTGGTCTTTGCTGGAGGCCCAAGAGAACGTCTTGGCTGTAGAGAAAATGTCTTATAAGCATTGCCTGCCAATCAAAAAGCCGACGGTCAATGAGCTGAGGCAGGAAATAGGAGGTGGGACCCTGGCAGGAAGAGAGAGAGAATAAAAGGAGATGCAGAGAAAAGAGAGAGAGGGACTGAAGAGATGGATGTAAACCAGCAGGTAGAACTCTTCCATTGGGGTCCCCTGGCTCGGTTCAATGGTTGGCTGTATATGCCTCTGTCTTAGTCAAGTACTGGCAGAGATTCTCATAGGACTCTAACCTTAGGAGATGAGTCAGGATTGACTAGTGAGAGGAGGGACCAGAGATGATGACACAGGGATACACTTCTGCCTCTTATGAACTTACGCCTGGGACACAAGCTAGACACATTTATATAATATTGCATGGATCCTAAAAGATTCTGAGCTCTTACAATTGAGGGTGTAAGTAAAAGACATATGAAGTGGAGACTTAAGGGTTCTTT
Organism: Mus minutoides; assembly: GCA_902729485.2. Classification (NCBI taxonomy): domain Eukaryota; kingdom Metazoa; phylum Chordata; class Mammalia; order Rodentia; family Muridae; genus Mus; species Mus minutoides. Next base: position 185,189 of record CACVCL010016502.1, on the reverse strand, counting down.
GGAAAGTCCGTTAGATGGTTGTTTTGCTGGGGCAAACACGTAAAGGAACGTTTTTGCTGAAGCAGATCCAGGAAAGAGAAAGCGCTGCTAAAGCAAGCACAAGAAAGGACACGTGACAAAAGATTCATTGCTAACAACACGCATGGATTCGTCCACCTTACATTACAGAGTTGAGCTAACTTGTTAGGACTCTATAGAGAGAAACTTGCCAAAAAAAACCAAAAACAAAAACAAAAACAAAACCAACCCAAAAAACCTTCTTGTGTGCTACAGTTTATTGCTGTTTCTGAAGACTCGGGCTGATTGGCAGAGTGATATCAGCTGAGACAGATGTACATGCTAAGGCAAGACCCGTGGAGGACATGTGATATTTGGAGAGAGGACTCCAGGGACAGTGACAGCTCTACTTGCTGGTAGAGCTGGCTGTGCAATGCCTGTTGGTCTCCAGTCTTTGCTGATCTTCCATTCGATGATGAGAGAGGCACAGCTGAGAACTTCTGCCATTCCTCCTGGTCCCTCCTACTGTCTCCTGCTGAGGCTGAGGTCTGGCTGTCTCTGCTGGGTAGTGCCATTGCTGCTGATTCATGTTTGCTATCCTGACTCTACCGAACTAGACTGCTGGTGTATCTGTGAAGTGTTGGCGAGTGGATCGATCTGCCGCTGCTGACCTGTGAACTGAACTGCTGATTTCCAGACAACACAGACGGGAGTCGCTCCAAAGAACCTTTCTAAACAGATCCACCTCCCCTGTATCTTTTCTTTCCCACTACCTCTGGTGGGTGGTGGGCAGAAAGGGAGGTAAAGACATTTAAGAACCATCATTAGAAATAGGTTTTGAAAAAATAAAGTTACAGACATAAGAAACAAGGTAGTTGGTAACTTGCTTCTTATGAAGTCTTGATCAAAAATGGGCCACAGTGAAATAGTAGTATGCTTTCTCTCTGCATGTGTGTTTAATAGCATCATCCTGTACATATATGCTGTGGCATGCATGCATCCCCTGCCCGCCCTAGCACAGACTTCAAATTCCCCATTTATAAGATAGCATCTACTTGGCACACAATTAGCTTGTTTTGATTGTTCATACATGCGTGCACACACATATTCTAACTCAGGAGGCAGAGGCAGGAGGATCTCTGAGTTCCAGGCTGAGGTTACACAGAGAACCCCTGTCTTGGAAAAAAAAAGTATATATTTTCATATCCAGCTCAGGCCTGCAATTTTATTTTTGAAACAGTCTAATAATTGAATTTAATTTTTTTGTGTACAGGTATCTCTTGCCTGCCTGTTTGTCTGTGTACCACATGTGTGCCTCTTGAGTTTTCAGCTTCCTCAAATGAAGTGCCCGGTGATACTTCCTTGAAAGGGTTGTTCAGGGGTTAAGAAGCACTCAGTTGGTAGAATAGTCTATCAACTGGGGCATATGAGACAGTTTCAAAATAAGTAAGCAAAGAAAACAACAGCCAGTATGTGGTATAGCATATCTGTGATACCAGTGGGCCAGGCATATACATATTTAATCCTGCACTCAGGGGGGTGGGGGGGGAGGGAGGGTAGAGGCAGGTAGATCTCTTTGAGTTTGGGGCCAGCCTGGTTTTGTTTTGCTTTTTGTTTGTTTTGTTTTGTTTTGTTTCAGGACAGGGTTTCTCTGTGTGGCTCTGGCTGTCCTGGAACTTGCTCTGTAGACCAGGTTAGCCTTAGACTCAGATCCACTTGCCTCTGCCTCCTGATTAAAGTCCTTTGCCACCGTCACCCAGCATAGGCCAGCTTGGCTTAAGTAGCATGTTCAAGGCCATTTGGAGCTATACAATAAGACTCTCTCCAGAACCAAATTTAAGTAAATATTTAAAAAAAAAAAAAGCCAGGCGGTAGTGGTGTAAACACTTACTCCCAGCTATACTCACTCGGGAGGCAGAGGTGGTTCTCTTGAGTTCAAAGCCACCTGGTTCACATAGTGAGTTCCAGGAGAGCCAGGGCTACATAGAGAAACCCTGTGACCAAGAAACCAAAAGAAAGAAAGAAAAAAAAAAAGGCCTTTCTAGTACTTTGACCCGGTGGACAATGAGCAAGGCGACATCCTTTCCCAGAGACACCCAGCTGCCATTGAGCTCTGGGATCCAGATGTGATGCCTTCCAGCTGTGACACCCCAGGATCACTGGGGTGTGAGACAAAAGCAGTACCGCTGAGTGTGGAACACTCTGTGATATTGGGTTGTTTTTTTCTTCTTTCTTTTAAGACTTTTAATTTTGCGACAGAGTCTCATATATAGCCTAGGCTGGCCTTGAGCGTGTACAGCTGAGAAGGCTGAACTTTTTGAATCCTGCCTCTACCACCTGTGCTGAGATCATGGGTGTGGCCACCACCATTGGTTTTATGTGGTACCCGAGGATGGACCAGAGACCTCATTCATGCTCTGTGGCATTCTACCAACGGAGCCTCATCCCCACCCATGTGTGTCTTAATAGAACTTTCAGCTCGCCTGATTTAAGGAGACCACTGGCTGAATGCCATTAGCTGAAGCCTGACCTGAGGAACATACGTTTAGGGACGGAGCCCACGAATGGCGTGCTAGAGGGAGGAGGAAGAGCACAGGGAACGACTGTCCACCGGAGACCACAGAGGAGCTGGGGAGAGTAACAAAAGGGGAGAAATAGTGCCAAAATGAGAAAGCAACATAGGCTCCTGCGGGCTGGTTGGAGCTTTGATAGCTGTTTGGAAGGAGACTCAAGGACCACCACCAACGGCAGAACATGCCTCACCTGCCGGCTTGTGAGAATCATGGACCCATAGCTCAACCAGAGAATACGGAGGCAGAATCTGTATTTAACGAGCTCCCCAGTGATTGGAATGCACAGACCTGAGCGCTGAGGTGCTGCTACACAAAGGAAAAAAGATCGAGGGAAGAAAAGCTGGCAACAGGAAGCACTCCAGCAGAGTCTGGTCTCCATGGGGACGGCCCAGCTGTGCTTACAGCCCAGCTGCTCCAATTACATCCGTCTCTTTAGCTAGTCCGGTTGGGAATAGTCAGAGAGATTTGCATAAGGAGGTCTGCAGTAATGGGGCTCCTGGGCACAGGTATTCGTCTGATACCTAATTAAGCCATCTTGGTTAAGTCATCTCCTGAATGGCAGTTATTATTTTAAGAAGTGACATAAAGAGGATGATAATGAAAAGCGACACCCTGGGTGGGAATTCTTACTTCATTCCAGCAAGCCGGCAAGGCAAAGCACCTTGGGACTTTTCTGTAGAGGTAGCATTTTGGTAACATTGCACAGATCCCGCCATCTCAACACTCCTCTGCACTTTCCTCTGCTGTCTGGTTGTGTTGATGATGTCATTCCGATACCACGTGGGTGGGTCCCCGCTCTCCCCAATCTCTTCCTCACTCCACTGAGCGCTTTCTGATTTTTTGACTCTGACTCACAGTGGAGGGAGGGTGTCGCTTCCAGATATGACTTGACATCCACGGCAGGAAGAGCTGAGCCGAACCGCAGGTCACTTTCAGATGAGAGAGGGCAATTCTTCATGGTTAAGCCCTGGCAGTGTTTTTCCATCTTAGACTGCCATCAGCACTGAACACAGGGATTTGCCAGTAGGTAAGAAGGTCACTCTGCAGTGGCTCTCTGCCCAGCTGTGGCCTCCATGCCTTCTGGCTGTGCCGCGGGTGTGAGGTTCCAGATAGGTCTGATCTTCTCCAGAGAATGCCAGGTCCCCGGTGTCACGGTATTTTCTTACTATGTACCCTACCATCCTTCACAGTCCTTGATGCTTATGAAAGACCTGTTGTCTACAGCCTAAGCTACTGGCTTAGTGACCTTTCTTGACCTGTCGAACACTGACCTCCTGCCCTTGGATCTGATGAAATCCTAACTGTGGGCCAATCTACGTTCTTTGTCCTGACTTCTGAAAGAACCAGGAGAAAATTCACAGAAGCCCCAACTGAGGCTCTTCACATTCCAGGTCTTCATCAGTTGGATTCCCCAAGTTCTCTTATAACCATTTCAGTTCTCAAGCAAGTTTCCCTCTCCCTTAGAAACCTATCTACCTTGAGAGGTACCCAGCCTCTTGGAGATACCCTCTTTCCTCTTCCCTGCCTCTTCTATTTCTCATAGACTGCTGAGGATAGACAGACCCCACCCCCAGCTCCCCAGGCCTCAAGGATTCTGTGTTCAAGTTACCTTAGCTGATAAGGCTCACAGGCCCACACTCTCTGACTCTCTTCACTTCCTGACACTCCTCCATGTTCACAAACTGGCTTCTGCCCTGATCATGCTGTTGGGTGGGGTTAGCCAGGACGGAGTCTCCCCTAGTCTCCCCTGCTCTCTGCCTGGCCATCTTCCCACCACTGCCCAGCCCATCTTGGTGTTTGGAGACAGGGTCTCTCACTGGTCTGCAGTTTGCAGATTTGTCTAGGCTGGCCAGCCAGAAAGCTACAGGGAGCCTACTGTCTCTACCTACTCAAGTATGGGGACTATAGGCATGCTCTACCAACACACAGCATTTTGTATGTGGGTTCTGGGGCTGGAACTCAGGTCAATAAGCATTCAATTGAGCTAACCCTTCAGCCCCAGCCACCTGATTTTACCTCCTAAATATGATAAAATCCCCTTTTTCCAGCTGACCCCTGCCTTAGTTTCTCCTTAATTCTCACTTGGATATTAAGTAGCTTCTCAACTGGTCTCTGTCTCCAGTCAAGCCCCACTCTTACAATATGGTGAGATGGTATTTCTAAGCCGACAATGGTGTGAAGTCGGTCTCCTGGATTAAAACACTCCAAAGACTTCCATGAGGTCTAATGTGCAAGCAGAACCCTGTTCTCTGCTGCTGACCTTGGAAGAGCATGAGCCAGCAAGTGAACAGCTTAAAATTTCCACTCTACGGGGCTGGAAAGACAGCTCAGCCGTTAAGAGCACTGACTGCTCTTCCAGAGGATCCTGGTTTAATTCCCAATACCCACACGGCGGTAATTCTAGTACATCTGTCTGTAATTCTAGTTCCAAGAGATCTGACACCTCCACACAGACATACATGCAGGCAAAGCATCAGTGCACATAAAATAAAAATAAATTACATATTTAAAAACTTGTCACTCGAGTCCTCACCTAATAAATTCTACCCTGCTTGCTTCAGCGATCCACTCTTTGGCTACTTCACTCTTTTTATTTGTAGATTCTGAGACACCAAAAAACTTCTCAAAAATAGCCTCACCCCTGTGCTCAGTTAACACTGGAAGTATTAACGTCTATCACACCTCGAGCCCCATTAGATTCTTCTACTCCCTGGGAGCTCCTCCAGGGCTCCGTTCTCTAAGAACGGCCCAGTCTTAGGTATGAACCTGAGGTTGCTCTGGAAACTAAGCCAGCCTCTGCTGCAATCATTCAAAGTCCATTATCCCTCATCCTCTTTGGAATAAACGACTCTGAGAAGCTCTGCCCACCCTTGTCAGACCTGTAGGAGGGGAAGGCACAAGTGTTAAGTCAGAACTCTGCGGGTAGTGATCAGAGCTCCAGGAAATAGCTTCTTCCATCATGACAAGTTCACGTGACTTGAGCCTGCAGTTCTCACAGGAAGCACACGGAGGAGCCTGGCCGAGTGCTTTCCTCTGCGCGATCTTCCTGCCAAGTTTCCAGCAGGCTGGCTTATGTTCGCCAGTCTTGTAGCGGTGGGTGATGTGTTTCTGGCAGGGAACGCAGGGAGCTTTGGGAGGTATTCTGGAGGCTTACAAAGCTGTTCTTGGATCGTTCTGTGGAGAAGTCTACAGAAACGTGTCCCCCTTGGGAAGCATCACTGTGATCAGGAAAGGTCCCTGGGTCCTCTGTGACCTTTTTACTTGCTGTTTAGACCTGGCCTAGAACAAGCAGCTCTAATGCCATGGGCTTTTTTTTTTTTTTAATATATAGTGCTACTGCTTTATTTATTTATTTGTTTGTTTGTTTGTTTGTTGTGTGTGTGTGTGTGTGTGTGTGTGTGTGTGTGTGTGTTATACATTGAGTATATGAGTGTAGACACATGCATGCCACAGTGAGCATGTGGAATTCAGAGGAAAAATTTCAAGAGTCAGGTCTCCTCGGCCTTGCCTGTCCTTCTGTGGCTGTAGCCTCTCTTGATTGAGGACACGGCCTGTGCTACAGACACTGCTGCATGGACCCAGTGTAGGCAGAACTTAACCAGATGGTTTCACATTGCTCCCCTAGGTCTGGCATAGTACCCGGCACACAGTAGGTAACTGTTATTATCACCTGGAGATGGAAACCAGACAAAGAAGTGATGGGAGCTGGAGGGCCTGTCTCCAGATTTGCAGGGCTGACGCGTGGTTTCCACCTGCAGAGTGGACCATGTGCTTGCCAGCCCTAGCCTATGTCCGAGTGCCAGGCCTGAATCCTGACGTGAGCTGATGGACCAGTGAAAGCCACGCATTCCATCAAGCAGAAAGAGCAGCCACTCTACTCAGAGCCACTCACGGCCATTGTTTCTCTGGTGGAATGTGGGGGACACTGATTTTCTTGGTGTGCCACCCGCCCTCCTTGAGCTCACCTCCTAGCTGGAATCTAGAAGTGCAGCCATGATGAACAGGGCAAAGTGAAGTTAAACACCCAACCCTGCCCCAAATCCCTGCACAGGAAAACACTACTGCTCTTTCCAGAAGGCTGTCTTCTACCCAGGAAGGCAGCCATAGACTGTCATTACCGTAAGGTGAGGGTGGGTGGGGAAGATAAGAGGTCTCTGTGCAGACCCAGATGCTGTGACGTGTTAACACAGGATCCGCCATGGGCTCTCGGGAGCTTCTGGATCCTTAATATTCTGTCAGATGTCCAGACACAAGGCCACGAGTCCAGAACATTGTGGCCAACATCCCACGTGGTCTTTCAGTCAGAGTTTTGGAAATGGGACAGGATGTTAGAGTTCAGCTCTTCAGATTTTCCATATCTGGTTATCAAGGACCAGAGTTCTCTTGGCTGACTCGAAGGCACGGCTGCGTTAACAGACCATTTAAGACAGCGGCAAGGAGCCGGCCATAGTGGCACACACCTTTAATCCTAGCACTCAGGAGGAAGAGTCTGGAGGATCTCTGTGGGTTTGAGGCCAGCTTGGTCTACACAGTGAGACCCCCGTCTTGAAACAAAACAAAACAAAACAAAACACCCACTACTACCAACAAAATAGCTGCAAGGAAGGTTAGAGTGGAGAAGCCTGGGGGAAAGAGCTGCTCCTGAGACATACAGGTTAATTCTTAGTTGGTTTAATTTTTGTATTTAGCATAAATTAGTCTTTCTTTCTTTCTTTCTTTCTTTCTTTCTTTCTTTCTTTCTTTCTTTCTTTCTTTCTTTCTTTTTAATATATGCTGGGCATGGTCTCATACACCCTTGATCCTAGCATTCTGAAGGCAGAAACAAGAAGATCTCTGTAAAGCTGAAGGCAGCTGAATCTATATAATGAGGGCCATACAGCAAGCCCTTGTTTTAAATATATATGTTAATTTATTTTTATTTTATTATTATTATTATTATATTTTTTTTGTTTTTCAAGACAAGGTTTCTCTTTATAGCCCTGGCTGTCCTGGAACTCACTTTGTAGACCAGGTGGCCTCGAACTCAGAAATCCACCTGCCTCTGCCTCCCGAGTGCTGGGATTAAAGGCTTGCGCTACCACGCCCAGCCCTATTATATTTATTTTTAAAAAACATTTATCTATTTACTATGTATATTGTGTTCTGCCTACATGAATTTCTGCACACCAGAAGAGGGCACCGGATCTCATTATAGATGGCTGCAAGCCATCTTGTGGTTCCTGGGAATTGAACTCAGGACCTCTGGAAGAGCAACTAGTGTTCTTAACCTCTGAGCCATCTCTCCAGTCCTACTATACTTACTTTAACATTTTCTTCTCTGTGTGCCTTTGTGTGTATAGGAGTCCATGCGAATGCACACGTGTCACTGTGTGTGTGTGTGTGTGTGTGTGTGTGTGTGTGTAGCCTACACATTGAGGTCAAAGGTCAACTGTGGGAGCTATTTTCTTCTTCTACCACATGGAGCCCAGGAACTGAATTCAGGCCCTCGAGCTGGGGGCAGGTGACTTTTACCTGTACAGCGTCTCACCAGCCCTAGGTTAGTTTCTCTAGCTTTAAACCAAAGACATTAAAGACAGATCCAAGACTATCCTGACAGATGTCTGAAGAAATCTTCAGTGGTGGAGGGACAGAGAGAGGGATCTGAACTGGTAAGAAACTCTACATGGCACCAAACCTTACCAAAACCACGCACAGGAGACAAAGCGGCATTGGAGAAGGTTAGGAAGGATGGGCAAGGAGGAAATGTGAGTTTTTGAAGGGTGAGAGAGGATTTAGGAGGCAAAGCCGGTATTTACTGCCCCCATGGGGTGGGGGTGGGAGTCAGAAACTGGTGAGGTGTGAGCGAGGCATGGCAGAGCAGCCTGGAAAAGTGCGTAGTGTCTAGGCTGGGTAACAATGGGGGAGAGAGAGAGAGAGAGAGAGAGAGAGAGAGCGTGTGTGTGTGTGTGTGTGTGTGTGTGTGTGTGTGTAGCCCAGGCTAATCTCAAACTTTCTATATAGCCAAGAGTGACCAAGCATTTATGACTACCCTGCCTGCATCTCCCGAGTGCTGGTACTAGAGGTGTGTACCAGTACAGTAGAGCGCAGTGCGGCGCAGTGCAGTGCAGCACGGTGCAGTGCAGCACGGTGCAGTTTCTGGGAAGCAAACTCTGAGCTTTCACACATTCGAGGCAAGTAACCCCCATGCCCAGACCCTACAAAACTATTTTAAAGGAGTAATGCTTGAAATAAGATTCGCATTTCAGATGCATTTAGGAACCAGATGGAGAATAAATCTTTAAGGTTTTATTTTCATTTGTCCATTCATTTATTGATCAAAATTTATGTTCCCACAGTGTGAGTTAGGCCCTGATTAGAGAGAGGGGGAAAAAAAAGTCACCTAAGCCAGCAGAGTCCTGATGGACAGAGTCCTATAACCCATGTGGGAGACTAAAGAGACTTGAGGGATATCAGAAGCTAAAACTCAGCAGGACTTGATGACTAAGGATGGAGAGGAGATGTAGAGGCAGGAGAAATGGTCTGCAGATGGCTGAAATAAAAACCTAGGCCCTCAGGCATTATTTTAGGATTAGATGAAGTCTCAAGGAGTTGTCTGTGAACTCCAGAAAGATTAAGCCACGGGCCAGCGCGACTGTCAGTCCTCATGGGCAACATCTTGGAAACAAGAAGCAACCTTGGGATTTTTTTGCTTTCTGGGGAAAGACAGATCTACTTTAAAGAAGTAATTAAATCACTGACAGATTGTAGGTTGAATGGAAAGAGGTTGAAGTAAAATAGAAACATCTAGCTAATGGCTGGGCAGGGGGACAGAGGCAGGACTTTTATGATTCCCCGGCAAGAAATGAAGGAGAGGGAGGAGAAAGGAGTCCACCACGAGATGGGTAATAGGATGGACCATGCTGTGAAGGAGGGTGGAACAGCTGAAATGTGGGTGCAGAGGGAAAGCGGCCCCATGGGAGGGCTACACGAAAGAAAACATGGCAGCAAAGATCAGATATAGATTTAGGAAGGTGTTAACTCAGGAATACCGGAGGGAGTGTATGCTAGCCAGGAGAGGTTTGGAAGGGCCCAGCCATTGAGCTAGTTAAGGTACATTAAATAAAGGTTGCATATGCCTGTCTTTCTTGGGCAGGTACAGAGCCTCAAACCCACCAACCATGAGCACAGAGCGGACCTTAACAATTTACCGCTACATGTCTAGCTGGGCTTCCCTGAACAGCCTTGTTGTAAGCCTTTCCTACCAGAACTCTAATTTGGGCAAAATGGGGCTGCTTTCACATAAATTTAGAATGAGCTTTCCAAAGCTCACTGTAGCAAGAACAGCAGGTGAACACACACAGGACAGAGCAGACTGGGTAAAATTTTTTAAAAATAAGAATATTTTCTTTCTCTCTCTTTCTTTCTTTCTTTCTTTCTTTCTTTCTTTCTTTCTTTCTTTCTTTCTTTCTTTCTTTCTTTCTTTCTTTCTTTCTTTCTGTTGTCCTGGAACTCACTCTGTAGACCAGGCTGGCCTCAAACTCAGAAATCCTCTTGCCTCTGCCTCTGAGTGCCGGGATTAAGGCATGCACCACCACTGCCGGGCAAGAAGTATATTTTCTTACAAAAGAAAACAAACAAAACCCCTAATGTTCCTGTAAGAAGATGAACCAGCCAGAACATTCATTTCTGCTTTCTCAATTCCTCATAATACTATCGATACAATGTAGCAGAAACTAAACAGATGCATGGTGACGTCACCTCCTACTCCCTCAATTCTGTAAGACGAAGGATGAGATGCAGGATTTTCAACTCTGGGATTGAATTCATCTCCAGGCTACACTCTCCCACATGCTCACAGTGAACTGGCTTGCTACCTGAGTAGGGTACCAGTTTTGTCTTACTGTCTAGGGACAGGGCACTAGGATCAGGTGCTAAAGCAGAACACCCAGCAAAATTCAGATCCTGGAGCCAGGAAGATGGCTCAGTGGTTCAAGGGCTTGCCACTCGAGCGTGAGAATCCACATTTGGACCCTCAGAGCCATGTAAAGGCTGGGTAGAGGAGGTGGCTTCCTGGCCATTCTAGTCTTGGAAGGTGGAGACAGAAGATCCTCTTTGAGAGCTGGCTAAGGTGACTAGCATAATCTGCAAGCTCTAGGTTTGACTGAGAGACTGTGCCTCATTTCTAACTTAAGGCTTCATCATGTATGTGTGTCAGCATGCATACACACACATGTACGAACATGTATGCACACCGCATACACATAAACATGAAAAAAAAGCCAGATACAGGTTTCTCTATTTTGGATATTGGGTTTTTTGTTTTGTTTTTGTTTTTTGTTTTTTTGAGACAGGGTTTCTCTGTATGGCCCTGGCTGTCCTGGAACTCACTCTGTAGACCAGACTAGCCTCAAACTCAGAAATCCACCTGCCTTTGCCTCTGCTTTGTGAGTGCTGGGATTAAAGGCCTGTGCTACCACTGCCTGGCTATTCTGAACATTGTTAATATTATCTGTCCTGTATTGTAAATGGCCTCTAGGAGTTTCATTTCAGGGCTACATCTGTCTACAGTCCACAAAGCAAACACACTCAAGAGGACCTTGGATGCTCTGATGAAAGCAGACTCCCCACGTCCTACCGAAGAGTTAATGTTTCATGAGCAGTAAGGGTTTGGGAGTTTGTTTGTCTTAAGAAGCTTAAAACAATTGCTGGGGTGAAACATCAAGGCAAACTGCCAACACGCAATCGATTGCTGGCCTGCACCGTGGGTCGAAAAGAGTTCTCAGCCTCACAGACGCCTTCTGCAAGGGCAACCGGCCAAGGTGCGAGAAAGAGGCTGCCACAACCAATGGCTATGAGTTCAGAAGGGCCGGACGTCATCCCGTGGAATAGTTTTGACAGCTAGGCAATGGGCTTTATTCAAAAAATATTTGTCTTATTTAATGTGTGTTCTTTCCTTCTTTCTTTCTTGCTCTCTTTTGGCCCCTCGGGGGTCTATGTTGCCTAGGCTGATCTTGAACTCTTGAGTTCAAGTGATTCTCCTGCCCCAGCCTCCCAAGTGCAGGGATTAAACACATGTGCCACCACCAACTGCCTACTTGGCTATTTATTTATTTATTTATTTATTTATTTATTTATTTATTTATTTATTTATTTTTCAAGCGGAGAGCAAAAAAGTGCCAGGATCTTGTAGCCGAACAATGAAGGCATAAGAGACGTTGCTTGTTTGGGTTATAAAACTCCAGCTGCTAACAATCTCCTAAGGAGAAAGCAAGGGTGACTTTAAATCATCCTGTCGGGCCCCACTGAAGGCTGTGTGTGTCCCTACTGTTACAGAGACTTGGGAAGAAGGAGGGCCGCTCCGTGTAGGGGACAGGACAATGAGAAGATGGAGAAGCCAGACCCCATAGGCTCTTGTCTTCTATGCTTTATTGGACAAACAGGGCTGAAGTCATTTTTATGTCCCCTACAATTGACAAAAGGAGCAAAATATGGGCCCTGAGGGTAAAGATTTACGTGGGAGCTTGGGGTGTACAGGGAGTCAGTCACCCCATCCTGTCACACTTGCCCTCTGTACAGTGCCTGTGTACATCGCAGTGTCCCATTCTATGCAACAGCTGCCCAGTGAGTGGGCAGGAAGCAAACACAGAACAGGACTTGACTCCTCCCCAAACACACACCGGGAAAGACAGTAGCCCAGCCACCGTGTTACCATTACAGTTACAGTCAAATAAAAAGCGCTACTGCCTCAGCACACAGGTTGTCCCGCCACCTGAAAAATTGTTTACCGTGTCTACCCAGAATGAAAGCACCCGCAAAGCTTAGCTCTGCATCAGCATCTCCCTTCAAGTCAGTTTAGATTGCAGGTTAGATAAAGAGTTGGAACATAAATTTAAGTATAAACAACTAGCCACAAAAAGGAAAGGACTGTGGTGGAGAACTGTCGTGCATGTTAGACAGGACCCTGCCAGAATCCATCAAGAGTCGGCCTGCGGTTGGGCCATTGAAACCGTAGACATTATAATCAGAGGCTGCAGAGATGGCACCGAGAGATGGCTGCCCTTCCAGATGACCCACAGTCAGTTCCCAGCATAATAGCAGGTAGCTCACAACCATCTGTGACTCTGAGAGTGCATGTGCACACATGCACACTAATAATAATTAAAACTTGTAACAACAGAAGCCAGGTGGTGGTGGCACACACCTTTTTATTCTAGCACTTGGGAGGCAGAGGCAGATGAATCTCTTGAGTTTGAAGATAGCCTGATCTACATAGTGAGTTTCAGGACAGCCAGGGCTACACAGAGAAACCTTGTCTAGAAAAAATAAAAATGAAAATAAATAATATTTTTAAAAATTATAATTAGGTTAAATACCTGAGACAAACCCACAAAATTCAAGAAATGCATACGAGCCAATAAAAGCTTCTTGGTTAAAATGTTGCCTTCACATCTCTCCAGCCCCAACCCACTGCTGGTCCTTCTGCAGGGGCCACTTTGTCAGAAACGGCTTGGTTATCAGCTAAAAAGTACTCAATGCTGGGTTTATCTCCCTACAGTGATGGAGGTACTGATCTTCCTAACTCTCAACTACAAGTGAAACTAACAATGGGCCTAGAAAGAGAGATTTGAAAAATAAACATACAAGCAGGGATATAAGGTAGAAACTGGAAGATCTGGAGGGTAAAAAAAAAATTACGGAGTAAAAGATATTCATAACCAAGGACCTGGGAGGCAGAGGCAGGTGGATCTCTGAATTAAAGTCCAGCCTGGTCTACAGAGCAAGTTCCAGGATGGCCAGGGCTACACAGAGACACCCCTATTTCCAACAACCAAAACTAAAACCACAAAGATGGCAAAAAACAAAACAAACTAACAACAACAACAACAACAACAACAACAACAACAACAACAAAACCAGCAGCAGCAGCAAGGACAAAGCATTACATTGTCTAGCTACTGCACATCGACTGCCAGACCTGGAAGTTCGAAGCTAGACTCCGGTACATCTGTGAGTCTGCTCTGCATGGATCTGCCTTGAGCTTCTTCAGAGGGAATCCAGGTTTTTCTTTTTCTTTTTTTGGTTTTTCGAGACAAGGTTTCTCTGTATAGCCCTGGCTGTCCTGAGGTTGCACTGAGCTCAGAGCAAACCTGACTGGGCCCAGCTAACTTCTCTGGGGCAGCACCTGGTACAGTCTTGGTGCTTCTGGAACACAGCACTTCTCTAAGGCTGGATCCTGATGCTTCCTGTTCAGCGGAGGCTGATTATCTTCATCTAATCTACCTCCCTTTTCTACCTAACGACGTATGTGTACGCCATCCCTACATTTGTCCATATTCATAGATAACTGTTTTGCCCTTTCTATTAGCCGGCTAACTCATACTGGCCCTCCCAGCACGGGGGATGTAGAGCATTTCTGGATGATGGAATGACGGGTGGACCCTCTGGGCTGGTTTTATAATTAAGTCATCTGCTATGGAACTTTGTTTAGGTTAAGAGTCATGGAGACCAAAGAGATGACTTAGCAGTTAAAAGCACTTACTGCTCTTGCAGAGGACCTAGGTTCAGTTGCTAGCATCCACATGGTAGCTCACCATATAATGCCCTCTTCTGGCCTCCTCAGGCATCAGGCACACACACATGTTGCACAAACATAGATACAGGCAAATGCTGGTATACATAAAATAAACGACTCTACAGAGGTTAGAGGAAGTCTCTGTAGGAGCTCCTCTGTTCTTTACGGTAACTAACTGGGACAGGCATATGGATTCTTCCACCCCAGAGATACAAAGCCGGAGTAGTTAGCACCTGCTTTTGGAGAAGCTTCCAAAAGCATCATACAGCCTGTGTCTGAGGGTTATGGGGAACAGAGGTAACATTTACTGGTGAACAAGTGGGAGAAAGCCATGAGTCGTGAGCTCTGCTGGCGTCCTAGGGGATCTGAAGACTAGTGGATCTTGCGTCTTCACAGAGCCACAGGAAGGGAGGGCTACAAGTGGCCTTCCAGACCCTTTACTCAGGTCCTGTTATGAGCTTACAGTAACTGTCTCATTGGTACACAGAAAACGGAGAGGCACTGGGTCCATCTGCCCATCCTAACTCTTTAAAAGTACCGCCTTGCCAAGCCTGACAGCCTGAGTTCAATCCCCCAGGACTCGGATGGTGGAAAGACAACCTGAAAGTTATCCCCTAACCTCCACACTCCACTCCCACCAGGGCACGCACGCACTCAACTGCAACGCCTGCCCACTCACACCCCACATATGCACAGAAAATAAATAAATAAAGCATAATAAAAAAATTAAAGCTAAGTGTTCTTTGTTTTGAAATTGAAGATTTCTTACTTCTGTGGGGATTAAAATATTTTTTTTGGTTTGGGGATGTAGCTCGTAGGACTATGCTTGCCTGCTTAGATGAGGTATTTGGGTTTAAGTCCCAGAATAAACATAAACATAAACATAAACACACACACACAATCTTTTTTATATGAAAAGATGGCAAATATAAATAATAGCTAGGGCCGGGCGTGGTGGCACACGCCTTTAATCCCAGCACTCGGGAGGCAGAGGCAGGCAGATTTCTGAGTTCGAGGCCAGCCTGGTCTACAGAGTGAGTTCCAGGATAGCCAGGGCTATACAGAGAAACCCTGTCTCGAAAAAAAAAATAATAATAGCTAGGTAGTTTCTTGTTTTGAAAAATGTAGGGTATTTATCTCTCTTCATTATTATTCAAACTAGGCTTTTAAAAAGTTCTCATGAAGATACAGTTGGTCCTTATATCTTTGAATATCAGAATTGGTATTTGTGAATTCAATCTCATATAATTTTTTTCCTAAACAATTTAGGAAAAAAATATTAGATTTGTACTGGGCATGTACAGACTTCTCTTTTAATCATTCCTAAATAGCACAGTACAATAGCTATTCACAGTGTAAGGTGGTAGACCATGAAAGGAAGCCTGGTAGTAAGGTCAAGCTAAGGCTAGAAGCCCCAGAGACCCTGAAGGGACAGTAGGAGCTTCACTTGCTTCCGCACCAGACCCCTGTCATGTAACTGCAACCGCCTACAGAGAGAGATCCGTGGCCATCAGTCACTTAGGGGCAGTGCCCCAAACCCTTTTCACATGTAGATGAGGCATCCCTAACATCTCAGACTAAGCCAATAGGAAAAGAAATGTGACCACAGTCATGTAGACCCAAAACAGTTCTCCACGTTAATGAGGTACCTAGAGGCCTGAAGGTCTTAGCCAATAAGCATCCCTTCCCAAACATTCCTCCCTGAAAAAAGTATTAGTCTCAGGCCCACCCTAAGAAAGGGGGTATGGTTTTATGCATCCATTTCCTGCCATGACAATAAACTGTTTAGAACCATGGACTGCTTCTTTTCATCAAGATCCACGGTGGGGAGCCACGAAGAAGGCCTTCGCCTACAGAACTGCAGCCTAATCTTCCATAGAAGGTTTCTCTGTGCTTTCAGCCACAACCACCACCAAGCCTGCTGCTTTCCCACACCCAGAGAGGTGCCTGGTCTCTTCCCTACAGCCCAACACCCACCCTTGCGGCACAGTGGGAGAAGCACAGTTCAACTCCCTGAAATGGAGGGAATGGCTGCCTTCCCAAGCAGCCATTCCCTGTGGTGGAACAGATGCAGGCTCGCAATCCTACAACCCAACATCTGTAATGTGCTAGGCATACTCTATGTAATCTAGAGATAATGTAAACAAGTAGAAAGGGAGGCTGGGCATGGTGACACACACCTATAGTCCCAGCACTCAGGACGCTGATACAGGAGGATTGCGAATTCAAGGCCATTGTGGGCTAAATAGTAAGTTCCATCCCAGTCTGTGATATTCTATCTCAAACCAAACAAACAAATAAAAACAAGTTCTAAGGGAAGATATAGGTAGGGTATTTGCAAACACTACGCCATTTTATATAAGGGATGTAAATTAAGCAGATGAGAATTGTGGTCTCTATACAGGGTCCTGGAATGGAGCCCCGTGGCAGGGACAACTGCTTAACACACACATGCTCAGTTTTTTTTTTTTTTTAAAAAGAGATTTGCTCTTGTAATTTATTTGTGCATGTGTGAACTCATACATGTGTGTGCACACATGAGGCTCCCTTCAAGGATGTCAGAAGATGCTTATAGACTCTCTGAGCTGGAGTTACAGGCAGTGGTGAGCTTTCTGATGTGGAAGTGGGAATCAAACCCAGACACAAGAAGCCTGGTCTATGGAGCAAGACCAGGACATCCAGGACCACAAAGAAAAAACAAAACAAAACAAAAACCCTGCCTCAAAAAACCAAAACCCAAACCAAGACAAACAAATCAAAACAACAAGAAAACTCAAGACAGAAAGAGTGAACACTTTTTTTTTTTTTTTTTCTGAGACAGGTCTCTGTGTAGCCCTGGTTGTCCTGGAATTTACTTTGTAGACCAGGTTGGCCTCGAACTCAGAAATCCACCTGCCTCTGCCTCCCAAGTGCTGGGATTAAAGGCGTGCGCCACCACCGCCCGGCTAGAGTGAACACTCTCGATTGCAAAACTGTACTTTATGGACACTCTTTATGCAAAACTTGAACAAAGAAAAACCTGGATACTTTATATAGGTATCCAAATTTTCTTAAAATATTTTTTCCCATATTGTAAATTACGCATGTGTGTTCCAGGTTAGTGCACGTGAGTGTGGGTGCCAGTGGAGGCTGGAGGCCAGAGGCTTCAGGTTCTCCGGGGCTGGTGTTTTAGCTGTGATTCTCTGTGAGCTGCCCAGTATGGGTGCTGAGAACTGAGCTGCAGTCCTCTGGAATAACAGTCTGCACTTTTTAACTGCTGAGCCATCTCTCTAGCCCTCCCACACACCCCACTTCACCCCCAGCTTCACTTTGTTTCGAGACATTGTCCTGAAGCAGCCAAGCTTAACTGAAACTACCCGTTTTCTGCCTATTTGCAAAAGAGGAACTGGGATTCTGTATGGTTAAAGCATCGCTCACACACAGAAGGCCTCTATAAGAGGAAAGTGAGAACCGGGCATGGTGGTGCAACCCTCATTTGGGAAGCCACGGCAGGTTCCTATCCAGTTCCAGGCCAGTCAAGGTTACACAAAGAGACAAACACAACAAAGGGAAGACTAGGGCAGTCTCCTGCCTCCAGAATCTGGACCTTTTAGCTCCCACTCAACAGGTTTTCAATATTAGTACAAGGTGCAGAATCTCAACCCCCCCCCCCCCCCCCCGTGGCATTTGCGGTGCAGACTTGAGGCAGAGGAGACCTTTATGCATTCCATTACACTCCAAGCTAGGCTCCACCGTGCTAGGCTCCACCGTGCTCTGCCCCTCCCGATCATGACACACTTCAGGTGCCAGCTGGGCACTTATGTGATTTTCATTAGATTAAAACCCAACAGGATGCATAAGATGACTCACGAATGTGCACAGATAAATACATCTGTTTCATAAGAAGCATTTATAAGCTAGTTTACCTTCTCCCTTATCAGTCACGAGCAGAAGCCACTGCTCTAATGTTGTAATGCAATAATTCTGCACCCAGGACGAGATGGGCCTGCTTATTCCTGCTCAGCTATTGAGCCACATACATATCGGGAGAAGACACATCAGTGGGATAGAAAGAAAAGCCTTTAAATCCAGCTTAACAACCAGGGTAATATTCAAAGCTGAGATGACAAAAGATTTTAGTCCATTTATTTAAACTTCTCAAAATTATTCCATTTAAACATTTTTTTTTTACATTTATTTATTTATACTGGTTTTGAGACAGGATTTCTCTGGGTAGCTTTGACTATCCTGGAACTTGGCTCTGTAGACCAGGCTGTCCTTGAACTCAAAGAAGCCCCTGCCTCCTATGCTGGGATTAAAGGCCACTGGCCGCCTATTATTTTGTAAACTTAGGGACAGTTTCATTCACATTTCAGAGAAAAACTATAGGGTAGCTAAGTTGTAAATCTTGGCAGTTGCCAGGAAGAAGAGGATGAGAGGTCTGGAGAGGTGGCTCAGTGGTTAACAGCACTGACTGTTCTTACAGAGGATCCAGGTTCAAATCCTACCACTCACATGGCAGGTCACAACTCTCTGTAACTACTTTGCGAAGTCAGATCTTTCCTTCTATGTCTATGTGGGTTCCAGAGATCAAACTCAGGTCAAGCTTGCATAAGTAAGCACTTTTACCTACCAAGCCATCTCACTGGCCCCTCCCCTTTCTACAGTGGGCTGAATGAGAATGACCCCATAGGCTCATAGCTTTGAAGGATTGATCCCCAGTCAGTGGAACATGTTGGGAAGGATTAGGAGGTGTGGCCTTGTTGGAGGAGGTGTGTCACTGGGGGTAGGCTTTGAGGTTCTAAAAGCCTACACTGCCCCTCCCTTTCCCCTCCTTCTCCCTTCCTTTCTCTCTCTCTCCCCCCTCTCTTCTTCCTTCCCTTCCTCTCTCCTTCTTTCCCTCCTTCCCTCTCTCTTTCCTTCCTTTCTTCCTTCCCTCTCTTCCCCCTTTCCTCCTTCCCTCTATCCTTCCTTCCTTTCTTCCTTCCCTCTCTTCCCCCTTCCCTCCTTCCCTCTCTCTTTCCTTCCTTTCTTCCTTCCCTCTCTTCCCCCTTTCCTCCTTCCCTCTATCCTTCCTTCCTTTCTTCCTTCCCTCTCTTACCCCTTCCCTCCTTCCCTCTCTCTTTCCTTCCTTTCTTCCTTCCCTCTCTTCCCCCTTTCCTCCTTCCCTCTATTCTTCCTTCCTTTCTTCCTTCCCTCTCTTCCCCCTTCCCTCCTTCCCTCTATCCTTCCTTCCTTTCNACACACACACACACACACACACACCTTTCCTAGTGTAAGATCCACTGTCCAATAAAAGTAAAGCCATTTCTCATATGATTTTTTTTTCACTTTGAATTTTTGAATTTCAGATTTACAGCAGTGTGGGTAAAAACTAATGTATCTTTATTATACCTTTCATCAACCGCCCCTTACCGTTAAATTCTTGTATAAATGTGATACAAATATGGAACTGAGAAGACTATTAGCATGCTAGTTAACTAAACTACCATTTTTACTAGGACTTCACCTAGTAAAGGCAAACATGGGAACAGTGCACACAGTAACAACCTTTCTGAAGCTGAGAACCACGGTTCTACACAACATAATAGCTTAAATCCACTGACCTGTTGGAATCAGAGTTTCATCCACAGGCAAATACGCATCTGCTGCAATGGTGACTTCGTGGTCATATATATTTGGGGAGCCCTGGGTAGGAAAAGAGAAAAAGAAGATGGACTACTTGGGTCTTTTTTTTGTGGGGGGTTGAGAAAGGGTCTCTCTCTAAGTAGTCCTGATGTTTTGGAACTCACTATGTAAACCAGGATGGCCTCAAACTGACAGAGATCCACCTGACCCTGCCTTCTGAGCGCTGGGATTAAAAATGTGTACCACAGCCAGGTGGTGGTTGTACACACCTTTAATCCCAGCACTTGGGAGGCAGAGGCAGGAGGATTTCGAGGCCAACCTGGTCTACAAAGTGAGTTCTAGGACAGCCAGGGCTACACAGAGAAACCCTGTCTCAAAACAAACAAAAAAATGTGTACCACGCCTGGCTACTGGGTTTTATTTTACATATTCACTTTATATCTTCTGCAAAGATGTCTTCAAGCATCGACAGCTGACCAACGGCTATGATTAATAAGACCACTTAAAGGTAGGTAGAGAGAACCTCTATATAGCTATTGACAAGTTTGGAAGAAACTGTCAAATGTCACTGTAGAGTGATGCAGGTGGCTCAGTGGGCAAAGGAACCTGTTGCCACGTCTGTCCTGAGGACCCACAGGGCAGAAAGTGAGAAGAGACTCCACTAAGTTGTCCTCAGACCTCCATACGTGACCCTCGGCAAGCATGTGTGAATCTCTATGTACATGTAAGTAAATACAATTTTCAACACAAAAAAGTGACGTTAGCATGCAACTCTCACATACAAGATAAAAAGAAGCAGGGGTGGGGGGTGGGGGTGGGGGGGTCCACAAGTCTTGCATAGCCAGGCACCACTTCAGGTTCAGAGAAAGTCATCTGTCACTCTTCCCTGGCCTAGCTCCTATCCACAGGACGACGTACTCCCTGTCATGCAACAGGGAGTCAGAACTGCAGTCCTGCTTCTGGGAGTTTACTCTTTGGGGCGGAACCAACTGGTCTAGGAAGCCCAGGTCAGTGAGTGGTCAGAAGGCCCAGGGTTGACTCAGTTCTGGCTCTTGATGGGTGTCCGTAGGGAAATCACAAAGTCTCTGGAACCTTACTTGTTTTGGTAGATCCGGGGAGACACTTTTCCCAGGGCCCTTCTGAGGTACAGGTTATTAAGGTGATATGCTGTTTGTAAATTGGAAAATCCTTTTATAATATGCAAACATATGAGCAATTTTATTTTTCAGTATCTTAGAGCCACACAGTGGAAAATGGGGACGAGAAGGCAGGCGTGGGCTTCCGCCTTTATGATTGCTCAAAAATCAGCTAAAACAGGGGTTTTGCCCTAGAGATGGACATCTGCAACGTCTGGAAACACAGCGCTGCGTGCTGTCTTCTAAAGAGGCCAAGGAGGCTGACAAGCATCCTACCGGCACAGAACCCCCACCCCCGCACCTCCATCCCCTCACCCCCGCTACCACCAAGAATCATCTCCCCCTAAAACGTTAGCACCAACTCTGAGAAACCCTTAGTGAAATACAGCAGACGTTCTGCCAGGCTCCAGAGAGGCGAACGGGAGCTGGGTGGCCATTGATCCCAAAAGACAACAGCTGCACAATCAAATGAGTCATTCTGAGAAGAGAGGCCAGACTCGGGAGACTGTGTCTAACACAGCAGAAATGGGTTTCGTTATAAGGCTGGAGGCCGCTGAGTCAGCGCGAACGGCTGGGTATGAAGCCTCAGACAGAGCCTTTCTATAGAGCAGAGAGTCCCCAAACACAGAGCCAAGCTCACTGCCTCCTCCACCACCTCTGAACGCGAGTCTGGAGAGATGCAGCCCTGCTAACCTGTCACTCAGCGAGGGAAGCCCTCTGGAGACGCCCGCTCTCTAGACTCCCAGCCCAGCCCCCAGCCCTGCCTGTGTCCAGCTCTTTACTCTCTTCTTCAGGGAGCACGCCTCTCAGCTGCCACTCCATCAAAAGAGATAAATTCGTACTTATAACCAGAGCATGGTTTTGGTTTCTATGGCTACGGACTGATTTCTTCCGTCCTGGAACTTCACAGGAATGGCATCCCTCAGTAGGCATTCTTTAGTGGGTTCCACCTACTTCACGACACGATGCTCTTGAGTGTGCCCAAGTTCGCCAGATCAGTGGCTTGGTCCTATAGCACTGCCTGACTTTACACACCTCTCCCGTAGATGAACATGTGCCTTATCCCCACTGCTTTCACGACAGGGGCAAAGCTGCTAAGGACTTTCCTTGACTGGTCCTTCCTTCCTCCCTCTTTCTTTCTTTCTTTCTTTCTTTCTTTCTTTCTTTCTTTCTTTCTTNCTCTCTCTCTCTCTCTCTCTCTCTCTCTCTCTCTCTCTCTCTCTCTCCCTCCCTCCCTCCTTATACACTAAGTCAGGAAGAAAACCAAAACCAACATAAAAACCACACAACAAATGGATGTGTCCGAGATGAAGGGCGAGGAGAGGCAGTGTGTATTGGAAGCCTGATCTCTGAACAGCCCAGACAGTTCTTCCCTGAGGAGAAGGAACCGTATTTTCTGTGTCTTCTGGTCTGGAACATGCAGTGGTCTAGGCTGGTGGAAGATTACTATCAGATTCACTTCCTTCCCAGGCTGATGAAAACTTATCACGAAACACTGGTTCCCACACAGACCTTAGAACCGATCTCTGAATTCAGTGTTTTGTTTTGTTTTGTTTTTCCCCTAGTAATTTCCTTTGACCGTAGCTTGTTGTCATTATGCCATTTGCACGCTTAGTCCATTATGATTAGCACGGGTCTTAAAGACCTTTTGATATGACTACTGCCTAATTCATCTCCTAACAACTCTTGCAGGAGGTAACAGACAAGAAATTTCTACCCAAGACTCACAGCAACTCCTCTCCATCATCCCTTTCTCCTGGAAGAAACTAGACTTGCTGACCAATGTAGGCTAGTTAATATACTCAGAGAAGAGGAGCCCTCGCCAGCCTTGGAAGGCAACTATTCTGTAGCAATCTCCTTGTGGGCAGTTGGGTTAGGTAGAACATGGGTCACACTTTTGGCTGATGAGCGAAGCCAAGCCTGTGGGGGTGCTGCTGGACAATGTCCCATTGTTCTTAGAAAAGGAGTAGTACAGATACGCAAGGGAAGAAGTCCTGTTTTATCTGTGGAGATGTGTATACAAGGATGAGACTTCTGGGGCCACGCAGCCATTCTGTGACTGCAAGAGAACAAGTCTGAACACAAAAGGCCTAATCACCAAGGAAGGGGTGGTGCTCTAAATGAGAATGGCCCACATAGACACATCTGCTTGAATGCTTGGGTCCAAGTTTGTAGAACTGTGTGGGAAGGACTAGGAGGTGAAGCCTTGTTGGAGGAGGTGTTACTACAGGAGGTGGGCTTTGAGGTTTCCAAAGTCATGACTGTTCCCATTTGGTTCTTGCCTTCTGCTTTCCACTGGTGGATCCGGGCCATGTCTGCATGCCTGCTGCCATGCTCCCAGTCAGAGTGGCCATGGGCTCACCTTCTGAAACTGTTCCCTCAACAGACTCTTTCTTCTACAAGTTGCCTTGGCCATGGTATCTTTTCAGAGTAATAAAAAATCACTTAGACAAAAGGAAAAAGGAGAAATGGAAGAAACTGGGTCCTTGACGGCAGGCACATCTATAGAGTCACACCAGAACCACGCTGCTTGCTTTCTATCGCAAACCCTCCCTGGTGTGTTTTCATGACTCTTTAGGTAAAGTCTCAATAGAAAACATGTTCCCTGAGTTTTGCAGTAGGCATAGGTTGGGACAGAGAGAGAAAAGCAAAAGCCACCTGCAGCCTTCATGACTTTTTCCATTCTCTGAGAAACAGGATTTCTCCACCCCCACCTGAGGACCCCAACAGAAATAATAAATAGAAACTTCTATTCATTAAATCTAGAAGATGGGCATGGGGCTCACACCTGTAACCCCAGCATCTGAGAAACTGAGGCAGGAGGATGGCTGTGAGTCCCAGACTAGCCTGAACTTGCATTTAGAAGACCTGAGCTTGGGGGCTGGAGAGATGGCTCAGTGGTTAAGAGCACCGACTGCTCTTCCGAAGGTCCAAAGTTCAAATCCCAGCAACCACATGGTGGCTCACAACCATCTGTAATGAAATCTGATGCCTTCTTCTGGAGTATCTGAGGACAGCTACAGTGTACTTACATATAATAAATAAATTAATTAAAAAAAAAAAGAAGACCTGAGCTTTTAGATTATGAGACATGGTCTCAGTTTCAAAATAGTAGCTAAACTTTGTTGGTAGCACTTTATGAAGTTGTGGGTAAAAATATTGAAACCATCTTGGTAGCAGGACCCTGAACAACATCTACGAAAGGAAACCCTCCTGGAAAACAAAAACAAACAAAGAAACAAACAAACACAACAACCAAGAACTGGTTGATGAAAATCAAAGATGAAAAAGTCGTATTTGTTATTGTGAACTTTGGAGATTCTATAAGAACTAATTACCTGCTATTTTAGGACACTACCACCAGCGAATCCGCAGCAAAACCCAATAAGGGGTGAAAATGGAAGCCACTGCCAGCTGGTCATGACCACCAGCTCGAAGGAAGAGTGCCAATGTGATTGAAGTGATCAGATAAGCTGATTTCTTGAGATGAGGAGGAAGCCATAGAGATAGAATCTGCAGTTTGGCTCCACATGTTATTGAACCACAGGACAGCCTCTTTAACAGGCTAATTAGGAGGTCATGATTCAGCTTGCAGGGGCTTGCTACGGAGGGAAGAGACTAAAAGTGGTTCTACACAACGCTCGGATGTCGTTCAGGGTCCTGCTACTAGGATGGTTTCAGTATTTTTTACCCACAACTTCATAAAGTGCCGCCAACAAAGTTAGCTACTATTTTTGAAACTGAGACCATGTCTCATCATCTAAAAAGCCCAGGTCTTCTAAATGCAAGCCCAGTGAATCTACCACACAGGACAAGTCTGACAACCAGAAGTCCTGGGAGAGACTGCAGATGACACAGCTGGAACACACACTACCTACGGCATTTTTAGAGAAGCTGAGGCAAACAAGCTCATTTCTTTTTTTTTTTTTTTTTTTTCTCGAGACAGGGTTTCTCTGTGTAGCCCTGGCTGTCCTGGAACTCACT
Source organism: Mus minutoides (assembly GCA_902729485.2). Classification (NCBI taxonomy): domain Eukaryota; kingdom Metazoa; phylum Chordata; class Mammalia; order Rodentia; family Muridae; genus Mus; species Mus minutoides. The sequence continues at coordinate 160,341 of CACVCL010016502.1, read as the reverse complement.
CTGTAGACCAGGCTGGCCTAGAACTCAGAAATCCGCCTGCCTCTGCCTCCCAAGTGCTGGGATTAAAGGCGCGTGCCACCACGCCCAGCAACAAGCTCATTTCTAACGTTCAAGGATGGAAGGCACCTAGATGGGAGTAAATTCCAGAAGGAGCAGAAGAACAAAGAGAACAAAGGTCAATAAGATGAAAGGGTCCAGGGCTAGACAGAGAAACCCTGTCTCGAAAAACCAAAAAAAAAAAAAAAAAAAAAAAAAAAAGAAAGGGAATTTGTGAAAACACTCGTCCCTTGTCAGCATCGCTGGGAGACAGCTGCCTCGCTCCCTTGGCACCATGACATTTCACTCCCTCGTCCTCTAAGACTTCGGTTTTACTGAGCATCTACTTAAAGCCAGATACTATGTTGGGGGCTCTCTTGATCGCCAAGAGCATAAGTTCATCTCCAAGATGGGCTGGTCTCTCCAGCCACACCCCTTGGTCATCGTTCTAGCACTCTGGTTACAGCAGGAGAGAAGTAAGTTCACTTACCTGGCCTGCTAGGTTGAAATAAGAATGGTTGGTCAGATTAACTGGAGTGGTCTGGCTGGCCTGTGCTCTGTAGTTGATTACAAGCTCCCCGCCATCCAGGGTATACGTCACCCAGACTTTCAGCTCTCCAGGGTAGCCTTCCTCACCATCTGGACTGACTCGAAAGAACTGGACACCATTGGCCAACACCTGAGGGGTCCAGAGGACCTAGGAAGAAATGTTTAGGGATGCTTACTCACTGCCGTCCCCATGGAAATGCCACACTTCAATATTGAAAGAGTCTGGAAAGGGGGTTGGTTATAAAGAAGTAAAGGCTTCTGGGTAAGATCCCAGAGCTTAACTCACCCAAAACTGTCTTATACACGAAGAGAAGGCTTTTAAGAGAAAGCACTTTCCTCTCTATCTACTTGCATTTCCCATATTTTCTTCTCCTAACCTTATATGTGTCTATGTTTTCTTTTGTTTTGTTTTTCCTTTGATTTTTTTTTTCCCCTTTCTTTCTGTTTTTTTTTTTTTTGATACAGGGCTTCTCTCTGTAGCCATGGCTGTCCTGGAACTCTGTAGACCAGGCTGGCCTTGAACTCTGAGATCCACCTGTCTATACCTCCAGAATGCTGGAATTAGAGGCGAAAACCACCACCATCTGGCTTTCATGTGTATTTTAATCCGAGAGTTTCAGTCTGACAAATATAAGACATCAAAACCTACTTATAATATTTAAAGATAACCTTAGGGCTGGGACTGTAGCTCCGTAGGTAGAGTGTTGGCCCAGCATGCATATAGCCCTTTGTTTAAGGTCTAGAACCACATCAATCCATGGTAATGCCTGACTATAACCTCAATGCATGGAAGGCCAAGGCAAGAGGATCAAGAGTCCAAGGTCATGCTCAGTTCTTCAGGAGTTCAAGACCAGCCTGGGCTACATGAGATACTATCTTCAATAATAAAAACTTAATCAACCCCTTTCTATTGGGTACATAGACATTTAATTTCTTACTATTATTATTTTGGTGCTGGAACACAGGGCCTTGTATACACTAGACAAGTGTTCTCCAGCCCCTCTGTAAATATTTATTCTAAGTACTCTGAGGTTGGCCGTGTTCCCTGGACAGGGGATAAAGCAAACAGCACACTTATTCCATTTGGAAGAATTCCAAGCCACAAGTCAGGAGTTCTGATTTAGGGACCAGGGTGTCCCTAGCTCAGCATGTGGCTTCGACCACCAACCTTTTCCTAAAATAGAGGTACTGAAAAGGTTATCCTGAAAGGGTGGTGGTGGTCTTCTTCTTCTTCTTCTTCTTCTTCTTCTTCTTCTTCTTCTTCTTCTTCTTCTTCTTCTTCTTCTTCTTCTTCTTCTTCTCCTTCTCCTTCTCCTCCTCCTCCTCCTCCTCCTCCTCTTCTTCTTCCTCTTCTTCTTCTTCTTCTTCTTCTTCTTCTTCTTCTTCTTCTTCTTCTTCTTCTTCTTCTTCTTCTTCTTCTAGCATCATGACTCTAAGAACTGTAGGAATTATGGTGAAGCTCTCCAGAGGATCTTTTGCAAACAGAAACAGGAATCCTGGGTTCACGGTGGAGCCTCTCAGCTTCACCTGTGAGCCCTAAGCTCATGCCTCTGGTAATGGGAAATGCAACATTTACCAAGTGCCCATCACTAGCCTCAGCCGTGTGGCAACCTCACAGGGGCTGTCTTACAAAGAGGAGAATTATCAAATGACCAGAGAACTGAAGCTCAGATATAAAAAGGGGAGTCTGTTACAAGTGTCACTTTAAAAAAAGAAAAAGAAGCTGGGCTATGTTGGTACATAACTTTAATCCCAGCACTTGGGAGGCAGAGGCAGGCAGATTTCTAAGTTCAAGGCCAGCCTGGTCTACAAAGTGAGGTCCAGGACAGCCAGGGCTACACTGAGAAACCCTGTCTCGAGAAACCAAAAAAAAAAAAAAAAAAAAAAAAAAAAAAAAAAAAAAAAAAAAAAAAAAAAAAAAAAAAAAAAAAAAAAAAAAAAAAAAAAAAAAGAAAGGGAAGGAAGGAAGGAAGGAAGGAAGAAAGGAAGGAAGGAAGGAAGGAAGGAAGGAAGAAAGAAAGAAAGAAAGAAAGAAAGAAAGAAAGAAAGAAAGAAAGAAAGAAAGAAGAAAAAGAATTCCTCAAATGGAAAAACTTCCATCTCAGGTCGCCTGGACAGCAACAGTGGATTTGTGCAGAGCCTGTGCCTGCTCCCTTGTCCTACAAACGTCAGAACAAGTCGGGCAGAATGTCTTCTACGGAGGTGAGAATAACTGCTAAAGGCCTGAATGGAACTGGGAGAACTTCAATCTCCTGTGTGTTCTAGGTGGTCTGTCTATTTCACAGAAGTCACCTTAACCAGTCGTTTCTTACGGCGCCATCTGTTTTTCTGAGCTCAGTACTGAGTTCAGCGTCAGGTTGTCTGCTTCTACCTCCCACACTGCAGGAAAGAAGAGAAGCCTAGAGTACTTCATGGTTTTCAGAGAGGTGAAGCTAGAACTTGCTTAAAGTCAAACACGTTACGTGTGCCAGAGCGAGGGCTCGCACACAAGTCTCGCTACCCACCCTGCTCCACATTCTGTCTTCAGTAAACATGTCTGTGTAACTTTACATTTAAAATATTTCATTTTAATTTAAAAACTATGTGTATCCGTGTGGGATATACACACATGCCTGTAGAGATAAGAAGAGGGAGTCAGATTTCCTGGAGTTAGGAGCAGGAGTTAAGGTAGCCGCTGTGAGCCACCTTAGGTAATGCTGGGGACTGGACTTGGAACAGCAAGTACTTTTGTTGTTTTTAAAGAGAGGGTTTCTCTTTTTAGCCCTGGCGGTCCTGGGACTCTCTCTGTAGACCAGGCTGGCCCTCAAACTCACAGAGAGCTGCCTGCCTCTGTCTCCTAGGTGTTTGAATCAAAGGCATTCATCACTAAACCTGCCAGCTGCGCAAGAGCACTGACTGCTCTTCCAGAGGTCCTGAGTTCAATTCCCAGCAAACGCATGGTGGCTCACAACTATCTGGAATAGGATCTGATGCCCTCTTCTGGTGTGTCTGAAGAGAGAGACAATGTACTCATATAGATTAAAAAAATAAATAAATCTTTGCCTTTGCCGGGCAGTGGTGGCCCACGGCTTTAATCTCAGCACTTGGGAGGTAGAGGCAGGTGGATTACGAGGCCAGCCTGGTCTACAGAGTGAGTTCCAGGACAGAGAAACCCTGTCACAACTCCTACCCCATCCCCAAACAAAACAAAACAAAACAAAACAAAACAAAACAAAACAAAACAAAACAAAGGAAGAGATGTAGGCTATAGGTTAAAGTTAGACTGCCTCTCCCTCTTTCCTCCTGGCATACATGACTTCAACTGGCCAGATCTCCAGTTTTTAACAGAATAGTTGAAGCTAATCTGTATCATTAGACCAGAGACCAGAAGACCAGGTCTGGTTTACTCAACTCCCAGCAGGGTCTGCCCTTCCTCAAAGTGCATTTGACAGGACTGGTAGCCTAACAGGCTGAAGGCCTCTGTGTTCCTCAGTGAAAGCCATCACATTGAGAACAAATTCACTGAGATTAGATGGATGATATCCCAATTAACTGCCAGAAATGGTAAACTTTCAAAGCATCCAATGACAGAAAATCTAGGGGTTGGAGAGTTGGCTCAGTGGTTAAGAACACTTGTTGCTCTTGCAGAGGACCCATGTTCAATTCTCAGCACCCACATCCTGGATACAAACATCTGTAATTCCAGTCCTGGGGAATTACAAGATGCCCTCTTCTAGGCATGCAGGGCACACAGATACACATGCAGGCTAAATACTTAGGCATATTAAATAATAAAATGAATAAGTCTAAAGCAAGAACAAAAAGGAGCCCAGAGGAGCCACAGGTAGCTTTGTGGGCAGTAGTATAACCGGAGTCCCACTCCTGGACCCCACAGCAGAATCAGAGAATGGATGGATTTCTGAAAGTTGACCTATGACTTCCACATGCACAGCATATACAGACACACAGACACACACAGGTATGCACATGTATGTGTACATGAGAGCACACATAATCATATAGACAGACACACATAAGCAGACACAGATATATACATGAACACACACACACACAAAGATACTTAGAGGTACATACAACACTGATAAATAAAAAATTTAAAACATTAAGGAAGCCTGTTTTATGTGTAACCATAAGAAAAAAAAAAAAAAACAAAAGAAAAAAGAAGAAAAGGAAAAGAAAATCACCAAATGGAAAATTTCCACAATTAAATGCTTGAGATACAATGTTACTGCCTTGCCACCTGGATTTTTGACCTTTACAGAAGGAACACAGTGGAAAGATTTTTTATTATCCTTAGCTAAGTGCAATTCCTATCCACAGAACGAGTTTCCTGACCCAGAGTTTCCAATTTTCCAGAAATTTCATGTCTTTAGTCTTTCTTGTACTATTTCTAGTCCTGTCAGGACTCAGTTTTCATCTTTTTTTTTTTTAAAGTGTTGCTATAAAAAGAAAAAGCACACGCCGGGCAGCGGTGGCGCATGCCTTTAATCCCAGACTTGGGAGGCAGAGGCAGGTGAATTTCTGAGTTCAAGGCCAGCCTGGTCTACAAAGTGAGTTCCAGGACAGCCAGGGCTATACAGAGAAACCCTGTCTCGAAAAACCAAAAAAAAAAAAAAAAAAGAAAAAGCACATTATCTCCAAACTAAATTATTCATTTATTGTTGCAATCAAATAGAGTGAAGTATCACGTTCAATGTTGCTGCTTGGGCCGTTGCAGTAAACTCTCTGCCCCTAACTCCAGTGCCTCCACAGAAGCCAAGCCTTCCCCTTCCCCTTCACAGTCATCTCTTGAGCATCCTCAGATGGACAGATGCTACCTGTTCTTCAGGAGCTCAAATCCCACCAACCCTGTTGCTCACTCTCCCTTCCTACAGCACATGGTTCACATCTGTGCTTCTCTGTTATGTAAGGGGGCCATCCGTGGATCCTTAGGAGTCCAAGCCTGTTAGCCTTGCTGGTGCGCGAAGGGACTCACACCACTAAAGGGCACTGCTAAGATTGGAATGTGCTGCCCCAAACTTTCATCTGTTGGAAACTTGATTCTCAAATTCATTGTACGGGTATTTGAGGCAGAGCACCTGACGGGCAGCTAGGATTAGATGGGGTTGTGATAGTTAGCACAGCCCCTGCCTCCCCACCACCCCCAGGGTGGTTCTGTAATAAGAGGAAGAAAGATCTGAGCTGGCGCAATGATTCTAAGATGCCTTCTCCACCTTAGGATAAAGCAAAGTGTACATCTGAAATAAAACCAGAGGCTGGTGTCCTGCCCTTGAACTTCCAGCCTCTAGAAAGGTGGGCTAATTTAGACCTTTGTTTTAGCAAAAGTCACCTGCTCTGTGTATTCAGTTGTACCGATATAAAATGTACTGAGGCAGGGTTTTAGGGGATGTGCCTGAGACAGCTGAGTGACCACCTAGCTAGCATGCAGGAAGCTCTGGTTCAGTCTCCACCACCACATAAAACTGGTGAGTCCCGGACTAGAGCTGGCTCAGCAGCTAAGAGTGCCGGCTGCTCTTGCATAGGAGCTGAGTTTGGTTTCTAGTACCTACATCTTGTAGCTCACAACTGCCTGTAACTGTAGCTTTAGGGACCTAACATCCTCTCTGGCCTCACTTAGGCACCCTCCCCCCCACAAACATACACACAAACACAAATACATAATAAAAGAAATCTTTTTAAAAAACAAAGTGGGCTGGAAAGATGGCTCAGTGGTTAAGAGCCCTGGCTGCACTTCCAGAGGTCCTGAGTTCAAATCCCAGCAACCACATAGTGGCTCATAACCATCTGTGATGAGATGGGATGCCCTCTTTTGGTATGTCTGAAGATAGCTACAGTGTACTTACATAAAATAAATATGTTAATCTTAAAACATACATGAACATACACACACACACACACACACACACACACACCCCTAGCAGTTCTAGCAAGAGAGAGCTAGAGAGAGGACAATCCAAAACTCAAGATTATTCTCAACCACTTAGCCAGGTCAAGGCCAGCACGGGGCACATGAGATCCTGCCATGGAAGGTGATGCATGGAGACAGACCTTTTTGTCTGTGTTTGTTAAGAATACGTGCTAGTGAACACCATAGACAAATGTAGTGGGACAGAAGGAGAAACAAGCTACACCAAGTTGCTGCTTTCAGGCTCCTCAAAAGATTCCTGTCCCCACCAAGGCTGGGCCCAACTTCCCCTGGGTTGAGGTTTGTTCTCGGACATGGACTATTCTATAGCTCCTCAGCCCTAATGCTGGCAGAGCTAACATTCCCCTCTCCCTTCTGCTCTTCCCAACTGTGTGATCTGGTTCTGGGCCATAGACAGGAAACTGGTAACAGGAATGGGGAAACAGAGCGTCCAACTTCCTTCAACAGAAGAGGTAGTGGCCGGCCGCAGGCAGAGAAGAAGCATGGCTTGCGGTGGCTTTTGGCTGCCGCCCAGATTCTCATCTTCTCTGGTTAGAACCTAGGAAGTAACCTAAGCCCAAATTCCTCTCAAGTTTTCTCCCTCCAGCTCAGAATGAAGCAGGTCAGAGTCGTTGAGCGGACACACAGCGGGGCTGAGAAGCAGGAGGCCGGGATCTGCCCATCCCAGAGGATCTACCGGATCCACTTACTTTCCTGACCTTGTTTCCCAGAGATTTGCTTAGATAATGGGAGTGTTTGTCTAGAAATGGGAACCTAGAGACAACCTGAGCTAACTTTGAGGAACAAAGCAATTTGGTGGAAAGGTACTCGCTAAATGTCGAACACGCTATGCATGGGGGAGGGGACTGAGGACAGATACCAGGAAGATTGGAGGACATGAATTCTTACAGTGGAGGTGGGAATGAGGGCTTGGGGCCAGGCAGACAGGCCTGGCTATCCCACTAGGAGATGTCTAGCTTGGGGGGTGGGGCTCAGCTTTTTCATTTGGTGACCGCTCGTGGTTTTAGTAAGGTTTTTGTTTGTTTGTTTGTTTGTTTGTTTTGTTTTTCAAGAGAGGGTTTCTCTGTATAGCCTTGGCTGTTCTGGAACTCACTTTGTAGACCAGGCTGGCCTCGAACTCAGAAATCTGCCTGCCTCTGCCTCCCGAGTGCTGGGATTAAAGGTGTGCGCCACCAAGAATGACTAGAGAACACGCGTGTGAGTGCCTGTGACGTAAGTCTCAGGGATGATCACTGATCTGTAACCCAGCTCCCTGATAGTGACACATCGGTGAAAGCCATGCCTGGCTTCCTGAGTTCAAGGATGTCGCGATATGGAACAAACCTCTTCCCTAGATCCCTGAATCTAGGGTCCGGCAAATACCGGCTTGAGGGGACTTGAAAGTGTGTCATAAGGAGCTCTTGTCACGCGTCCAGCTCACCTTATCAAACCCCTTGAATCCGCCATGGAGACTGTTGGGCTCTCTGTTAACCGGCAGGTGGTATTCCTTCCCACCTATGGCGAATCTTCCTTTGGCAATTCGGTTGGCTACCCTCCCAACCACCGCTCCGAAGTAGGGCTGCTTCTGGAGGTAACCTGCAGAAAACAGACCGGACAGGTTAGCATGTCTCTAAAAGCTTCCTCCAAGGATGTGCAAGTAGTACCCCCGGAGCAGAGTCCTCGCTCAAGCTCAAAGTTGCCTTCGTTTGCCTGTCTGTCGGAGACTCTGCCTTTTCTGCTATGTAGTCTAGCTGGGCCTCACATTTAAGATCTACCTCAGGCCTCCTAGTGCTGCTATTAGGGCCTGAGGGACATTCCTACTACCACCACACCTAGTTTAAGATGGTATTGCTACACAGGATTTCATCCTTTTAGAGCCAGTAGGATGCTAAAGGTGTTTGCTGCCCAGAGATGCAAGCTTGGCCACCCAAGTTCATTTCCACAAATTAGAAGGCAAGAATTGACTCAACCCATCTGTCCTCTGACCTCCGCATGTGCATGGGATTATGGGATTGAAGGTGTGCACCAGTTTTTATGGCTCAGTTTTTATCTTTAAAAATATTTCTCATATATATATATATATATATATATATATATATATATATATATATACACACACACACACACATATATACATACATACATGTGTGTGTGTGTGTGTGTATGTTGTGTGCATGTGTGTTTATTCATCATATGTATGCCTGGTGTCCCAGAGGCTTGAAGAAAGCATCAGATCTCTAGGACTAGACTTACATACAGTGTTGAGCTGCTATATAGGTATTGAGAATTGAACCTGGGTCCTCTACAAGAACAGCACATGCTCTCAATTGCCGAGCCATTCCTCAAACACGTTTATGCAGTCTTGAAAGAAAACTATGACTTTTTATTCTCTAGAACCATACAATTAGGGTCTAGAGAGATGTCTCACTGGTTAAGGATTCGTACTGTCCTACAGAGGACGCTAGTTCAGTTCTGAGAACAATATCAGGTGGCTCTTAACCGGCTGCAACTACAGCTCCAGAGAACCTCACAACTCTGGTCTTGGTGAGGGCACATGCACACACAGACACACAGACACACAGACACAGACACACACACACACACATACACACAAACATACATACAATCACACACAGAGAGACACACAATTTTTAATTTTATGTGATGGGTATTTTGCCTGCATGCATATGTATGTATGCCTGATGCATGTTTGGTGAAATGGATCCCCAGTACTGGAGTTACAAACACTTGTGAGCTGCTGTGTAGCAAGCAGCTAAACCCAGGTCCTCTATGGGAGCAGCTAGTGCTCATAACCACTGAGCCATCTCTCCAGTCCCCCCATGCAATTTTTTATAAACTTCAAAAACACCATACAATTAACAAACCAAAATACCCTTTAAAGACGGTTAAGTAAAACACAAGGGTATAAGGCAGGCTTGCCAAAGGGAACATAGAATGCCCAGCTAAACTTGCATTCCAGATAAGCAATGATTTATTTTAACGTATGCTTGCTCCTAGTGTTATTATACACAGTGTAGAGCGCGTACCGTAAGCTTAAAGCACGGGTCATACATTGTTATGGCCTAAGACAGACGGGTAAAATGGACACCCACCCTCCTCTGCCTCTCATCTCTCTTCCTTTCTGGCTCTTCCCCCACCCCACCCCCACTCTTTAGAGATGGGGTCTGTGATGTAATCCCAAATAGCCTTGAACTTAATATGTCACTGAGGCTAACTCTGAACTTGCAGTGATCCTCCTGCCTCAGACTCTCAAGTGCTGGGATTATAGGTGTGTACCACCATGCCCAGTTATTTTTCTTTAAACTAGTGACATATAAGCAGACATACAGACATGTACATGTTCTTTTTAAAATTTTTTTTTACATTTTTATTGTTTTTCTTTTTCATTGTTGTTCTGCTAGCTCCTTGCTAGTCCATGATGCTTTTGAGTTTCACCCCTGAGAATAACTGCTAACAGTCACTGATCAGTTTTTAAGTCAGAGTTACTTCCTGAGGGCTCTGCCTTTCACTCGGCTTACACTGGGAACATTTCACCAAGGGAGATGCTCTTATTACCCTCATTTTACAGAAAAGCCTAGCTGGGCCTTGTAACCCTTTTTCTTTCTACTTCCTAAATGCTAGGATTATTAGTCTGGGTGACCATGCCCTACTCTGAGTCCATGCTCTTGGGCATAGCATCACCTACCAGTCTTCCCTCAGTATCCCAGGGGTTCTCTCCACTCAGGACTCACCCTTCTACGCCATCAAACTCTGCAGATATTCATCACCTCTATAGAATAGTCGGGCATTTACATATAACCTATGCATATTCTCTCATGCTTTCATATAATCTATAATATATTTACATATAATCTATGCATATTCTCTCATTATATTTGCATATAATACTAATATATACAAACTATATAAATTGTTGTTACATAGTATTGTTAGACAAGGAATAGAAAAAGTCTAACCAGCTTTAGTACAAATACAATCCCCTCCCCATCATGTGGTTGCTGGGAACTGAACTTCAGGACTTCTGCTCGCTCCAGCTCAAAGATTTATTTACTATTATATGTAAGTACACTATAGCTGTTTGCAGATACACCAGCAGAGAGCATCAGATCTCATTATAGATGGTTGTGAGCCACCATGTGATTGCTGGTATTTGAACTCAGGACCTAAGGAAGAGCAGTCAGTGCTCTTAACCGCTAAGCCATCTCTCTAGCTCCAGTTGTTCTGTCTTAAACCTAAGTCTCTTTTGTCACAGAGTATGACCAAATGCATTTGGTGTGTTAGTCTCTGCTAACTCACTGTCTTTTGTTACAGGGTCATCCATGAACCTTAGTGAGAGTGAAAGAAATCACAGTGCACAAATGGTCAAAATGCACAAGAAGCAAAACCAAAAAGAGGCTGTTTAGCTCTCTGAGGCTCGTTCTGGTTAACCACTATAAGGGGTTTTGAAGCCACAGCTTCTGAAATGGAGACAGAATAGAGCAGGCAAAGAGATTGCCACCCATCCACCGTACGGAGATGTTAGTAAAGCCACTTGACCCGAATGACCTGTGACTTCCCTCAGTTCCTGTGGACTTCACCAAGCATGTACTGAAAACATTTGGGAGAGATATTCCCAGTGCCACATGTCTATAATCCCATCTCTTGGGAGTTTAGTGCAGAAAGACTACCATAAGCCTTGGTTACAGAGTGAAGCCCTGCTTAAGAAAGAAACAAGAAGCCGGGCAGTGGTGGTGCACGCCTTTAATCCCAGCACTTGGGAGGCAGAGGCAGGTGGAAGGAAGGAAGGAAGGAAGGAAGGAAGGAAGGAAGGAGAAAAGAAACTGCTCAGCAGTTGGGAGCACCTGCTTGTCTTCCAGAGGACCTAGGTTCAGTTTCCAGAGGCCACTCTGGGTGGTTCACAATTGCTCCTGACTAGTTCCAGGCAGTTATAAGGTCCTCTTCTGGCCTCCTCAAACACACACACACACACACACACACACACACACACACACTGCTTTGGTGGAGGACAATGAAGGGGTGACAAGGGGTGACAGGAGGATGGCCAGAAGTTGCATCTAAGGACTTCACTTCGGACATCATCTTCTGAGCCCCAATTAAGCTAAAAAACATAAAGAAAAAAAATGTTGCCCTGTCTCAAAAACAAACAAACAAACAAACAAACAAACAACAACAACAAAATCAAACATACCTTTTTTTTTTTTTTTTTGGTCTGAAAACTGTTTGGCTTTATCTATTTTTCACTGATACCTTGAAATATCTTACAAATGCACACAGCACTCCCACCTGTGTCAGGTGATGGAGAGAACCACACAGAAGACAGAAAGGCTCCTAGGAGCTCATGAGTTTCCAAGAATCCTTCATTAGGGTCCTCTTCTGGCAACAGTTACTCGGCCCCCCATAAAAGAAAAGCACGTGGCAGTGCTTCAGATTAGATGAATAGCTTGTAAAGATTAAACTGAGAAAGGAACGAAAGGGACAGAAAAAACCTGTCCCCAGTGGTCCCTGAAAAAAACTTTTCACAGAAGAAACACACCGACTATTCCAAGTGGTATGGTATGAAGCCTTTCCATGAAACCAGGACTGTGGAAAGTGACACGCCCAGACCCTGAAGTGGGTGTGGAGGTCAGGGTTTGAATTGCAGAAAATCTTGTTTATCACCCAAAGGTCAAAGTTTGAGGTCAACTGTTGAATTGAAAAAGTAGAAGCTAACCCTGATCGGTGAAATTAATAAATGCTTAACGGTGGTACACAGCCCTTCCGCTCCCGTGCCACCCACATCGGGCAGCCTAGGACTTGCCTCAAATCTAAAATTCTTTCCTTCAGAGGCTCCACCCATTGAACGACAGTCCCTGGGCTGTAAGAAAACGACTTGAATTGACAACCAGTTTAATTATACCAGATATTATCTCCATGACGTATTAGCAGGATAAGCACAATGAAATAAATGAAATTAGCACAGTGAAAGGAGCTATTTGGGGGCAAAGGAAGGAGAGGCGATGAAAACAACAGTTTTCTAGTTAGAGACTTAGTTCACAGGGTCAAACAGGCAGATGCATACACTACAGGTCCGGAGAGGTTAAATAACTCACACGCTAACAGACAAAGCCTTGGCTTAAACTGGCAGTTCTCGACGTTCCAGCAAGGGCACCCTTGGGCATTTCCAGTATCGATTTTCAGTCTTTAACCAGAACTCTTTCATCTCCACTCCCTGTTCAAAAACCTAGATTTTTCTTCTGTTTTGTTTTGAGGCAGGGTCTCAGGTATCCCTGGCTGACCTTGATGAAGATGACCTTGAACTTCTGATCCTCCTACTTCCCATTCCCAAGTGCAGGAATTAGAGGCGACCACCACCATGCCTAGGCTTTGTGCACCAGGAATAGAATTCAAGTCTTTAAGCCCACATGCATGTTACACAAGCACATCACCAAGTGGGCTGGACATTCCTGGTGCCTGGACCTCTGGGCTGTTTGTTTATGTCCAGTCATGTGCCCTGTCATTGAGTTACATCCCCAGACTTCAAAGCGACAAAGGTTTTTTATTTTCATTCTTTCTATAACGGCTCTCACGGCAGTAATAGCTGGGTATTTGGTGGTAACTGGGGGGGAAATGAAAGGGAAGAAGTCTTGTTGATTGTATGTATGGGTAGGCTGTTTATACCTGTGGCTTATAAGCAAGTACTCTTATCAAACGTCATAATTACTAAAAGAAGTCATAATTACTGTTGGTGGGTCACATAGATGATATTAAGGGTAGGAAAAACCCACAGGAGACATTACTAATTTTTTCCAGGCTGTAACTAAATGATCATATATAATTTCCCCTTTAGAATTCTACAGAAGAAAGATCTCATTTCCCCAGAGAGTTCAGTTTGGTAAGACTGGAGACCAGTACCGTCGGCAGGTTCATCAAAGGTATCGTTAGATAGACCCTCTGACCGTCAGTGTTTTCCCCGTATAAAGTGTCTTAATAGGCACTAATTGTGAAGGAGACCAGAGTGTCGTGAATACTCTCTTCCGTGCAGGAAAGTGAAGTCTAATCAAAGAATCAAACAAATATATTTACTACACATTCAAACTTTAAAGATTAAATCACAGTTATTATTAGTTATTTATTTGTGTATGTGTTCAGGTGCCACAGGTGCACATACGGAGGCCTGAGGACAACTTGCAGGGGTCTGTCCTTCCTCCCACCAAGTGGGTCCTGGAATCAGATTTGGATAGTCAGCCTGGGCAGCAAGCACTTTTATCCCACGAGCTATTTTCATGGTTCTGTTATCAGGGTCTTACTACGTAGCCCTGGCTGTCCTAGAACTTGCTAAAATATACCAGGTGCCACCAGACTCACTCTAAAATGGTTTGGCTTTTTAAAATATTAATTAATTAATTTAGAGACAGGGTTTCTCCATGTCACAGCTGTAGCTATCCTGGAACTCACTTTGAAGACCATGCTAGCCTCAAACTCACAGAGAAGTGACTGCCTCTGCCCCCTAAGTGCTGGGATTCAAACGTGTGTACCTTTAAGCCTGGCATCGAAAATGGGTTTTAATATACTAAAATCCACCAAGGTAGTAGTAGAGAACCATTTTATACTTTCATAGTTGAGACACTGTACTTCCCGTTGTGACATGTGCCAACCCCTACCTGTGACAACATGAAGGGTCTATGTTTTAAAACCCAAGAAACAGAGCTTTTACTGGGGGTGGGGGTGGGGTTCCTGTGCCACGATCTTGAAGACAGCTAACATCTCAGAAAGCACTGCTTAATTAATATTCGACAGGTGTTTTCCTTTCAACTTCTCCTCTGCAAAGAGCTTTCTCACCTTTCAAAATAGTTCAGCATTCAGATTACAGCACGGGAATGAAAATGTCCATCTTCATACAGCTCCAAGAAGATTTTAAAAGCTTTGAATTGGTGAAGCCATAATGCTTCTTAATGAGAAAATGCTTGAGGGTGGCGATTCTCGACCTTCCTAAGGCTGGGACCCTTTAAGATAATCCCTCAGGCTGGGATGACCCCCCACCCCAAACACAAAATTATCCCATTGCTACTTCATAACTGTGATTTTGCTACTATACTGAATCATAATTTAAATATCTGACATATAGGTTCTCTGACATGGGACCCACAAATGGGTTGTGACTCACAGAGCGAGAGCCACTGCTACAGAGCCTTCTCAGTCACCAGGTAGCTCAACAAGAGACCCACTGGGTCGCTAATAAAGGAGAGGTAGTGCCTTTTTGTCTAGAGTTTTTATGAATTGGTAAGGATAATCTGTTCACTAAGCCTCCAACAGGCACCCAGACTACAACGAATAGGTTCACAATTATTACTTCCGTGCCTGTAAAGAAACTGGTGCTACCCGGGTGGTGCCTCAGCTCACATTTCATAATGATTTTCAAAGACATCTTGAGATTTTTTAGTTCAGGTCTCCTAGACTCCTCCAAACTGAAAAGTGACCTGGAGTGAGGGTGGTTGGTATGTCTCTGGTCTCTGTAGGGTGGTTGGTGTGTCTCTGGTCTCTGTAGGGTGGTTGGTGTGTCTCTGGTCTCTGTAGGGTGGTTGGTGTGTCTCTGGTCTCTGTAGGGTGGTTGGTATGTCTCTGGTCTCTGTAGGGTGGTTGGTATGTCTCCGGTCTCTGTAGGGTGGTTGGTATGTCTCCGGTCTCTGTAGGGTGGTTGGTGTGTCTCCGGTCTCTGTAGGGTGGTTGGTGTNCCCCCAGGTAAACTGCAAGTTGAAAGTGATCTTTGTCTATCTTGTTGAGTGAGTCCACTGCATTAACAGAGTTGTAAATGCATAAATTAAGATAGAACCCGCGCGTGGATCAAGATGAAACTGCCTCTTGCCAGTAATCCCAACACTTGAGAAGAGAAAGCAGGATGATTGGGAGTTCCGGGCCAGCCTTGGCTAGATATTGAGTTCCAGGCTAGCTTGGCTGCAAGAGGCCCTGTCCATTAAAAACAAAACAAAACAAACAAAACCAAAAAGACATGCTCCGAATTGCGCAGCTGATCCTGATGACTACGTTCACGTCTTAGGAGGCCTTATTTCTACCCCTTTCATTGAGAACGTTTCTGAGCAGATGAAGGCACTGTACCCTACATTGACCACAACAGCCAAGCAATCTGATGAGTTGACATCAGGCCTAAATTCTAACGCATTTCTGCTCAAGGAGGCCTCAAAGAAAATCTGACAAGAGGAAGAGGGGAAGATAGTAGCAGGCGCCCGTCCGTCTTTGATTTTCATTCCTCAGAAAACCACAAGCGAGGAATACTCGCAACACGCCCTGTGCCCCACAGTTCAAAGCTCATTCCAGGGAGTTGGTCTCTCTCAGCTGACTTCCTCGTGAACAGTGACAAAGTCTGCCTAAGGGAGGCCAAGTCCGTTTTTTTTTTTTTTTCCAACCTCAAAATCCTGTTAAGTGGCTTACATTAGCCCGTTCATGCGCTTCCAAGTTAGACTGCTCCAAGCTTGGGGACCTAAGCCAGGTCCCGTGAGTGACTGGGAGAACCCGGTGTACACAGACAGGATCAGGAGTGTGTGCTGGCCTGTTTGGCAGGCCAAACCGTTTAGCAGCCCCGGGCAGGACGCGACCCACCTTCCAATTCCGCAAAGCCAAGCACCACGTCTGAGGCTTTCCCCTGCCTGTCTTTGACCTGCAGAGCAGTGATCGTGCAGCCCCATGAGATGATGTCCACACTCAGCTGGTCTGACCGAAGCTGGAATTTCTCCACTGTCCCTCCCCCCGAGGGCAGCTCTCCAAACACGGTTCTGGCCACCGAAACCATTGGGAAAGTTCGGGCTGTGCAGCTTCTCCTTTCTGTTCAAACTCTAGCTTGGATCACGTTTGGAAAGATAAAGTTCCCGGGAGAAGGGGAGGAACTCAGCCCAACTCCTCCCCTTTATTGCCAGGATTTAAACAATTGACCGCTCCCGGGGTCGGGGGAAAATGCTCCGAGGCCTTTTAAAAACTTTCCTTTACCTGAGGTAACTGAGAAGCAAACTTTCCAGTTGAGTTTGTTGGTTTTTTCCTCAGCGAACCCCGGCTGCAGTGCATGTCGGGAAGAGTAGTCTTTAAGAAAATTGCAGTTGCATCTTGGGGCATGTAGTTTAAAACGAACCAACTTTATTTTTGCGCAGGCGCGGGTGCATAAGGTACTTTTGCGGGGCGGGGGGGTCAAAAAACAGTCTCTCTCCTTTCCTCCTTTCTGAAAAGGTTCTCTCTTTCCCTAATGAGCTCTGAAGAAACACCTCCGGTGGACAGGCTTGGAGGCCTGCTCCTTTATCTATTAAGATATGTTGCCCATCACATCTAGTCTTTCTAAAGTCCAATATCCCTATTTCTCTGCATACCCAAGATGCAGTGAGCAGAGCTGATTGGCCATTAATGCTGGTTTTTAATATTGGGACAATAAGACAGATCCTGAGGGAATTCTGGTTAAGATCAGGGTGTAAGGTGGTATAACGGTTGTTTAGAAATGGAGAGAAAGTTGTGGCAGACTCTTCCGCTGATTGACTATCTGTTTTGTTCTCAAAGGACGAAGCCCTCTGCAGCTTAGGCAAACCATACATAGGAGGTTAGGTCCTCCTATGTGTAATCAGAGAGAGCCTCAGACTTGTGTAGATGTCTCCCCCTTTGCTCCTGAAGTACAAAGCTCCTTTAAGAAGGGATTAATGACAAAGCAAAAAAGAAGAAAGGGTTGATGGTGCTTGTTTCATAAACGCATGTATTAGAAAGAAAGAATTAAAGGGGCACGTATTTATTGCAGGCCAGGTACCAGCTGAGTTCCAGGTACGGTTTCTTTCTTGTATCCTTTGCAAGTTTAAGTGTGTACAGTTTGGAGAAAACTCTGAGATCCTTAAATCATTATTTTGCTTTAGTATGTCTTATAATTAGTTGCCTGCAGTTTCTGACTCTGGGAACCTAAGGTGATAATCAGAAATCTTCATTTTTTTAGATTTATTTATTTTATGTGTTGAGTGCTCTGCCTGCAAGTATGTATGTGCACCGCATTCACGCTAGGAACCTACAGAGATCAGAAGTGGGTGTTCTGTGCCCTGCAATTGGATTTATAGATGGTTGTGAGCTACCAATTGGGTGCTGGGAACTGAATTCTGGTCCTCTGTAAGAGTAAGAAATGCTCTTAACTGCTGAGCTATCTCTCTAGACCTGTACACATTTTAACTTTAATTTTTTTTTGATTATGTGTGTATGTGAATGTGGAATTATGCCCATGCCTGCAGCTTTCCATGGAGACTGGAAAGGGGCATTGGATTCCCTGGAACTGGAATCGTAGGTAGTTGTGAGCCACTTGACAAGAGGCCTGTGAGAGACCTGATCTTGCATTCAGACTCCATCTTAGAAAACCTGACCTGAGGTTGAACTCGAGTTAACTAACAAGTTGGCACACTTAGCACCAGTTTTCAGGTTATTCCCAAACAAATCTACACCTCCAGGTTACAAGCCTGCCCCCCCACCCCACTCCCCCTTCCCCCCACCCCACCCCGCCCACGCCTCACTTAAACCACCAATCAGGAGGAAAGCAGAAGTTAAGTTTATGGTTCGAGTCCTAGCACCAGCCAATTATATTAATGGCCATAATGACCCCCCCCCCCAAATCAGATGTGTGCTAGGCTAGATACCCCCTTCTTGCCTCTATAAATACCTGCTTAAAATTAGACTTGGGGCTTCACCCTCCAGTCCTGCTGTGCCAGTGATGATGGTGTGGCCTGGGCTCCAGCTTGTAAATAAAAGACCCTAATGTGATTGCCTCGGAATCGGCTCCTCGGTAGGGATTTTTGGGGTTTGAGAACGCTGAACGGTCATAACGGGCTGGGGATCAAACCACCACTGCCGCCCCTGCCGCCGCTGCTGCTGCCGCCGCTCCCTCACTCCCATCCTCCTGCCCCTGTCCTCTCCAAGAACACTGTTAAGATCTGACAGAGCCATCTCTCCACCCCCCTTTTTACTTTTCGTCATCTCTCGGGCCATTCTGGTGTTGATTATCTGGGATTTAAAGAAACTGAAGGTTTGATGGCTAAGTCTGACGTTTCTCCTTTGATGGCCTAGGATTAGGAGAGTGTTATTAGGATCCTCAGTAGGACCATGAGATAAAATACCTCAGTCTTTCATTGCTTAATCTGCAGCTCTAGATGGATCCTGGCTCTAGGAAGAAGGGGTCTGGGAGCCTAAAGAAGTGTATAACTCAATCGATCTGTATTTCTGGTCTTGATTTAGACACGGTGAGGGTGGGAACGCAGTGTGGAAACGCATCTGTGGTTAGAAAAATCAGGAGAACTGAGCTCATGTCCCTGTAATCAAATGCCAATAAACAACTGTCTCGCTCGTTTCTGACTGAGAAATAGGAAGGAGTCTTAAGCATTCATGCTACAAAGCCTCGATTTTCCCTCGTGAAATTCGGGAAACTCCGATTGGAAAGAAAAAAGAGCTTGCAGCAGGCTTCAGTAAAGTCCAACATATAATATCAAAAAGACCCAAACAGTTCAAATTACAGACTGTGCGTCCCCTCGCACAATAACCCAAAGGCACTCTTGTACACCGCTCATCACACACGCTTATAGATTCTGCAAGTCTCCTCAGCCCACTTACCCTGTGTGCCTGACTCATACCCAGGCCATTTCAGCAACACTACGATAGCAACGATGCCTGAGAACCCTCTTCTGTGAGTGGGAAGACCACATTTTTTTTTTATTTCTCTGCCTCCAGTTCTCAGTGTTCTGCCAAGCTCATGCTGCCACAGGAACAAAGACACCTTAGGTGGCTGGCACCAAGCGTCACCAGAGACGTTCCTATTGCTTAACTTGGTATGAAGCATACCATATTTCCCTAAGATGTGAAGGGTACAGGTCTTAATTTTCTTTCCCTGTGGCTTTGAAGTATTTAGCATGGTAAACAAGACTACCCTGTGTGAGTTACAAATCTTACTTTTTTTTTTTTCAAACCAAAGAGCCCATTTTCTTAACCTCACATCATTCATTATTCTACATTCAGAGCCTTAATCGACAGCAATGCTCATCATCACTGTCCATAGGGAGGTCAATATCAAAGCAGCAATGTAGGAATGAACCATTGTTAAATACTACCAGCTATTTAATTTTGCTTTTTTGGATAAATCCTGGGGGGTTAAGTTAAATAGTACAGATTGTAGTGATATTTTTGTAAGAAGAGTTACTTATCTTTTTCTCAACCAGAGCAGAGGTGTGTAATACAACCAATTCAAACTCATCCCCAACTAGTTTACAAATAAATCAAGAAGGGCTAGGCTGATTCCATAACAGGCTTCAAATTGGCAGTTCAGGACTAGGCCTAAGAGGTGGGAAAGTCCAGGCAAGCCCAAGCAAGTCAGTTACTAAAAAGCAAACAAACAAACAAACAAACAAACAAAAAACAGGCTTCTGGCAGCTAGTCAGAAAATGCCCTTCTATCAGAGGCTGCCCAAACCACATGGCCCAAGGCAAGGAAAATGGGTCAGCAGTAGTTTCCAGACCCCATGCCCTATTAATGGTTCTGGAATGTCCCTAGAGATGGACTCAACAGATTAAGGTAGAGGTTACTTACCCTGGAATCCCTCTAAGGTGCTTTAACCCCGCTCTGCAAGCTCACTTCCCGGTCTCTCTATTGTGGTAAATCTCCAACCCCAATAAACCCATGCAAAAACACATAACTCAGTTACAAAATGTATAAGCTGCACGCCTAGATTGGGCAGATTACCACTACACTACTCTATTCCCCAGCTATGAGATCCTTTGTTACTAGTGGCTTCTCTGTGCCATGTGGTTCTGCTCCATCTTCCTTCCACCTCCTTTTCCTCTGTCTTCTTCCTCCTGTTCCCTATTCTTCCCCAACCCTCTAACACTTCCAGTCCCACCATTCCCTTCCAGGGACCAATCACAGGCTGTAGCCTTTATTTGATTAGTTAAAAGTGGGGAGAATGTTCACATGAAATTACCTGAGTATATATGATCTCCTACTCTTAGGGGGCAGCCCCTCTTGAGGAAGCAGAATTAACATTAGAATACAAACAGTGCCAGGGCAACCCACAACACTCTATCTTGGTAATGGGAGCCCCCAGCACACTGGACTTATCTTCTGCAGAATAAGACACTCGTGTTTATATATTATTTGAATCGGGGTATCATTCTTCAGCAAATCATGGACCCTTACAAAATGAAACTCAGACTGAGGTTATTTTATTTGGCTTTGACAATTTCTGGGGAAAGAGGGGTTTAACCCCTAATCTACTCTTCTAACTGCTGGCCTGGCTACCTCCCCAGTGGTGTACTCCAGGCTGTTTCTCCTGGCCATATGTTCACGGTCCATCTTCCCTAATGGTGGCTTCTTCTGTCTTCCTTGTTCTTCCTCTTCCAGCCCCACTAACTCCTCCAATAATTAGCTGTAGCCAATTTTACTTACCAATAATTTAAAATCAAGGAACAAGGTTTGTACAACAAAAGCTTGTAAACACGAGAAGTCACTGGCAGGCCTAGACCTTCACGTATAGAATTTAGCATTACGATACATAGCAACAGACCAAACCTCAGCAAAGGTGCGAGGCTGAACAGTTAAAGAGTAAGGCTTGCTTCTTTTCAGTGGGTGCATAGTCCTCTAAACAAGCCAGAGGCCTGAGGATATGTGAGCTCATGGGCACTGTGTTCAACATGACACAAAAACTTCGGGATGTACAGCATCCAGGACCTCAGCTCCAGGACTCATTGAGGTGACTCTGAAGCCTTAAGCTATTGACAGGTCACTGCAATAGGAAACTCCTAGTCTGTCTGGAAAGACACTAGGAGGTGGTTCTCTTATACCAGATTGATCTGTTCCCTGTTCTCTCTCTCTCTCTCCCTCTCCCACTCCCCCCACCCCGCCCTTATAGTCCAGGCTCCTTTGCTGTTTATTGTTGGCGTGCCTCCTGACATGCCGGACTCATTACCTGAGGTAATTCCTTCTGTTTCCAAGACAAATGTTTTGGTTTTGTTGTTTCTACTCAAGTATTGATTCCAAGACTCAATTTTGTTATCTTAATTTTTGGAGCACTCCATACACAAGCATTAGGCTTATGTTATCCCCCAACCCCCCGCCTTCAACTTCCCCCAACCCTTCCCATGTCTCTCACTCCCTCACAAATTCATGGCCTCAGCTTTTAAACTTATTAGTCACATATGTACATTATATGTACGTAACCTACCAAGTGTCTAGTTAGTGTTGCTTGTGTGGACATGTATTTAGGGCTGATCACCTGGGACTGGGTCATTTATTAGGGGTGCTATCCCTGCAAAAGCTGATTCCTTCTTTTAGCACCCATTGATTGATTGCCTGGTAGCTCGTCATCTAGGGATGAGGCTGTTAGCATTCTGTCTAAGCTCCACTCCACAGTTACCTGGCAACAGCCAGGTATGCTCTGCCCCACAGTTACCTGGCAACAGTCAGGTAGGCCTGATCTACTATAAAAGGGGCTGCTTGCCCCCTCCTCTCTCTCTCTTTTGCTTCTTGCTCTCTTGCTTCTCTCTTGCCTTCTTGGGCTTTTCCCTTCCTGCCTCCGTTCCCCATTCCCTTCCCCCCCACTCCATTTGTTCATGGTCGGCTTCTACTTCTCTACTCTCCTCTCTGCCTTTCTCTGCCTCTACTACCATCTAAACTCCCCTCCCCATGCCCTGAATAAACTCTATTCTATACTATACCATGGTGTGGCTGGTCCCTCAAAGGGGAAGGAATGCCTTGGCATGGGCCCATTGAGACATCTCTTCCCCCATACCTCACACCCCCATAGAACATATCCCCTTATATCTCTTTATCTTTTTATAGACACATCAGAAGCCTTGTGAAATAAACAGTCCTCACCCACTTTAACATGTCAACTGGTGCTATCATTATGCAGGTCTTACTTAGGTAGTCATATTGTCAAGATTTCATGGGTGCAGCTTCTCTGTCATCTGTAGAAGAAACTGTCTTGCAGCAGATACCAGACTGTATATTTCACACACACACACACACACACACACACACACACACACACACACACACACCTTTTTTTAAAAAAAACAAAACAAAACAAAAACAAAAACAAAACCAAATCCCCAAAACTTGAATTCATTATATTTGGGTTCAGAGGAAAACTACCTGTATCTAAAAACCAGGAGTACTAGGGAGACTCCACCAAGTCCACAAGAGGTAGAATTCTTTGTGGTTCAAGTCAACCTAATTTCATCAACCATTTTGGGTTTAAATTAAAGTTTGCTTCACACACACACAGACACACAGACACACACACATCCAGGTGCACAATGATTGAAGCAACCTCCTGGGGAAGGCAAGATGGAAGGCACAAGAGGGTTACTCAGAAAGATTACTAAATTTGAACATGTAAGCATGCCATTAACTTATCAAGTGTTGATAAGTATGTCCCAAGAATTGTGCTAAGTGATAGTTACACATTAAGAAATAAGACATGGTCCTTGCTTTCAGGGAGCTTACTGCTTAACATGATATAAGTCTCTAATACCTTCTAAAAGACTCCATTATCTACCAGTGCCCAATGAAGCAATGTACTGAGACTGGCTTCAAGGTTTGTGGATGTTTCAATCTTGCAAGTGGTGACTAAGGAAGAGTGTGTTAAAGACCAGCTTTGATATCCAGGGTAAACTAAGGTAGGGCTTCCAGTCTTGATTGACTCCCTGAATGCTTCCCCGGGTGCCCATGAGAAATTTCTTTACCGGGCTGATGAAGAATTCCTTTAGGGGCTGCAAAGAGGCTGGTGAAAAAATTTCTCGAGAACAGCAAAGGGCCATTGAATAAACCCATTGGGGGCCACAATAGGCTGGTAAAAGAAGAAAGAGAAAGGGGGAAAAGAATCACACACACAGACATAGACACACACGCACACACACAGACACACACACACACACACAGACATAGACAGACAAACACACAGACACACACACAGCCACACATACATTCAGGTGCACAATGAATGGAGCAAACTTTAATAAGCTCTAACAACTTCAACTTCACATACACACATATACACATTCATACACATTCACACACTGGGTAGATGGAACAAAACTCCAATCACTTTCCACATATGCACATACACATATTTTTGGTGATGAAACAAACGCCAACGAGCTGGCTCCAACCACTTTACATACACATATGTGCACATGTTTGCTGGATGGAGCAAAACGTCAATGAGCAGGCTCCAAAAACTTTATTTTTTTCCTTCTACAGCTTATATATCCCAGCACAATCTTTCAAGCAGTAAAAATTACAATGTGATTACATTCTACTTTTCTTCTAGTGAATCACTATGAAAAGAACAGTCTGTTCCCCCAACACCTTTATGAGAAATGGCATTACGTAGTACTGGAAAAAAAATTATTCCCAAGAACTCACGTACATTTGTAACTAAGCAACTTGTTATAGATTACAAAATTATGAGCAAGCAAGGTAATTTTCTCAACCATTTTCTCTTACTAGGAGGCAACAATTTGCAGTTACAGAGAAAGGATCAATTATTTTATTATTTATCTTAAAAAGTAATCATATAAAAATCTTAAAAGAACCACAAATCTAACCTTTTATGTAAAAGACAACCATCCATTTGTGTTTTAGATCCTCAGAAGGCATATCTACGCATTAGCAAATTTATTAAACCACACAGAGTACGCTGAAGGCAAAAATGGGTATGAAGAATTCATTGCCTTGGTCACCAGCCCAGCTTCAGCAAGAGAGTCACTTCAGCTGGGGCTGCCATTGTTCTTGTTCCCTGACCTTAAAAAGTCCCTAGCTTAAATATTAAGAGTGTGCCTTTCTGAACTTCAAATTGTTACGTAAGATTTTCTACATCTGGGGTTGGAGAGATGGCTCAGTGGTTAAGAGCACTGACTGCTCTTCCAGAGATCCTGAGTTCAATTCCTGGCAACCACATGGTGGCTCACAACCATCTGCAATGTGATCTGACGCCCTCTTCTGGTGTGTCTGAAGACAACTATAGTGTACTCATATACATAAAATAAATAAACAAATCTTAAAAAAAAAAGATTTTCTACATCAGTAGTAAAAACATCTCAATCTGCTTCACTAACTTTACTTTTCCAAATGCTTTCTATGGGTGATGGTCACTGCTGACAATCTACACCTCTAAGTTCTTTCCTAGGGTGGATGGGATGGTTAATCTGCAACAACAGCAGTGCCTGAAAGAGATTAAGCGCCATGATTGTGAGTGGCAGTGATACGGCCCGGTGAGAGGCTGCAAGCCCCTTAGAGTTCTCATACAATTCTCAGGGGATGTGAAGGCAGATAGAGCAGAACTCCGTAACAGGATGGGGTCCTCAGCACACCCGTAGAGACTGTGCTAACCGGCTGGCCGAATTCCACGAGTTCTAAATTCCATTGTTGTTCCCCCTGTACGATAAGAGACAAGAGCCGGACGACTAGGGAAGGAGAGATTTCCAGGTGTCAGCACAGTTGTACACAGAGAAACCCTGTCTCAAAAACAAGAAGAAGGGAGAGAGAGAGAGAGAGATAGAGAGAGAGAGAGAGAGAGACAGAGAGAGAGAGATTCTTTAATCCTTGACTAATCTTAGAAGCCACTTAGATTTTATCTACAATCGGCAGGGTGCTTCCCACCGGTCAGTAGAGTTTAGCAGATAACCCTCCAGTCTCTTTCAGGGATGTTTTTCCATGGAGAACTTGAATTTCTACTCAGAACAGAATCATTTGGCCAGCTAATTTCAATTGGACGTGTATAGCAGTGGGGCTTCAGGCATGTAACCCTTGATTTTGTGCCAGCTTTTACCAAACTGAGCATATCTCCTTCTCTGTACAAGGAAAAAAAAATCATTGATCTATCAGTACTATAATTAGTATCTCAAGAACCCTCCAGATGTCCAAGCAGTAAAGACTTGGCCCCTGGTGAGGCACCCACTGGGGAACAAAGCAGAGATTTGAATAGACAGTGCCTGATTTTCAGGACAGTAGATTTGTGGGAAATAAAGAGGCTAAGCCGTTCATATAATAGGAGAGCCAGGAGAGCTGAGGAGGGAGGGACTACAGGGGAGAAAAGGGTACCAGCCTGAGGAGGTGAGAGGAGGACAGGACATAGGGAAAGGTGGGGGGTGGTGGTGAGCAGATGAGAATATTAATGACCCGCATAAAGAGTCTATGATGAAACCCTTGTTTTTGCTAACCCAACATTAATTTTAAAGAACGGAGAAAAAGATAAGGGTCTAGTGAGGTATGTCAGGTCACTGAAGTGTGCCTTCAAAGGAGGAGGTGGGACCTTGGCTGCCTCCTCCTCCTCCCCATCCTCCTTTCCTTCTCCTTCTCCTTCACCTTCTCCTTCTCCTCTTCCTCCTTCTTCCTCCTTCCTCTTCCTCCTCCTCCTTTCTTCTTCTTCTTCTTCTTCTTCTTCTTCTTCTTCTTCTTCTTCTTCTTCTTCTTCTTCTTCTTCTTCTTCTTCTTCTCCTCCTCCTCCTCCTCCTCCTCCTCCTCCTCCTCCCCCTCCTCCTTCTTCCTTTTGTCATTTTCCAACCTTGAGGTAAATGGCTGAATTGCCAGAGGCCCAAAAGTGATAGGGCTAATGGACCAAGGGTCAAAACATTCAAAACTGTGAGAAATTTTTTCTTATAATTATCTCAGCTGTTTAATTTTTTTTATCATTTTTTTTATTTTATGTGTATGAGTGTTTTGCCTGAATGTGCATTACTTTCCTGCCTAGTAACCATGGAGACTGGAAGTGGGGCATCCAATCCATGGAACTGGAGTTACAGACAATTATGAGCTGCCATGTGGGTCTAGGAATTGAACCCAAGTCCTCTAGAAGGGAAGCTGGTGTTTTGGTTTTCTTTCTTTCTTTGTTTCTTTCTTTCTTTCTTTCTTTCTTTCTTTCTTTCTTTTTTTCTTTTGTTTAATTCTTGAGACAGGGTTTCTCTGTATATCCCTGGCTGTCCTCAACTTGTAAACCAGTCTGAACCCCCCAAACTCACAGAGATCCTCCTGCCTTCCAAGTGCTAGGATTAAAGGCATGTGCCACTAACTCCTGGGTGAGAAACCAGTTCTCTTAACCACTGAATCATCTCTTTAGCACCTATTATGTTTTTATATTTGTTTTTGTTGTTGTCGTTTTACTTAGGGTTTCAAGCACCACAGGCTGGCTTCAGACTTTATGTATAGCTAGGGATAACCTTGAACTTCTGATCCTCTGCCTCCACCTCCGGAGTACTGGGGTTACAGGCCTGTGCCACTGAGAGACCAAACCTAGTCCATCTTGGAAAAACGGGCTGAAAACATGGTCTACAGCTGAATCCAAGCTGCACCCCAAGAACCAGGAGGGAGCCCCACGGCTTGTCCTTGGCCAGAGTTTTTCCCTCATTGCCTCCTAGCAACAGTTAATAAAAAAAATTAGTCTGATTGTTTTAGATGTACTTTCAGACTTTTCGTAATTGTATACGGTCTTGTTTCGGAACACCCACCTGTCAGTGTTACTCAATTATATGCTTGCCAGGATGGATCCTGTCTTAGGGTTTTACTGCTGTAAGCAGACACCATGACCAAGGCAACTCTTATAAAAACAACATTTAGTTGGGACTGGCTTACAGGTTCAGAGGTTCAGTCCAGTATCAAGGTGGGAGCATGGCAGAGTCCAGGCAGGCATGGTGAAGGTGGAGCTGAAAGGTCCAGGTCTAAATCTGAAGGCTGCTATGAGACTGACCTCCAGGCAGCTAGGATGAGGGTCTTAAAGGCCACACCCACAGTGACACACCTACTCCAACAAGGCCACACCTCCAAAGAGTGCCACTGGCCAAGTGCCCTGGGCCAAGCACATTCTAACTATGACAACTCCCCATCCTCATCCCCAACTTGATTGCATTTTCTGTAAAACCTTTTCAGATGGTTTTCTGCTTCACCAAACCATCCTGTGGGTCGGTGATGACTAAGCCCAAACTCTAGTTTATAATAAAGAGACCAATGTGATTAAATCGGAAGTGGTTCCTTGGTGGTCTTTTGGAGTTCATGGACTCTTTCCTGACACAACACCACTATGTTAGTCTATTCCGTGGGAAGGATCCCGTTCCAGGCCTTTGGATGTTAAGCTCTGTCACCAGCTCCCAGGCATTCTGTGATAGTGGGGGGAAGCTGACAAGTGGGGTCTTGGAAGAGAAAGGCTCTGCCAAGAAATACATGTAAAAAGAAAATGGAGCTGGGCATGGTGGCACACGCCTTTAATCCCAGCACTTGGGAGGAGAGGCAGGCGGATTTCTGAGTTTGAGGCCAGCCTGGTCTACAAAGTGAGTACCAGGACAGCCAGGGCTACACAGAGAAACCCTGTCTCAAAAAACCAAAAAAAAAAAAAAAAAAAAAAGAAAGAAAGAAAATGGAGTAATGGAGTGAGGCCTTGTCGGGGTCCAGCCTGTCTCTCTCTCTCTCTCTCTCTCTCTCTCTCTCTCTCATAGCTTGAGGATATACTTTCACTCTCTCTTTGGGCTGGGGGTTGTGCGCCCTCGTTCGCTCCCTTTCTCTCACACTCACACACTCAGTCTGTGCATTCTTCTTTCCACACACACACTCTCTCTCTCCTCACACACTCTTACTCTCTCTCCACACACACCTCACATTCTCTCTCTCTCCTCACACTCTCCCTCACACGCTCCACAGCCTGTTCTCACAGTCTCTCTTCAGTCACGCCACACTCCCTCTCCACACACTCTACACTCACCTCACGCGCACCTCACTCTTTCGCCTTTCTCTTGCTCCAGTCTATAACTCTTACTCCAAAAGCAGGTAGGAAAAAAAAAGACATTGTATAATCATTGCCAAATCAAATTCAAAAGAATTACCACAGCCCACAAAGAATCAAGAATTACAATTGTTGCCCAAAGATTCAAGCTTCCCCGATTCCCAGGCCTGTGGCCAAAACAATAATAATAATAATAATAATAATTGCAAACTTATCATTATTTAAACTTTTACTTTTTAAAGTTTACCTCAGAGCTCCGAGGTCAGCTACTTGTGTTTTCCTGTGAAGCTCTAATGATAACTGACGTGAGCAAAGCTGCCAGGCAGCGGCCAGAGAGAATCAATTAACCCTTAGCTCAGTAGTTTCACTAGCTTCTTCTTCTGCACACTGCACACAATGACTTTCCTAAGAGTCCCAGTGTTTTGACTTAGTTTTACTAACATATAATTTTATGCATTCTATACTTTCTTATTCATACATACCCAAAGGAGTCCAGGAACCACTCTCAGATATAGTGCAAAACTCACTTCATAACTTCAACAGCCTTTTTCTTTCTGAATTAAAGTACCCTGTGTTTAGGTTCCCTTATTCCATGATTGTATCTCATGATTCCAATAAGTTTCTTCACTTTCTGGTACTCTATATTACTCTAGTAGTACATGGTTCTGTTTCATTTTGTTTGTTTGTTTGTTTTGTTTTTTTTTTTGAGACAGGGTTTCTCTGTGTAGCCCTGGCTGTCCTGGAACTCACTCTGTAGACCAGGATGGCCTCGAACTCAGAAATCTGCCTGCCTCTGCCTCCCAAGTGCTGGGTTTAAAGGCGTGTGCCACCACTGCCAGGCTTCTGTTTCATTTCTAATACTTCTTCAAACTTTCTTTGCAAGTCAAACATCAATCCAAAACTACCATTATGCGGCTATTTCATTGTTTCCAAGATGAGAGCGCACAGCATGCACCTGGACTGTCAGGACTGTGCTGTGCTGTGCCCCTATGCCTCAACTTTTAATTGTTTAAGAATCATTACATCAAGGAGCATCTAGTTTTACAGAATAATTCACCAGAGCAGAAGGAGAAGGGAGTAGGAAAGTCAGATATAATAGAATCATTATGCACACGGAGGCCAACTGAAAAGCAGTCACACTCAAATGAAATCTATACAGCCATTGTCTGGGGCTAAAATTAGGAGAAATGGGAACAAAGAGCTGCCTCTGGCTACTGAGATGTCTCCATTCCTGACTACTGCAGGCAGTCCCTGTTACGGGATGCTGTCCCCAGCAAGGCCCAGCGGGCTTCAGGGATGTTTGTTTGTAGGGAGACCAAGGCGCAGTGCAGCTGTGGGCTAGTTAGGACCACTCCACGCCTTACACTGGAACTTGCAGTACGTGGTGTTAATAGATGGAACCTTTGAGGAAGTAACCAATGATTGGGGCCTTATGGAAAGGTATCGTCAGAATGGCCTTGCCTCCTTCCACTTCTGCCTTTCTGACATATGTAGACACAACACTCAAGACACCCCCGTGGAAGCAGAGACCAGGTTCTCACCAGAAATTTCCTATGGATTCCTATGGAATCCTATGGATTCCTATTTATACTATAATCTTGGATTCTCAAGCAACTATCTGTTACTCTTTAAAAAAATGTTGAGGGCTGGGTCTGATGGTTCAGGCCTTTTATCCAGCACTCGGGAGGCAGAGGCAGTAGATCTCTGAGTTTGAGGCCAGCCTGAGTGAGTTCCAGGACAGCCAGGGTTACACAGAGAAAAACCCTGTCTTGAAAAACAAAAACAAAACAACAAAATAAAACAAACACAAACAAAAATGTTTTTTTTAAATGGAGGACTCCCTCCCTCCCTCCCTCTCTCTCTCTCTCTTTCTCCCTCCCTCCCTCTTTTCTTTCTTTCTCTTTCTTTCTTTCTTTCTTTCTTTCTTTCTTTCTTTCTTTCTTTCTTCCTTCCTTCCTTCCTTCCTTCCTTCCTTTCTCTCTCTCTCTCTCTCTCTCTTTCTTTTTTTTTAAAAAAGAATTATTTATTCTATGTATATAAGTACATTGTAGTTGACTTCAGACACACCAGAAGAGGGCATCTGATCACTTTACAGATGGTTATAAGCCACCACGTAGTTGCTGGGAATTGAACTCAGGACCACTGGAAGAACAGTCAGTGCTCCTAACCGCTGAGCCATCTCTCCAACCCCACAAAATGTTTTTTGAAACAAGATTTCATGATGTTACCTTGACTGTTCTGGCACTTGCTCTGTGGACCAGGCTGGACAGAAACTCGCAGAGATCCACCTGACTGTGCCTCCTGGGTGCTAGGATTCAGGACAAGCACCGCCTCACCACTCCTGTTGTTGCTTAACAAAGTCTCAAGTATTTTTGTTGTGGCATCACTGATGGAACCAGGTGACACTGGCTAATGAAACTGTCAGTCTTCTTTAGACAGGGTGAGAGAGGGAGAGGGAGAAGAGGGGGGAGATTGAATTTAACAGCAAACACTGGCAGCAGCAATCTGGGCTTCAGGGCTCAGGGTCCAGAATAGGAAGCTTAAAGCAGAGTGTCTGCCTGACACAGAGTACAGTTTGTGAGTAGACTTCTTGTAGTACCATTAGGGTCCTAGAAAAAGCTTGACTGTCAGGAAATAGTCAATCATAGCTAGTGTAAATGGTCTCGTTAAAAAAACAGGAGGAGTCTGGTAGGCCCAACATCTACATAGATTCAAATGTCAACAGGCAGCTCAAAGTCCAGTGATAGGCAGGACATTCTGTCTCTGCCATGACTGACACCAATGGGCAGGGCTGTACCCAATTCCAGTGCTCCTGGCCCGTGAAGCCCGCACCGAGTGTGGTGTAGACTGTAATCAGAAGCCTGGCTCAAGGGCCTGCAGGGAAGCCCTGCCCTCTCTGGTGCCCGCTTTACTGAAGCAGTAGGCAAACCTCACTTCTCCTCTGAATGTAGGTCAGAGAGTTGTAGCACAGTGGTTGGCACTTCAGACTTAACCATATGCTGCAAAGAAGTGTGACACAAAGGCCAGGAGACAGGAGCCGGTAAAAATAGCATAAGGTTCATGCTCTTGTTTTCGTCTTCCGAGGATTACCAATGTGTGCCGCCATATCTGACTGCCCATAAACTTTGATTAAATTATTTGCTAGTCTTTTCTCTTGATAACTTGTCTTTTGTTAGAGATGGGCCATGTATTAGTGACTTCTTTTACCTTGATAAAAACGCCTTGACTGAGGCAGTTTATAGAAGAAAGGGTTTATTGGGCTGATGGTTCCAGAGGGGTAAGATCCCATCCTCTCAGGAAGGTGTGGCTGCAAGCATGTATGTAAAAAGCACAAAGCTGAGAGCTCACATTTCAATCACCAGCATCAACCACAGAGAGCTAACTATAGGTGGGGTTTAAACTTACACTCAAAAGCCTACCCCAGTGGCGAAGTTCCTCCATGAAGGCCACACCTTCCAAACCTCCCCAAAGGCACCACTGATGGGAGACCGATTGTTCAAATATATGAGACTATGGGAGACAGTCTCATTTCAGACCAACACAGGCAATGACCCTATGGTTAGTAAGTATTGAACCACTCTTTTACAGATTTATTGATTTTATTTTATATGTATGAATGTCTTGCTTGCATGTGTGTCCTCCTATGGAGGTCAGAAGAGGGCATCAGGTCTTCCAGAACTAGAGTCACAGATGGCTATGATCCACCATGTGGATTCTAGAAACCATATGCCCCTTGGTCTTTGCGAGAGCAACAAGTGCTCTTAACCTATGAGACTTCTCTCCAGCTTAAATGGATATCACTCTATCACTCTTCTCTTATAAGTTCAATTAAATTCTAACCCAGTGGTGGTAGTGACAGCGGGGGGGGGGGGGAACAGTAGCACACACCTTTAATCCCAGCACTCTGAAAGCAAAGGCAGGTAGATCTCTGTGAGTTCAAGGCCAGCCTGATCTACAGAACAAGTTTCCAGGACAGCCAGGACTATACAGAGAAACCTTGTCTTGAAGAAACAGTTGAGGGCTGGAGAGATGACTCAGCCGTTAAGAGCACTGACTGCTCAACCTAAGGTCCTGAGTTTGAATCCCAGAAACCACATGGTAGTTTATAACCATATGTAATGAAATCTGATGCCCTCTTCTGGTGTGTCTGAAGACAGTGTACTTACATATAATAATAAATCTTTGGACCAGAGTGAGCAGAGACGGCTCACAACCACCTGTACGGCTACACTGTACTCATACATAAAATAAATAAATCTTAAAAAAAGAAAATACAATTGGATAATTGATTGATTGATTGATTGATTAAATTCTGATCCTGTTTTACCTAGAGTTAGGGTTAGATTTTATAAGTTAAAGGATTCAGTCTCAAAAGACTATCCTCATTTGAGATGTTAGCCACAAATTGGGTATACTTCTTCCCAGTGGACTACAAATCTGGGGGTTTCCATGGGCTCCCCTTATGTTGGATAATTCATTAAAATGGCTCACAGAAACTAGGAGAAAATATCCTTTATGTTCACTGCTGTATTCTTAAGGAACAGCCAAATAGAAAAGATACATGAGGCAAGTTGTAGCGGCCTAGGTCTTCCATGGCCTCTAGGGAATGCCAACACGTTGGTTAGTTTTTTCATAACTATTACAGAATACATGGCAAATGGACTTGAGGGAAGAAGGATTTATTTTGGCTTACAGTTCCGAGGAATGCAGTCCGTCGCAGAGGGGGGGCGATGGCTGAGCTACACTCTTGTCCTGTCTAGCTTTATGTCACCTTGACCCAAGCTAGAGTCATCAGTGAGGAAGGAATGGTAATTGAGAAAATGCCTCCTTAAGATTAGGCTGTAGGGCAAGTCTGCGGGACACTTAATCAATGATTGATTGCAAAGGGCCCAGCCTGTTGTGGGTGGTGCCATCCCTTGCCTGGTAATCCTGGGTTCTATAAGAAATCAGAGAGGAAGCCAATAAGCAGCATTCCTCCATGGCCTCTGCATCAGCTCCTGCCTCCAGGATCCTGTCCTGTTTGAGTTCCTGTCCTGACTTCCTTCGATGATGAACAGTGATAATGGAAGTGTGAGCCAAATAAACCCTTTCCTCCCCCAAGTTGCTCTTTGGTCATGGTGTTTCTCTGCAGCAATAGAAACCCTGACTGAGATGGCAGTCAAGAAGCAGCAGGGGACACAGGCTGATGTCAGCTCCCTTTCCCCATTTCCCTTTCCACCTGTCCCAGGGCTCCACTCTGTGAGATGGTGCTGCCCCCATTTGGAATGGATCTTCTTTTCTCAATTAAACCTCTCTGGAACCATGCCTTCAACAGAAATGGCCAGAGGTGTGTCTCCTAGGTGACTCTCAGTCCTGCCAAGTTGACAAATGAAGATCAGCCATCTCAGTCACTTTCTGAGAACGTCACTGTGTACACCAATCAATTGAAACACACTAATACAAAGTATTAGTTTTGACAAAGTATCTTTAAACATCATTTGCTAGATCATTGGCTGTTGAGGACTGGACTCAACTTTCAGTCCCTTTCCTGAGGAATGGGGCTGTGGTACTTTGAATAAAAAATGAGCCCCATATTTGAGTGCTTGATCATTAGGGAGTGGCCTTGCTGGAGTACATGTGACCTTGTTGGAGGAAGTATGTCATTGAGGGGTGGGCTTTGGGATTCAAATGATCAAGCCAGGCCCAGTGTCACTCTCTTCTCCTGCCTTCAGATCCAGATTTAGAAATCTAGGCTCCTTCTGCAGCATCATGTCTGTGTTCTGCCATGCTTCCTGCTATTACAATAATGAACTAAAGCTCTGAATTGTAAGCCAGCCCCAATTTAATGTTTTCCTTTATAAAAAATGCTGTGGTCATGGTGTCTCTTCACAGCAATAGAACATTGACTAAAACAAGGGTTGAAAAAAGATGGGTTTTTATTTGTTTTTTTTTCAGACAGGGTTTCTCTGTGTAGCTCTGGCTGTCCCGGAACTCTCTCTCTGTAGACCACGTTGGCCTGGGACTCACAAGAGATCCCCTGCTTCTGCCTCCCCAATGCTAGGAACAAAGGCATGGACCACCACCACCTGTCAGGGGATAAAATTTCTAGTCCCTTAAATTCCTGGCTGATTTTTCTGATAATCAGCTCCAATCCTGAATCTTTTGAGCATTCCCCACCCCCATTATTATCTGCCACACCTCCTCCAGTAGGATCTGAGTGTCAAGTTCCACAGACTGAGGCTATTGACCTCATAAGGGGGAGGCCTCCTGGAACCGGTTGTGGAACTAACTCTTCTCTAGAGAAAAAATATTGAGCAATCTCCTTGCAATCGATCTGTTTGTTTTCTCTTACTCCTTCTCTTATTTACGTGTTCCTGGTAGCCTAGGCCAAGATTTTAAGCGAGAATAATGGGTAAGAAAACCATCCCTAGAGATGGGGTCGCTAGCATGACCCTATACCCGGGGAAACCAACGCTTTACTTTTTAAATCATTTACAAAACTATTATGATAGATAAAAACTTTCCCAACAATAAAATTTCATATGGCTACACATGTGTCATCGGAGGTGGATTTTGGTATATGGTAAAAAAAAAAAAGAAAGCCTTAATTAGAAAGAATTAAAATAGTTTCAATTTATACATTGAAGATTTATTTTTAAAAAAATCAGGCACTAGATGTTAAATAATAATTGACCACGGGGCTGGAGAATTAGTTCAGCGGTTAAGAGCACTGACCGTTAAAATTTTATTAACCTGATCCTGGAAATATGCCATAAGCCTTGGATGACAACCCCCATTGAATACATCCTTTTAGAATTGTTATACTTTGATGATTTATAATGATGTTACCTGTTCTGCTTGTGATTCACTGAATACATAGTTTCAGAGTTGTAATGCTTGGATGATTTTTGTGCTTTACTGTGTCAAATGATTTTTGTTGGTATCTGTGATTGTCTCACTGGATATAGTTTCTAAGAGATATAATGTTTGTTTTTTTTAATGTATAAAATCCCCTGCTGGAGAGCTGCAGAATACACTCAGATTCAAAACACCTCTGTGTTTGTTTCTGTTTGTCACTGCCACCGAATCCTTATCCACCTAGCTTCGAGGACCCTCATTCCAGGGACCCCCATACCCTACTAGGGTGGTCCATGGTAATTATCAAATAAAAAGCTCATCACTCCGGAGATTCCAAAGGCTTTGGGTTCTGTGCCAGGAACCAGGGAGAAAGACTATACTGCAGCCCCCAGGTGAACTGAGAGCAGGCACCCTCCTTCAGAGGTAACCAGGTCACAGAGGAGCAGGATGGGACTTGTAGGAAAGGCAGTGGTTCTCAAACTGTGGTGTGTTTAGAATCTTCTGGGAAGCTTATTAAAATATAGATTATTGGATCTGACTCATTAGTCTTAGCAGGGAGGCTCAGATGTGCCAGAACATTTATCTTTAATAAGATGGGACGGGCTAGAACATTTATCTTTAATAACCTCAGTAATTCACAGTGAATGTCCCATGTCACAGAAGTCTGAGCTCAGTTTTGAGTCTCCTGAAACTGCCCAGGAGGAAAACATCTTTAGACCCTGGAGATTCTCTTGTTGGAA
Source organism: Mus minutoides (assembly GCA_902729485.2). Taxonomy (NCBI): domain Eukaryota; kingdom Metazoa; phylum Chordata; class Mammalia; order Rodentia; family Muridae; genus Mus; species Mus minutoides. Next base: position 124,496 of record CACVCL010016502.1, on the reverse strand, counting down.
CTTCGACGTTCAGAAAACTAATCAGAGCTTACATCTTTTTTTTTTTTTTCCTCATTCCGGTCAACCCTGCTCGCTCCAGCCGCCCCGCAGAGCTTATATCTTTATGTGGCCTTTCAGTGAAGGCGAGGTTGTTATTTTGTTTTGTTTTGTTTTGTTTTGTTTTTTGGTTTTTCGAGACAGGGTTTCTCTGTCTAGCCCTGGCTGACCTGGAACTCACTTTGTAGACCAGGCTGGCCTCGAACTCAGAAATCCACCTGCCTCTGCCTCCAGAGTGCTGGGATTAAAGGCGTGCGCCACCACGCCCGGCTTGAGGTTGTTATTTTGTAGCTGAGAAAACTGAGGCTCAGGGAAGACTGGGGTCAAAGAAGTATGGCTGATGTCAAAACTCAGGCCTGCCTCCCTCCGGTGCGTTCTTCTAAACAGTACTGATTGACAAGGGAAGGTGTCGAGCTGGGACAACTTGGCTGTGAGCTGAGTCTCTGCAGCCTCCGTGCAGTGTGAATCCTTCCAGAATCTCCAGAGCTGAAGTAACAGCACTGTCAAAGCCACTGTGTGCTAGCACATGGGGAAAGCCTCTGCTCCCAGAATCCACTTCCCCAAGCAGCTGCTTCCCCAGAACCTCCCCAGGAAATCCACAGTCTCGATCAGTATACTGGTAGGGTATGCTGATCTTAGATGCTAGAGCGCGAGAGAGCGCGTGAGACAGCGAGAGCTTGGCAAAATCATCATTACATCTGTACTGGCTACTTTTGTGTCAACTTGACACAGCTGGGGTTATCACAGAGAAAGGAGCTTCAGTTGGGGAAGCACCTCCATGAGATCCAGCTGTGAGGTATTTTCTCAATTAGTGATCAAGGGGGAAAGGCCCCTTGTGGGTGGGACCATCTCTGGGCTGGTAGTCTTGGTTCTATAAGAGAGCAGGCTGAGCAAGCCAGGGGAAGCAAGCCAGTAAAGAACATCCCTCCATGGCCTCTGCATCAGCTCCTGCTTCCTGACCTACTTGAGTTCCAGTCCTGACTTCCTTCAGTGATGAACAGCAATGTGGAAGTATAAGCTGAATAAACCCTTTCCTCCCCAACTTGCTTCTTGGTCATGATGTTTGTGCAGGAATAGAAACCCTGACTAAGATAAATTGGTACCAGCATAGTGGGGTACTCCTGTGAAAACCTGACCGTGTTTTGGGGAGGACTGTGGAAGGACTTTGGAACTTTGGGCTAGAAGATCCATTCTGTGTTAAGAGCTTTGTCAGATGTTGTGTAGGAGCTTGGAAGATAATGTTGAGAACAGTGCAGAAGATGGAGGCCTGGCTTGTGAAATTTCAGAGGGAAAATTAAAGACTCTTTTCAGGGCCATTGCTATTTTGGAATTTGATTATTCTGTGGTTCTGGTTAGCTGGGGCTGTGATTAACAAGATACCAGAACTAGTAAAGTGAAACCTTTGCATTATTGGGACTATTGATGCTGGCTAGCTGGAGCTAAGAAATTAGCGGTGATTAAGAAGAGACCAGCATCATTGAAGTGACATCTTCTGGGAAGTGTTTTCTGAAAGCACAAGGAAGCTGTGTTCCAGAGATATACAAGGTTGTACCTTGTGCTGTGGCTGGACTTGGTAATGTGTAAGAGTTACCCAGGTGGTACTGGTTTTGGAGGCATGAAGGGGTCATGCAGAGCAGCTGAGGCCACGGAAGCACTGTGAGAGGCCATGGAAGGCCATTGGTGAAGGTGCAGCCTCAGTTGCAATTAATGGCCCAGGACTGAAGGGGTCATGCAAAGGAGTTGAGGCTTGGCACCATGAAGAGAGCCTATGAGAGGCTAGTGTTGAAGCCTAGTTACAGTGGAAGACAGCAGCATTTTGGAGATGCCAGTATCATGAGATGACCACCAAGAACAGCATCAGCAGTGGAGTACAGGCAGCTGGAGCCTAGAAGACAAGGTGTGTGCTACAAAGGGCAGAGCTGGAGAAGTGACCCAAGCCCTTGGAGGAGCCCAGAAGATTGTAAGTTGGATCCCAGACATTGGACGGTTGGAGATTGATTTTTGATTGTGACTGTGCCCTGATATTTTTCCCTCTTGAAGGAAGTTTTTTAGTGAAGCCCACAGTTAAGAGACTTTGACTTTTAAAGTACTTTGTATTTCAAAAGATACTGGATATTTTAAAGGGATTGAACTTTTAATATGTAAAGACTGGGACTTTTAAAGTTATTTAGATCTTGGGGGGTGAATAAGAACTAAGGGTTGAGGCTTACTAGTGCTGTATTTGTGTGTCAAGTTGACAAGGGGTCAATTGTACTGGCTAGTTTTGTGTCAACTTGACACAGCTGGGGTTATCACAGAGAAAGGAGCTTCAGTTGGGGAAATGCCTCCATGAGATCCAGCTGTGGGGTATTTTCTCAATTAGTGATCAAGGGGGAAAGGCCCCTTGTGGGTGGAACCATCTCTGGGCTGGTAGTCTTGGGTTCTATAAGAGAGCAGGCTGAGCAAGCCAGGGGAAGCAAGCCAGTAAGGAACATCCCTCCATGGCTTCTGCATCAGCTCCTGCTTCCTGACCTACTTGAGTTCCAGTCCTGACTTCCTTCAGTGATGAACAGCAGTGTGGAAGTGTAAGCTGAATAAACCCTTTCCTCCCCAACTTGCTTCTTGGTCATGATGTTTGTGCAGGAATAGAAACCCTGACTAAGATAACATCTCACGTGAAATCTGGCTGGTTGATATGACCTTCTTTCGACTTCCTGAGTGTGCCGGCAGGCAATAGTTCTGTGTTCTTTAGAACTATTTGCGAGGCCAAGCAGAGAAGCCTGGTCGGACATCAGCTTTTCTGCTCATTGCTGAAGTGGTCAGACAGATTGCAATAAAAAACAAACAAACAAACAATAACAACAACAACAACAACAAAACATACATCACTAGGCACTAGAGAGGTGGTTCAGTGGATTTAAAGACACCTGCTTCTCTTGCAAAGGACCCGAGTTCAGTTCCCAGCATCTGTATGGAGGCCCACAACCATCTGTAACTCCAGTTGCAGGGCATATGCAGCCTCTGCAGGAACTGTATTCGTGTGATACACAAGATATGCACGCAAGCTAGACACTCACACACATAGAATAAATGGTTTTTTTCCTATAGAAGACAGTTTCAAGTTTATCCTATAGAAAACAGGAAGCTCTTACAGTGTATTTATATATGGGGAACAGGGTGTTGTTACTGTTGTTGTATTGGACACCGGATCTCATGTAGCCCAGCCCAGCCTCAAACTCACTATGTAGCAGAAGACAGCAGTGAACTTCTGATCCTCTGCCTCTTCTTCAGGGCTGGGAGGACTAGTATGCCTCCTGGTTTATATAGCACTGGGGATCAAACCCAGATCTTCATACACTTTAGACAAGCGCTTTACCATCTGAGCTACATCCCTGGTCTTAAAGGGCTTTATTGGGGCAAGTCACGTGATTATATTAGTATTTTAGGGAAGACATTCTGTGGCTGTGTGGAGAGGGGTTAGAGGATGCTAATGGGAGGCCACTGCAGTCTATAAAACTAGTGAAAAGTCTCAACAGAAAGGCCCCACTGTACAAGCTATGGTGGTAACCAATAGGGAAGGAGCAATGGAGGACAAAGCATAGACTCAGGGTCCATGGTGATGAGGACAGCGTAAGTCTGTAAGTGACAGGGATCAGTGCCCCATGAGTAATGCTGGGGCTGTGTGTTAACTGCTGCCGATGCTACACTCTGAACCAGCACAAGATGCTGAGAGTGTGAGGGCATAATAGTCAGGGCTCTCTAGAGAAACAGACCTGATAGAACGAGTCTGTCTGTCTATCTATATATCTATATCACATCTCTATCTATATGTATGTGTCTGCATCTATGTATGTATATATGAATGAATGGGGTTTATGTAGCTTGACATGGTGGCTCATTCCTTTAATCCCAACACTCTGGAGGCAAAGGCAGACAGATCTCTGTGAGTTCAAAGCCAGCCTGGTCTACAGAGTGAGTTACAGGAAGCCAGGGTTACACAGAGAACTCTGCCTCAAAAACAGCAACAACAAAAATAGAATGAGATTTATAGGAGTGGATTACAAGTTATGGTCTAACTATTCCAACAATGGCTACCTCCCATTGGAAAGTCCACGAACCCAGTAGTTGTTCAGTCCACAACACTGGATGTCTCAGCTGGTTTTCAGTATATGTCGGACTCTTGAATAATTAGACTCTAATGCCAGTGAAGGGGTGACCTTGCCAGCATCAGGGAACGCAAGCAGGGAAACAGTGATCATTTCCTTCTTCCGTGTCCTTTACATGGGCTGCCACAGAGATTAAAGACGGATCTTCCCATCTCAAAAGATCTGGATTTAGGCTAGGTTTTCGATGTTTCAAATAATATAATTAAGAAAAAAATCCTGGGCTAAAGAGATGGCTCAGAGGTTAAAAGCACTGACTGTCTTCCCTAAAATACTAATATAATCATGTAACTTGCCTCAATAAAGCCCTTTAAGACCAGGGATGTAGCTCAGATGGTAAAGCGCTTGTCTAAAGTGTATGAAGATCTGGGTTTGATCCCCAGTGCTATATAAACCAGGAGGCATACTAGTCCTCCAGCCCTGAAGAAGAGGCAGAGGATCAGAAGTTCACTGCTGCCTTCTGCTACATAGTGAGTTTGAGGCTGGGCTGGGCTACATGAGATCCGGTGTTCAATACAACAACAGTAACAACACCCTGTTCCCCACATGTAAATACACTGTAAGAGCTTCCTGTTTTCTATAGTATAAACTTGAAACTGACTTCTATAGGAAAAAAACATTTAGGATGTCACAAGTTCTCCACGATGTAAAGAGATGAGTGTGTGTGTGTGTGTGTCTTTCCATAATGCTATAAATTCACAAGGAGTAGCAGTTTTCATGGACTCAGTTTGTCAGGCAACCAGGCCTACTTTGGTAATCTCACCAAGCCAATGAAAGTTCTTTTATACTAATCTTAATTAGTGTTGTTAACTCTTATAACACACAGTAACTATATTTTTGTATACATGTAGTTTCTAGAATGAATGCAAGTTAAGCAGGCTATAACAGAGCTCAAGAGGTTTTAGAAGAGGAAGGCGAGCAGAGTTTGTATTGCTAAGGTAGTAAACTCAGAGCCAGAAAGAGGATGCTGTAGAGAAAGAGGCCCTGGGAGTCAGGATCAAAGCCCTCTGTGTCATTTTCAAGTGATTATCTAAAACAAAAAGGAACAAACAGCCTGCCACTCAGGAACTCAATGTTTCTCCACCTTCATGAGAACCACTGCAGTAACCATTCTCACTGTAGCAACCATCTCTCCAGTAGCCACATAGTAGCCACATATTCCGTTCTGTTTGATATTTTGTAACTAGAAAAGGTAGAGACCAGGAATTGAAGCAGCTATTTACTAGAGTTAAACAACTATGACTCTGCCAAGCCTTTCTGACCAGAAAGACTTGAAAACGATAGGGAACAACCGAATCTATGTGCAGATTTTTTAAAAAGAGATTGCACATAGACAGACTTGAGAGAGCATGAAGCTATTATTTCATTTTGAGTTAAATACCACTCCACACAGAGCTCTGGGGACTGAGGCTGCTTGTAGCTCAGGTGGTAAACTGCTTGCCTAGCATGCATGAAGCCCTGGGTTCCACCCTCAGCGTCATCGAGACAAAGCATGCTGGCACACATCTGTAACACCCCCACTCTGGAAGTAGAGGAAGGAGGTTCAGACATTGGAGGAGCTCTTCTCTCCATCCCTAGGTGGTTGGATTTCATCGATAGTGCATGCTGCATGCGGGTACAGAAATATCACACTGAACTGGGTGTGGTGGCACACTTGCTGACCCCAGAACTTGAGAGACAAAGGCATGCAGATCTCTGTGAGTTTGAGGTTAGCCTGGTCTAGAGACTATGTTTCAGGACAGTAAGAGCTACACAGAGAAACCCTGTCTCAAAACAAACAGGCAAAAAGAAAAAGAAAGAAAACAAAATGACACACTGAACTCAGTTCATATGTACAATTAACTCATATAATAAACATTGTTTTGTTTTGTTTTGTTTTGAGAAAGTGTTTCTCTGTGTAGCCCTGGCTGTAGACCAGGCTGGCTTTGAACACAGAGATTCGCCTGCCTCTGCCTTCCAAGTGCTGGGAATAAAGATGTGCACAGCCAACTGCCTTCCAGCACAAATTGTTCTTTGAAAAATGTAACAGAAGTTCAGTAATCCCATGAAAGGAGAAAACGAACACTATTTAATGAAGATTCTATTTCACACTTAAATCATCAGAAGTACTGAGCTGTTAGGAACGATATCAAGATACTTAAATTGATTCTTCCGTTATGAACATATCTACACAATGTCATGGACGGTATTGTATAGAAAGTAAGGCATTGGTTCAATGGTTAAGAAATGTACTACTCCTGTGAACATCCGAAGTTCAGTTCAGAGTGACTCACCAGTGCCTGTAACTCCAGCTCTAGAGGATATGACTTGTAAATGTAACTTTTATTCGTCTATAGTAATCGTGTCTGAGGCTTACTTTCTGCATCTACTAACCTAGGCCTAGTCCTGGAAGCTTTTAGCCTCCATACAATCTTATCTAGGCCTAGAGTGTTTTCAGCCTCTTAGTCTTGGACTGAATAAGCTTAACCCTTCCTAATTCTTTCTGAACTTTCTGAGTTGAATTGGTTCAACTCAGCTGTTCTGGCTCAAACTCCTCTCCAAGCTGACTGATTCAATCCAACTTCTCTTGACTTCTCCTGAATGAATTGCTCTGCTTGGCCTCATACTAACTTTGGCAATCTGTTCTAATCTTCTGGCTCCTTCTCATTCCCTGGACCATTCTGTCTTCACTTGTGTCTAGCTTGTTCTCTCTTCAACCTGTCTCTGTACAACTGTCCCAATAAACCTCCCTCCTTCCTCTCTCTCTCTCTCTCTCTCTCTCTCTCTCTCTCTCTCTCTCTCTGCTCTCTTAAATAGCTTCCCATTCCCCTCTGTTCTTGTGAGAGTTGGGCGTATCCTATTCTGTCAAATCTTTTTCTGTTTCATCACTTCATCTGCTAATCAATCAGACATCACTTTCAAACATAGGTGCTTCCTTCTACAAACTAACTTTGCCTTCATTGTTTGAGATTAAAGGTGTGTGCTAAGGCTGAGACACACCACAACTAGAAACAGATTTTTTTTTTCAGTAAATAACATAATTTCAGGATTCACAGTGTAATCAAACATCCTGACTTCTGAGGGCACCTGCACTCATGTACATAGAACACAAATATATGCATGTATATATAAATATAATTTAACATAAATCTTTTAAACAAAAGAAAGTAAAGGAGCTGGAGAGATGGTTCAGCAATTCAGAGGAGCACTGGCTGGTCTTCAGAGGACCAGGGTTCAATTCCCAGCATCCACACCAGCTTACAATTGTCTGTAACTCCATTCTGGCCTCTGCAGGCATTGTGCACATGTGGTACATAGATCTATATGAGCGCCAAACTCTAAGACGCATAAAATAAACACAGTGTTGATAGGTGTGGTGCCTGCCTGAGTTTGTGTCATCACACTGCTGCCCTAGCCTTTTGACTCCACACTAAAGGAATGTAGGTCTAAGAGACACATTTTCTCTCCCCTTCCCTTGTCTGTGTGTTTGTAGGGCCCGGAAGCAGTTTAAGAACAATTTGATGCCGGGCATGGTGGCACACACCTTTAATCCCAGCACTCGGGAGGCAGAGGCAGGTGGATTTCTGAGTTCGAGGCCAGCCTGGTCTACAAAGTGAGTTCCAGGACAGCCAGGGCTATACAGAGAAACCCTGTCTCAAATACCAAAAAAAAAAAAAAGCACAATTTGATGCAGCGGTTGCCATGGTAAGCCCTTCTCCTGAGGACTAAGTAACTATTGAGAGCTGCTATAATTTATTATTATTATTTCATTTCAGAGTGACACGAACACTTTTGCTTCCTACTCCCATTTATCTGCTTCAGAGTTTCCCTTTTTAGCTTTTTAATCTCCTCTGGGGGAAAAATGTGCGTCATTGCAAAATGGGATTCAGCAGTGATGGTGAAATTGTGTGGGTTTTTTTCTCCCCAAAGAAAACAGTTACTGTAATTTTGAATTTGGGGCTGCACACCCTAAAAAGCACCTGACTGCGATCTCCCAGCAAAGGCTGTTTTTAAACCAGGTGATAGACCTCAGTCTCTGGAGTTCAGGTAAAATGGGAGTGACGTCATCTTATGAAGGGAGGGTTTGTGAATGGTGATGTCACTTCTATAGTCAGCACTCCACTGTTTAAATCATCTATCAGGCTAATGCCAAAACATCAAACCTGTGACAAGCAGTTGAGATGTTTCAAACCTGTTTCAAACCTGTGACAAGCAGTTGAGATGCCTATTTAACATATCAAAGCAGACCTAGTCTTTGGGTTCTCCCAGCATCCCTCAGTCCCTATCTGTTAAAATGTATGGCTGGCATAACTGGTCCTCTATCCTGAACTCTCTGGCCCAGAGGCTGGGCTGCCATGCCCCTAGAGGCTTTTGCCTATAGAATCCAGACATTTTGGTTGCTCACCTCTTTGTTTATATTTGGCCTCCTAGCTTCTGTTCTAGACTCCCCTCTCTCCTTCCTCTCCTCCTCTCCCTACAGGGTTTAAGGTTGTGACCTCGCTGGATGGTCCCAGATGTACCTCTACCTCTGGCTATCTCTCCCACATATCTATAATAAGCTTTCACCCTCGCCATACCTAGAAGCAGTCATGTCCCTTTTTGTTTTGTTTTGTTTTGTTCTTAGTTTTTTTTTTCGAGACAGGGTTTCTCTGTATAGCCCTGGCTGTCCTGGAACTCACTCTGTAGACCAGGCTGGCCTTGGACTCAGAAATCCGCCTTCCTGAGTGCAGGAATTAAAGGCATGCGCCACCCACACCCAGTAGTCATGTCCCTTTTTTGTCCTTTTACTTCTTTCTTTTTTCATTCAAGCATAAAATCTAATCACCATTGTTATTGTTTTGTTTTTGACACCGAGTTAGTCTAGTCTGAAAGTGTTGATCTTCCTGTCTCCATCTCCCAAGCCCCGAGATTACAGGTATACGATGTTTTTCATGGGAAAATGGCAAAATGTGTTTTTATAGCAGACACGAGTTCTGCCGCAGTAGCAAAAGCACCTATGGGCCTGTATCTTATGGCTTTGGTATTCATGGACTTGTGGTACCCAAAGGCCCCAAGATAGTTAAATACCATTAAAGAGAAAAGAGACTGACACAAAACTGGTATTAAGAAGTAAGTGCATCCTATTTGTACCAAGAAACAAAGAATGTGTGCTCCAGCCACATCCTCAAAAAAACCAGTGAACCCGACTGAGCCATGTGTGCTTGAAGCCAGAGGCTGGCCGTGTGTCCCTGCAGGGCAAACTTTACTTTTCAAAACCAGAATGCTCTCATTTTCTAAGGTGATTGTGGATTGGCAGGGGTTTTGTTATTTTTAGTTTTCCTATCTTTTCTAGAATGAATGATTGTGCCTGTGATCAAGGTCTCCCTCATTCTCTTTACACACATCTTTCCATCTATCCCTCTTCTTTCCTATTCTTTTTCCTCAAAGGTATGCATGTATATATACACACACACTTACATACATACATACATACACATGTGTGTATGTTTTGTATTGTAATTATAAAAAGATAAATGGGTATAAGAATATGTTCTAAGGTGGTGTGGTGAGGTATGACGAAAGGAGGTGCCTCAGCGAGCCCATGCCAAGGTATCCCTTACTCCTGAGAGACTGACTAGCCACACCATCGTATGGTATAGAACAAAGTTTATTCAGGGCATGGGGAGGGGAGTTAAGAGGGTAGTAGAGGCAAAGAAAGGCAGAGAGAGGGAGAGAGTAGAGAAATAAAGGTTGGCCATGACCACATGGAGAGAGGGGGGAGGGAAATGGGGAGCAAAGGGGTAAGAGTCAAGGGAGAGAAGCAGGAGTAAGAGAGAGTAAGAGAGGGGGGAGGGAGCAAGCCGCCCCTTTTATAGTGGGACATGCCTGCCTGACTGTTGCCAGGTAACTGTGGGAAGGAGCATACCTGGCTGTTGCCAGGTAACTGTGGGGGTGGATTTTAGACAGAATACCAACATTTCCCCCATTTTGGTTTACTTAAAAAAGAAAAAAATAGAAAGAGGTGATGGTGAAGCAGGAATAGGGTCATCATGATATCTGGCTGCTTCATGCTGACATTGGGGTGACGTGTCTCTGGGGAACCCAGAGGAATGGTTTTGGGGGATGTTGGTCCAATCTTATGAGAGTTGGCTGCTTCCTTGCTGTCCAGGGTCTGTGGAGCCATCTGAGGACAGGTCGGAACAGGTCCGGTAAGAAGTGTCTGTGTCTGAGAGGAGATTGGAGCATCTGAAGGTTACTTCTCTGGAGCTCTCCTGGATGTAGCAATCACCTTGACTTGACAAGATGTTGGAGCACATTATTATCGGTTAAGTAGAATTATAGAATTAATTATAATTATAAGTTTACAAAAGAGATAACGACACAGGTTAGTAATACGAGCAATTTTTAAGATGAGCCTTTTGTGGAGCAGAAGGAACAAGCTTAAAAAGTTGGAAATGTTGGACCGTATAGTGGGATGTTTTATTAGACTTAGGTAAATTTATAGGAACTCACATAATGTTAGGACAGTGGCATAGCACGAAGAGGAAATATGAAACATTTAATTGATGGAAACAGAGGTTAGGTAAGGAGATAACAGATTACATCTCTGAAAGTTTTCTTCTAGCTGTCCATGTAGTCAGAAGTCTGAGAAAGAATAAACAATGGTCTATCAGTTATATATCAGTTATGTATTATTTTTTAAAAAAAATGACAGAGTCCAGTAGCAACAGTTCTCTGTGGTCTCCATGGCAACCTGGGCAGAGTCAATCTGGCTTTCAAGTACAGAAGACAAAGGGCTTTTTCTCTTGGAATGGATACGTGTGACATGAGAAGTGGCTTACCTTTATTTAGCCAAGTCATTTGACTCAGGGTATCCAGTGTTGACTACTGTGTATTTCAGTGGTCATCATATCACAGTCCAGGCAGCATCCTGTAGCTATTTCCGCATCTTCTGAGGCCTCGTGGGAGAAACTGTTAGAGGCTTTTGGGAATTCTGTCTGTCATAAACTTAATAATTAACGACAGGATTGAATGCTATATAGGTTTGTTATTATTGAATAGAATTTAATGAAGGTAGTAAAAGTCCTATTAAGACAGGATAGGAATGAAAACCTTAGGTAACTTTGACAGGTTGTGTAGGTAGAGAAAAGTATATTTTTGTATTAGCAAAGAAATATTTGGTTAGGATCGGAATAAGGAAGCTGGCAGCAACGGCATAAGATCATGGTGACAGAAAATGAGTTTGTCCTGTGATGCAAACTGAGCACAAAGGCGGTGAGAACTGGCCACGGGCGTGGGAGCATGGATAGGTAAGCTCTTGGGCCCAGTTTTCATTTACCATACTGCTGGCATTATGTGTGAAGATCCCTTAAAAATATACGTTTGCCAGCACTTGGGAGGCAGAGGCAGGCGGATTTCTGAGTTCAAGGCCAGCCTGGTCTACAAAGTGAGTTCCAGGACAGCCAGGGCTATACAGAGAAACCCTGTCTTGAAAAACCAAATATATATATATATATATATATATATATATATATATATATATATATATATATATATGTTTGAAGACAATTTAGTGCCCATTTGGTGATGGGGTTGTCACTGAACTTTTCGTACCGGTGTCCTTAAGAAGGGCTCAGTGACAGGTCTGTATATGGCCAAACTAGAAATTCAGGTTGTCACATGAGTGACTAGAGGCTACGGTAGCAATTTCCTGGAAATTGCCAGAAAGCAATTCACCATGGAACCAGGAATTTTCTGGCGGCTGCAAGAGCTCCAGGGGTTTATGAACTGCTTTCGAGAAGGGAAGTTCCCCAAGGGTCTAAGTTTTAACTTGTAGGTCAGCCAGGAGGCCAGTCCTAAGGACTGGGGCATTGAAAGCCAACACCTTAGCCCAAAAGAGGCTGACCAGGCACTATCTGGGCATTTAGGGTCCATCCTGATTGACTGGAAAAACTACCAATTAATATGTCAGTGTGTGTTTGTGAGCTTCNCTTTCGAGAAGGGAAGTTCCCCAAGGGTCTAAGTTTTAACTTGTAGGTCAGCCAGGAGGCCAGTCCTAAGGACTGGGGCATTGAAAGCCAACACCTTAGCCCAAAAGAGGCTGACCAGGCACTATCTGGGCATTTAGGGTCCATCCTGATTGACTGGAAAAACTACCAATTAATATGTCAGTGTGTGTTTGTGAGCTTCTGCAGTTTGGTAGCAGAAAATGTGGAGCTGAGTGGTTGATTTGGGCCAGTCTGACTATGTAACCCACATGGCAGAGGTTGGGTGGCAGCAGCCCCTGTGGGAGCTCTCTTGCGTGAGAGTGGGCCGCTGGTGGGCCGGGGCTATGGCCTGCGGTGACTGAGGCAGAGGTCAGGCTCCGGGTTTGCACCACTGCTGGACGGGACTTCCCACGACCCACAGCCCAGAGTCTGCGGTGGGAGAGGGGGAAGGAAGGGCTCAAAGAAGTGTTTCCTATCCTAGCAACGCTTATGGTCACGCGGCACTGTGAGAGCCTAGCAAGGGAGATCAGGAGGGCTACAGAATCCCTGGCAAAGGGCAGAGCCAACCTGATTTTCAGGCAAACTGGCTGAACTAGTGTTTGCCAAAGGCCGCGAATGAGGGATGGGGAGAGGGAAAGTCTAACACTCAGAGCCAGAGAGCAGTCGTCCAAGCCCGGTCTGGAATTCTCAGCGGCAAGGCAGAAACTGTCTCCAAGGTCAAGGGAGCACAGGGGTAGCTCTGAGATCAAGAAATCCTCTCTGGGACCCATGCAAGGTGGTCGTTCTGACCAGTGGGAATGGGGGATTACTAGATCTGGGCTAGCGAGCATGGATCTCTTGTGCCTGAGATGGGAGGCAAACCTGCTGAGTTTCTAGATCTGAGTCACGGGGCACCAATGTTGTGATTGTAAAAAAATAAAGGGATTAAAAGATACATTCTATGGGGGTGTGGTGAGGTGTGGGGGAAGGGGGTGTTTCGGTGGGCCCATGGCAAGGCATCCCTTTCCCGCTGAGAGACCAGCCACAGGATGGTATAGTACAGAATAGAGTTTATTCAGGGCATGGGGAGGGGAGTTAAGAGGGTAAATAGAGGCAGAGAAAGGCAGAGAGTAGAGAAATAGAGGGTGGCCATGAGCATGTGGAGAGAGGGGGGAAGGGAATGGGGAGCAAGGGGGCAAAAGGCAAGGGAGAGAAGCAGGAGTAAGAGAGAGTAAGGGAGGGAGGAGGGGGCAGGCAGCCCCTTTTATAGCGGGCCAGGCCTACCTGGTTGCCAGGTAACTATGGGGAGGAGCATACCTGGCTCTTGCCAGGTAACTGTGAGGGTGGAGTTTAGACAGAATACCAACATTTTGTATGCATGTACATTTGCACAAGTAGATTTTGTGCAACCAGAATAAGGTATTGGATCCTATGGGACTATAGTTTCAGTCAATTTTGAACTCAGGACATCTACAAGAACAACCAGTGCTCTTAACCTCGTAATCATCTCTCCAGTCTGTTGGGGTTCTGACCGTCTGTGGTTCCCCATAATCAGACTGGGTTCCCCAGAAGACGGACTGGGGCTGGAACGAGACTAGGGTGGGAGAAGAAATGGACGCCAAGATGAATCACTCCATTCAAAGCGTCTAATTTTGATTAGAATTCTTCCTTGGTTTTAAGAGGGAAGGCCCCACCCCCCAATCAGTTCTGCGCAGGCGCCTGGAATTATGGCGCGAAGCCTGAAGCACTGTGGGATGTCGCAGCTGTAAGCAGGTGAACTGGGCGAAACCAAGGTCCAGGGAGCTGTGGGATGTCTCGGGGAAGCACATCCCAGGAGGGGCACAGTAGACAGGGCAGCTGGATTCCGGAGTAGCTCAGGTATGGTTGAGCAAGACAATGGAAACCAGTCTTGGCTGGAGAACCACTCTATGTGGCTTCTTGTGGCATGCCCTCAAGGGGCACCAGGTCTGAACTCTGGAGGTTACACCAGTCCTTTCCATTTTTTTCTCCTCCTAGAGGCTTTCTTTACTCCTTCCTTCCTTCCTTCCTTTCCTTCTTTCTTTTTAAATTTTATTTTATTTTTCATTATCGAGGGTGTGTGTGTGTGTGTGTGTGTGTGTGTGTGTGTGTGTAAGTGTGATGTTTGCATTTGTGGAGGTCAGACGTCAACTTTATGGTCTTGATTTGCTCTTCCCATCTTGTGCAGGGTGCTGGCTAGTTTTATGCCAACTTGACACAAGCTGAAGTCATCTTAGAGGAGGGAGCCTTAATTGAGAGAGTGTGTTCCTAAGGCTGGGCTGTAGGCAAGCCTCCAGGGCATGTTCTTAATTTGTAACTGATTTGAGCTGGTGGTCCTGGCTTCTATAGGAAGGCAGGCTGAGCAAGCCATGAAGAGCAAGCCAGTAAGCAGCACCCCTCCATGGCCTCTGCATCAGCTCCTGCCTCCAGGTTCCTGCCCTGCTTCAGTTCCTGTCCTGACTTCCTTTGATGAGGAACATCGATATGGAAGTGTAAGTTGAATAGACTCTTTCCTCCCCAACTTGCTTTTGGTCATGGTGTTTCATCTCAGCAATAGACACCTAAAGACATGGGGGTTCGAGAGACCGAACGCAGGCCACCTGGTGTGGTGGCAAGTAACTATTTTTAAAGGCTGAGCCATCTTGTCCTCTTTTCCTCCTCCCAATCCTATTTGCACCTTTCCAAGGAAATTGCTGGAGGCAGAAATGGTCAAAGTCCCTTTTTCCAGGGTTGTGAGAGAACCTGGAACTCATTTGAGGCAGGTGGCACTTGCAGACAATCAGGATGTTGGGGGGCAAGGATGCTCAGACGAGCCCTCCCAGCCCTTCCTAGTCTCCTTATCACAGTCCTATCCATCTTGGCAAGTAGAAACTAGAGAAAGTAATCATTCCAGTGACAACTTTATTTATTATGTAAAATGCCAGGCCTAACATCTGACTAGGAACAAGAGTTTTAAAACCTACGAAACAGAACAGTTAGAAAGGAGAACAGGTGAGACATCATAAAAGAAAAACCTGTAGAGGGGGGGAGCTGAAAACTAAAATCTGGTTCACTAATTGGTTCTTGATTGGGTCAATAAAGATGGCAGAAACCAATCGCTGGGCAAAGAGAAAAAGGGTGAGTTTTCCAGGTTCTGGGAGGAAGAGAAGGGAACGTGGAGAGATTTGGGAATTTGGACCAGGCTGTGGTGTGGATAGAACGCAGCAGACAATGTAACTCCCAGGGATAGTTTGAAGCCTCCATAGGCAATGGAGGCTAAGGAGGCTGGGGCAGGATAGTCTTCGCCCAGCAGTTGTGTTATCTGGCTTGTTTTTTAAAAAAATTAAGGCGGTTTGGTGTTTTCCATCCAGGGCCACTCTGGTGGACAAGAGAAAGGGCACAGCCATGGGGCGGTTGTTAGAGGTTTGGTGGAGCAAGCTTTTTGGTGTGTTTCTTCTATGGAATCCAGACAAATGGAGTTCAGCTACAAACGCAAGGCAGACCAATACATGCGTCATTAACGAAGAATCCTTCGTCACGTGTCCTTTCATGGGCTTGCTTTAGCAAAACATTCTTTCTCCTGTGTCCATTTCAGTGAAATGCTTTTTATGAGTCTGTCTTAGTCTTTCACCTGTGTCCATTTCAATGAAACGTTCCTTCATGTGTGTGCCTTAGCAAAGCACCATTTAATATAACCGACTTTCTAAAGGACCCTTAAGTTTCCATTTTACTCTTCCCAAAATAAGATCATCAAAATGTTTTTGGTCTGTGGTAAAGAATTATTATAAGAACTTGGTATGGTCAGGTATGGTGACAGATGTGGCTTTAATGCCAGTCCTTAGGTAGTAGAGGCACTACAGAACACATGTAGCATTCTGGGTCAGTTGGGACTATGTAGTAAGACCCTGTCAAAAAAAAAAAAAAAAAGGATTGACAAATAAAGGAAGAAGTCATTAATGCTGTATAAGAAATTTCCCCTAACTTGGGGCTGGAGAGATGGCTCAGTAGTTATGAGCATTAGCTTCTCTTTCAGAGGACCCAGGTTCAATTCCCAGCACCCGCATGGCAGGTGACACCTATCTGCAACTCCAGTTCTAGGGGATCTGACACCTTCCCACAGACATACGTGCAGGCAGAACACCAATGCACAAAACAATTTATAAATAAAAAAAAAAATAAAAGGAATTTCCTCTAACAAGATTTTTTTTCCAATAAAAATTTCATTTACTGATTCACTATATTGGATTTTTCCCCTTCAGGAATAAATTGTCATTAAAACTAAATTACGTGTCCCTAAACTGCATTTCCACCCCCAAACATGGTGTCTTAAAATGAGACTGTTCCTCATAGCAGTGGTACACTTTAAATTAATTCTTCTGTGATTTGTCAGCTTTCCTGAGAGGCTCAGGGTAAAACCTCTTCCAGATTTCAAAAGCTTACAGCTACAGCACGACCTTGGTAGGTCCTTTTCCTATTTTAGCCAAACCACATTTTGATTTGAGGAAGGTCGAACTCAAACCAAGGGCAAAGCTTCTTCAGTGTCTTTCATGAGGTTGTCCTATGACTCAGGATGCAAGTTAATGGGGTCATTTGTGATCTCTGAACTCTTTACAATTTTATCTCAAAGTATCCCCTCCTCTGGGCCAATCTTTCCTATACTTATGTTGCTTTACTAATGATAAGTTGATGCTAAATTTACTATTATGAAAAGATATTGATTATTCTGAAATTAGCATTTTCTTTGTGTAATTTGCAGACATATGCTTCCTTCTAGGCTTTCAGAAGCCATGTGTCCTTAGTCATCTTGCTTTCTGTTTCCAGGGGGACCAGCCTTTTCTATCTTGGACAACTTCTGTTGTATAAATTGTGTTGTTAACAGTCATTGATGACATGATTGGAACCATTTGCCAAGACAAAGCCCTAAGGATGAAGTTTTTTTTATTATACAGGTCAGACATTAGTTCTGGAGATGGGCAGTGAAAGCAAGGAAGGTTTGGAGACCAGGCAATTCCAGCTGTGTTCATGTTTGTTAGGACGGGCCTGGCACTGTTTGGGGCTTCGCTAGAGACAATAGTTGGGAAATGGTGGTCTCCTTTTAAAAGTTACTCAAAGCTCAGGAAATCAATCTTGAGAATGCTGAATAGTAGAATAACAATGTGATGCAGAGGAACTGGCTGTCGCAGTGGAAGGGAAGGGAAGATCAGCAACCACCCCAGCCTGGAAGACTTTCGTACAAATGTGCTCCCCCCGCACCAGCTCCCCTTGCTCTTATAAAGGTCACCTGTTGTATTCCAGAAATCTGATTGTCTGGTGTCTTAGTCAGGGTTTCTCTTCCTGCACAAACATCATGACCAAGAAGCAAGTTGGGGAGGAAAGGGTTTATTCAGCTTACACTTCCATACTGCTGTTTATCACTGAAGGAAGCCAGGACTGGAACTCAAGCAGGTCAGAAAGCAGGAGCTGATGCAGAAGCCATGGAGGGATGTTACTTACTGGCTTGCTTCCCCTGGCTTGCTCAGTCTGCTCTCTTATAGAACCCAAGACTGCCAGCCCAGAGATGGTCCCACCCACAAGGGACCTTTCCCCCTTGATCACTAATTGAGAAAATATCCCACAGCTCGATCTCATGGAGGTACTTCCCCAACTGAAGCTCCTTTCTCTGTGATAACCCCAGCTGTGTCAAGTTGACACAAAACTAGCCAGTACATCTGGAATAGTGATAAGCCTCTCTCCTCTCTCCTTTCATATCCAATGCACCCATTCTTTTAAGACGACCCAACTGAATAAAACCGTGAGGTCGGACCCCACTCAGTGGTGGAAAGACAGAGGTCACTGCCTGCTTTAAAATAAAGACCAACCCAGTCCCACCAGATACATCTACAATACATCCCACCTACACCTACGGTTCAGGAGTTGTTTCAGAAGAGTGGGCGGAAAGACCGCAAGGGCCAGAGAGGATCAGGGGTTTGCTGTGACATGGTGTCTACTAGTAATATCAGGAGCTACACCCATAAAGTCTCACCAACTTAACTGCCCGGACAGGAGCTGACATAGGACAGCAACGATAGGCGTCCCGTAAGTGGAACAAGGAAAGCCAGTGAGGCCTCAGTCCTATGCAAAGAACAGGCCACTAAGGGACACTGAGAGCAGAAGAAAGAGTATTACCCAGGGAAGAGCACGTCAGTGGGTTATTCAAAACTGAACTGTGCTGGTTGCATTTATGGTATTTAGGAATATATATATATGCAAACACACATACAAATATATATATATATATATATATATATATATATATATATATATATATATATATATATATGTTTTTTTAAGCACTGCTTCCTATTTATTACCATTTGTATAAAATGATGAATTCTTTAAAGCATGCACAGGGAGCTGGCTACACATTTGCTATTTCTCTAAACTACAAACTCAGAAAAACCTCTAGCAAAGACCCCCCCCCCCCGCCCGCCAAATTTTGTCTTTGAGAATCCATCATGGCTGGTACAAATTCATCCATGTATAGAAGTAGAGGCAGGAGGTTCACTATGCATTGGAGGTTAAGCTGTNTTTTGAGAGCCGGTCTCACAAAGTTGCCTATGCTGGCTGTGAACTCACCCTATAGAACAGATTGGCCTTGAACTTGCTATCCTCCTATGTCAGCCCCACAACGAGGAAGGGGAAAAGTCTGGGCTGTGACTTCCTGGCCCATCCTGGGAATTTTTGAAGCTTGGATTTAAAGTACAGCCATTAAAAGGAAAAAAAAAAGGATTTGTACTTGCCATGTACTTGGAAGTGGCTAATCTGGGACCATTTTGGTTCATTATCTAGGCTGAGAGGTTTCAGGCCCTGTAAGCAGCGTGAATTCACACGCTCGTGCATCGGTTCTTTGGGGTTTCTTAGAGCTGAGAAATATATGGGTCTCTCCATTTTTCTTTGCTAAGTGACTCCTTTCTTTCTTAGATTATCTGTGTATGTGTTTTTAGTTACTATAATAAGTACCTTAAGAAGAGAGAAATCACCTTGAGAGAGGTAAGATTGACTTTGGGGCATGGTTTACATAGGTTTCTGTTCATGACTGTTTCTTGGCTCACGCTCAGGCTGAACACCAAGGTGGGGAGGAGGTACACATGTGGTGGGGACAGAACTGATCACCTGAAGGTCTCCAGGACAGAGAGAGTGGGGGAGGAAAGAGGGGGAGGGAGAACAGGAAGAATTAAGGACACGGAGAAGGCATGTCTTCTCAGAATATTCGGTGACCTTGGCACCAAACCTTCAACACATAAACCCTTGAGGGATATTTCAAATTCAAGCTATAATAGTCCATTTAGTGGTGTCTTGTTTTGCAGTGCTAGGGGTAGATCAAATCCAGGGCTTCCTGTGTGTGTGCTGGGCAAGTGCTGTTACTCTATGAGCTACAGTGTGTGTGAGCTATGTTCCCAGCTGCAATGAGTCATCTCTATAGTGTTCTAGCTATGTGTGGAGAGCTCTGCTTTGTATCACTTTTGTTGTCCCGGTGTGTATGTTTGCTTGTGTCTGGGCTGGAAACTGCACTAAAGTCCTGCTGCCCACGGCTTTCCCCTTGAGCGAGACCCACAGCCCTGGGGAGTCATCCCTGCCTGGACAGCCCGTCTTGGAAACACTCTGGCTTTTCTCCTGCTGCTTTCATGATCCAGGAGTATTAAGGTTCAAGGGCTGGGCCAGCAGGGACCAGCAGAAGTGCTCTGCTGAGCACTTTCCCCTATTTATCTAGTTGTGCCTTCATCCCCATTTGAATTTTCTTTCTGTCCCAGGTAGGCCAGATATATGTGTTCAAAACCCTGTGACAGTCATGGAAAAATTTTAATGGCTCTTTATTGAGAATTACTTTGAATGGATAGGGTCCCAGGTTGCTAGAAATTAAAGGTTTCCATCATTATCTACATTTTCTTGGTGCTGGTGAGATGGGCTCAGTGGTTAAGAGCACTGACTCCTCTTCCAGAGGTTCCTGAGTTCAATTCCCAGCAACCACATGGTGGTTCACAACCATCTATAATGGGATCTGAAGCCCTCTTCTGGTGTGTCTGAAGGCAGCTACAGTGTACTCATATACATAAGATAAATAAATAATTCTTTAAAAAATGTTTCTTCTAAAATTTCAGAGTTTTGTGATACTTTCATTTTTAATATTTAAAAAAAAATTTTTAATTACATATAGACGCGTGTGGCTATGTGCATGTCAGTGCAGATGTCTTCGGAGACCAGAAGTGTCAGATTTCCTGTGGTCTGCCTGATGTAGGTGTTGGGCATTGAACCTGAGGCCTTGGGAGGAGCAGCCAGTGCTCTTAACTGCTGAGCCATCTCTCCAGCCCTGGCACTTTCATATTTGAAATTATGAAATATTTAAGGTATACTGAGCAGAGATGCAGCTGAGTGTCAGAGTGGTTACCCAGCTGGTTTTAGGGCTTGAGGTTCCATTCCCAGGACAGGGACATGGGGGTGGGGAGAGAAGAAACTACAGACTGTTACTCCTTATCCAGCTTAATGAATGAAATGTCACAGATACATCGGTAGCTATGATGTTTGAGTAAGGAAATCAGACATCAGATTGATGGCTATGATGTTTGAACGAAGATATTAGAATTTTTTTTTCAAAATAACAGGAAATTCAGAACACTGGCTTTTAGGCGGAAAGATCTAGATTCTTATCTAATCTAAAGCACTATGTACACATCTTTTAGGAATTTGCCCAGACAGCGGGACTCTTTATCTTTAAGCTGTCTCCAAGAGTGAATCCTGCAGTCCTGTTGATGCTGCCTGACTGCCTGACTGGATATGTGGGTTAGATTAGGTGAAGCAGCAAAGATTTAATGGGTTCTGTCTCCTAACAGCAGGAACTGGAACTACTTAGAACGAACACATATGTGAGTGTGGGGCCAACTGTCTGGCCTTCTGTACGTGGAGAATCAGAGCGAATCCTTGAAACAGCGGAGCGTGAAAAAGGAAGGAGAGGCTATGTGGAGAAAGCGGTGAGGGACCTTGCGGAGGAGATGGAAGAGAGCAGAAATCGAGGGAAAGAAGAACGGACTTAATTACAAAAGTACTATCCCGTGTGAATTCCGGGTATCTAACACCAGCTTCTCGTGGATATCCAGTTCCTGTGGAATCCTGGCTGTGCCGGAAGTCACTGTAGACCAGCGGGGCCTGGAACTCAGAGCTCTCTGCCTGTTTGCCTCCTGTGTATTGAGATAAAAGGCATATGCTGTCATCCCAGGAGATTCAGTTCTTCTTAGTGTCTAGAGTTAAATCTTTTCCATTTGTCTCTTGTAACATTCTTGAGTTTTTATCTCCTTGTGCTCTGAAATTCCCCTTTTGCATGAAGGTAGAGCGTGAGTTGGCTCAAATGGTTCCTGTTGATTGCACTATAAGAATATCTGGTTCTAACAATCACAGTTCTCTCTCTCTCTCTCTCTCTCTCTCTCTCTCTCTCTCTCTCTCTCTTCACCTCCCTCCCTCCTCCAGATAGGGCATCAGAGTATCATCACTGTATAACCCTGGCTGGCCTGGAACTCTCTGTGTAGCCCAGGTTGGCCACAAACTCACAGTCTGTCTCTACCCTCTTGAATGCCAGGATTAAAGGTGTATGTATACTACCATATCTGGCTGTCACCTTTTTCTGAGGCAAGGAAACCAACCAACCAATACTGTTATATAATGGCAATATAAATTAAAAAATGACTGGGGGGGGGTATTGCCCATAATTCTATCACTCTAACAAATGACCTCTCTTCTTTTCGTTCATATTCATTCTCTATATTTTTGGTCGAGATTGACATATTCTTTTAAATGACAAACTGCCAATCCAAGTGCATACTATTCTTGAGCCTTTGAGAAATATTTACATAAGTTTCTGGGGGACAGAGCCGTGTAAGTGGCTTATTAGTTGTTTTTAAAAGTTCTTTGAGAGAATCCAGGTAGTAGTAGCTTTAATCCCAGCACTTGGGAGGCAGAGGCAGGTAGATCTCCATGAGTTCAAGGCCAGCCTGATCTACTAAGTGAGTTCCAGGACAGCTGGGGGTTACACAGTGAAATCCTGTCTCAAAAAACCAAAATAATAATAATAATAATAATAATAATAATAATAATAACAACAATTCTTTGAGTGGCAGGAGAGATAGCTCAGTGATTAGGAGAGGACCTGAGTTTGGTTCTTGGTTTCCAGCACTCACATTGGAGAGCTCACAACCACCTTTAACTCCAGGTCCAAGGAGATCTGATGTCTCTAGGTACCCATGCACTCTCACACACATACTATTGCATTCTTTGAAACACTTTCTATTGTAGCTTGTAGGTTAGGGACAATTAATGATGAATACTTGTTAAAAAAAAAAAAACAAGCAGTGAATGGAACCAATCAGAAGGGCTGTTGGCTTCCCAGCTTCTCCCTAGCTTGGCCAGGGACTGTCTTGTATGAGAAGGAGGTTCTTTTTGGTACAAGTTGATGGAGTGTTTGTTCACTTCTGGTTGTCCCAGACTCTCTGCTCTACCTAGAGGACAGGGAAACAGGTCTTTGAGAAGTCCCTGCCTTCCTTTGCTATCTACTTGCTAGGGTTGGTGTGGTGGTTTGAATGAGATTGGCTCCCCATGAGATGGGCTCACATGTTTGAGTAGCTGCTGCTTAAGTTGGTGGAACAGTTTGGTAAGGATTGGGAGGTGTGGCTTTGTTGGAGGAGGTATGTTTCTAGGAAGTTTCAAAAGTCTTGTGTCATTCCAAGCTTGCTCTCTGTTTCCTGCTTAGGGTTTGAGATGTGTGCTCTTAGCTCCTGTTCCTTCTGCCTGCAGCCTGCTACCTCTGCTCTGCTTCTGTGGATGTTAGCTCTCTAGAACTCGAAACCCAAAATAAACTCTTCTTTCTATCAGTTGCCTTGGCCACAGTCAGAGTAACAGCAATAGAAAAGTAACTGATACAGCCTTGTCGGGGGTGGCTCACACCTTTAGTCCTAGCACTAAGGAGGCAGAGGCAGGCAGATCTCTGAGTCTGAGGCCAGCCTGGTCTACAGAGGGAGTTCCAGAACACCCAAGGCTACACAGAGAACACCAAAGCAAATCAAAATAAAATAAAACAAAATGTAACTGATACAGTTGCTATAATAATTACATGTAAAGTCTTTAACTTAGCCTGTTGCATGTTCAGAGATTCCGGGCGCGGGGNTCTAGTCTAGGTGAGGTAGTGCCCAACTTAGATCCAGCACTGGGGAGGCAAAGGCAGGAGGATCTCTTTTTGAGTTTGAGGCCAACCTGGTCTACATAGTGTGCTCCAGGACAGCCAAGGCTACATAGAAACACTGTTTCTCTAGCTTCTCCATTGTGGACCCTGTGTTCCCTCTTATAGATGATTATGAGCATCCACTTCTGTACGAGACAGCTATATCAGGGTCCCTTAAGTAGGCACTAGCTGTTCTATGCAACCCTAGAAGAGGATCAACAATATGAACTAACCAGAACCCCCAGAACTCGTGTCTCTAGCTCCATATGTAACAGAAGATGGCCTAGTTGGCCATCATTGGGAAGAGAGGCTCCTTGGTACTGCAATCTTTATATGCCCCAATACAGGGGAATGCCAGGGCCAAGAAGTGGGAGTGGGTGGACAGGGGAGCAGGGAGGGGGGAGGGGACTTTCGGAATAGCATTTGAAATGTAAATTAAGAAAATATCTAATAAAAAAATTGGAAAAAAAAAAAAAAGAAACACTGTGTCAAACAAAACAAAACAAGAAAGAACCCCTGAGCTACTCCTTTGGCCCTGGGTTGACACAGGACATTCTGATCTATCCCAAAGATTACAGCATCACATCCTATGGATTCTTCTCTCAATCACCCATCCAGGAGATCACCCTCTGGAGCCTGCTTTACTTGAAGGCAAGCAAAGGAGGTGGGGGGACTAAAGAGAGATGCACTTACGTGTCCCAGAAGCCCCTCCCAACACAACTGCTTGCAGATTTTAAATGTTAAGCCTACTGGCTTTTCTGAGCTCTAACTCAAAGAGTCACGATTCCTTTTTCTTCTTTATTTCTTTTTCTCAAGCATACTTCCCCTGACATTCTATATTTTCTTGTCGTTTCTCTAAAGACCTGAACTTCCCCTGCACGCATTTCTACAGCTGCTTGCCTAATTTAAAAAGCACGAGACACTTCTCCGTCTTCTTCTTCCCACAGCTTGCATGTTCCGTTTTGTTTTGTAATGTTTTTTGTTTTTTTTTCTCTAAAACTATAATAAAATGGAATCTGAAGACAGAGAGAGAGAGAGAGAGAGGGAGAGAGAGAGGAGAGAGGAGAGAGAGAGAGAGACTCAAGTCGACGATTTTCGTGAAGGGTAATAACGTATCCCGAATCCAAACAAAGGGTCGTAGATATAGACCCGAGTGTCGAGACCGACCGGACTACGACTTATACATCAGACCAAAATTTAAATGTCTCTGGGTGGATGGAGACACAGGGTTCACGACCCTAATTTCCGTGTGTGGTGGTGTGGTCTGTTAATGTAATAAACTAGAGTTGGTTCATTATAGAAGCAAGAATGTTGTGACTTCAGATCTAAATACTCTTCTCCAAGAATTCTGATTTTCTCAAGATTGACTCATATACAGGCTGTTTGTAGGACTGTGGCTGAAAAGGCTTTTCTATAAGAGGATTGAGGATCCTCTAATGTCAGACCTGGGTGGGGGCTTTGTTTCTGTTTCCTCAACAGTTTCTTGTTGAGAGATAAAACATTTCTAAAATGACATTTGGGCTGGGCAGTAGTGGCACATGTCTTTAGTTCCAGTACTTGGGAGGCAGAAGCTGGCAGATCTCTGTGAGTTTTCAGACCAGCCTAGTCTACAGAGTGAGTTCCTGGACAGCCAGAGCTATACACAGTGATACTCTGTCTCAAAAAACAAACAAACAAACAAACAAACAATTTGTTGGCTAGATAATGTGGGGCTAGCCTTTAATCCCAGCACTTGGGAGACAAAAGCAGATAGATTTCCATGAGGTCAAGGCCGGCCTGGTCCATGTAGTGTGTGTTCCAGGCCAGTCAGACTTTCCTGGAGATCCATTGTCTTAAAGGAAACCAACAGAAGGGTCTGGAGAGATGACTCAGTGACTGGGAACACCAGCTGCTGCTCTTCCAGAGGACCTGAGTTCGATTCCCAGAATTTAAATGGAGTCGGCTCTCTCCTGCCATGTAGGTTCCAGGGATCAAACTCAGATCCATAGTGCCTATACCTACTGAGCCATCTCGCTGGCCCTTAAACTTTTAAATGATATGTTCGCTTCCTACTCTTTTACTGGCTGTTGGGGGCAGGTGCCAAGGACCAGCCTCGGCTAGGACAGGGGTTCTGAGACAGTGATGTCTAGAGTGGCAAAAACAAAGAACTAGAAGCCAAATCGTGGGTGGAAGCTGGCAGCCTATGATCTGCTCAAGACAGCCTTCCAGTTTGCTTTCTGTTCTGCTTTCCCTGGAGATCTCCAGATCTTTCTCTTTCTCTCTCCCTCCCTCCCTCCCTGCTTCCTTCCTCCTTCCCTCTCTCCTCTGTCTCTCTGTGTCTGTCGCTGTGTCTGTCTCTCTCTGCCCCCCTCTCTCTCTTTCCTGCCCAAAACAGTTCTCCAAGCAGTTCTCTCTTGCTATTCTAAAAATTCTCTGCATAGCTCATCTCTTGCAGATCGTAAGCCCAGTATTTTATTTTACATATCAGTCCAGTCATTTACTCCAGGTTTTCTTTTGAATATCCTGTAAATCAGCATACCATGACCCCAGCCCCTTAATTCTTAGGAGACAGCAAGCACACATTTTCTTTTAACACTGCAAAAGAATTCAGAGGTCTGCTTATCTCTGTTAAGTACAGATGATAAGCTAGCTGAGTGAGACCCTGCCCTGAAATTACTTCTACCACAACTGGGCCTAAATTAGCTCTGTCCCAGGCTGACCTTGAACTCAGGACTCTGCGTTTGTATCTGCCTGTTTTTGTATCTTTCTGACAAGCTGGCTGGTAATGTAACTGCCTCTGCTTCTTTAGATCTGTGAAGACCCTTATGCAATTCATACTCATCCTTATAGTTTTGCAGAGTTGAGAAAATATATGATTTTGAACCCACGTTTTTAGAGTTCTTTTCCACAGGCTCATGTGCTGTCCTGAAGGTCCCAGCCTTTACCATTTTGCTGAGACACTAGCCACACCTTCGCCTTCTAACTCATGCTGTCTCTGATTATCATGGAGTTATTCACATTAACAGGGAGGACATTCCTTGAAGGATCATGAAAATATGTACATTATTATACAAACAAGTCT
The DNA here is from genome assembly GCA_902729485.2 of Mus minutoides. Classification (NCBI taxonomy): domain Eukaryota; kingdom Metazoa; phylum Chordata; class Mammalia; order Rodentia; family Muridae; genus Mus; species Mus minutoides. The sequence goes on along the minus strand of CACVCL010016502.1, from coordinate 98,093 downwards.
TATGCTCACAGCAACCATTGACACTCTTGGAGGCAGGAACCATGGGGCAGGAACCATGTCATTCTGCCCTACCAAGAGTAAGGGGGCACAGAGTGTCACACTCTGTTTTCTGTTTCTCCTTTGTCTGTCTGTCTGTCTGTTTGGGTACAGAGTCTCACTATGTACCCAGACTATTCTGGACCTTGAAATCCTTCTGCCTCAGACTCCTAAGTTTAGTAGTTGGTGTCATCATACCCAGTTCCTTCTTCTGATAACTCTATATGTGACTGGGAAAGAGAATATATATGTGCCAGTGGACTGTGTTTGTGAAATATGTGTGCCATAGTGTATGTCTATCAGTCTCTTTGTATGTCTGTAGTGTGTAGGAAGATGTGTCCCTGGTGTACATGTCAGTTGAGTGTGTGTCTGCAATATGTGTGTGTGTGTGTGTGTGTGCACAAGGTGTGTGATTTTGTTTGTTTTTTTTTCAAGACAGGGTTTCTCTGTGTAGCCCTTGCTATCCTGGAACTCTTTGTAGACCAGAGTGGCCTAGAACTCATCTAGATATGCCTGCCTCTGTCTCCCAAGTGCTTTAAAGACTTGAGCCACCACTGCCCAGCTGGTGTGTGATTTGGGGGTCTCAGGATTTATGGTAGTGGACATGCCAATAATTGGCCCGAGAAGGACTAAATACTTCAGCAGATTGTGGCAGGAACTCAACTTGTAAAGGAAATCTTACTCTCACAGGCTTAACCAAAGAGGAGTTTATTTGCTCAGAGAAATGGAGGTTCACAGGGTTGACTTGACAATTTTGGTCATACAGAGAAGTTTGGGGAGACCCTCTATTATGTAGGAGGAAGAAAAGTGTATGCTTATGTGAGCAGGAAAACAGAGGGACCCAGAGTGTGGTAGGAATTTAATTGGGTGTGTGCTAAGCTGGGCTGCTTTACTCGCCCTCTACTTCTGGCAAAGGAACCTCTCTTTATGATAATGGCAAAGAGCACATGAAGTGACATAATCAATAATTATAGACAAAGTGATAGATTGTTTAGCTGGCAGCTGGGAGTGTAGCTGGAGAGGAGTTCTGCAAATGATTTGTATCATAGATGAGAGAGTAATATCTTAGTTATCTTTATTTTGGGGGTAGGGATAGGATCTCACATATAGTAGCTTTAGACAGCCTACAACTCACAAGGAAGAACAGACTGGGCTGGGCGTGGTGGCACACACCTTTAATCCCAGCACTCGGGAGGCAGAGGCAGGCGGATTTCTGAGTTCGAGGCCAGCCTGGTCTACAAAGTGAGTTCCAGGACAGCCAGGGCTAGACAGAGAAACCCTGTCTTGAAAAACTAAAAAAAAAAAAAAAAAAAAAAGCACAGACTGGCCGCAGAATCGGAGAGATGCGCCTGGCTTTGCTTCCTGTTGATATCAAAGGTGTGCACTGTTATGCCCGGCTTTATTTTTATTGTTGTTACTTTGATAAAAGAATAATATCAAGAAGAAAACATAGAGGCTGGAGAGACGGCTCAGAAGTTAAGAGCACTTGTTTTTGCAGAGGACATGAGTTGTCTAGCTCTCACATCAAGTAGCTCCCAACTGCCTGTAACTCCAAGTCCAGGGGATCTGATGCATTCTCCTGGCTTCCATGGACCCCCGAGTTCACACCCATAGATTTGTGATGCTCTTAACATTGCTCAGAGAGGTGCTTTATTTTATTTTATTTTATTTTACTTTATTTTATGTATATGAGTATACTGGAGCTGTCTTCAGACACACCAGAAGAGGGCAAAATATCCCACTACAGATGGTTGTGAGCCACCATGTGGTTGCTGGGAATTGAACTCAGGACCTCTGGAAGAGCAGTCAGTATTCTTAACCACCAAGCCATCTCTCCAGCCCCAAGAGAAGCAATTTATTTATTTATTTATTTATTTATTTATTTATTTATTTATTTATTACAGTGTGTAGTGGTCAGTGCAGAGACTCACAGTCTAGAGAATGAATGACTGTAAATGATTAGTCTTAGGTGGGTCATCTATCCTGACATCTCCCCAGTCCAGTCCAATCCAATCCAATCCAATCCAATCCAATCCAATCCAATCCAAGGTTCAGGGATCATAGCATAAGATTGTATGGAGAAAATATAAAAGCCAGCAATGAAATGGGTAAGAGAGCTATGAAATTTTGGGGGGGCGTTATAACATGGGTGATATACACATTAACTCATAGCAGCTGGGGTTGCCTGCACAAGACCTGTTCAGGATCAAGCCATTCAAAATCCCAGGAGGGATCAGGGAGGGGCTTCTGAAGCCCCAATCTTAGCTAAGGTTTGATTGACAGTTGATGGCAGTTGAGAGCTGGTAAGTCCATTTTCTTCTGGGATGGAGCTGTGGGGTACGCTGCCTGTACCTCTGTGAACAGTCTCATATCCTTTAGCACATTCAGTACTAATTGGACTCAGGCTGCTATTGATGATGATGATACGTAAGAGGAACGTTTAGTTTAGAGGGAGTATGTCAGTGGGCCCTAGCAGGTTAGAGGTAGATAGTAGGGAGGGGCAGATAACAACAAAATATATTGTATACATGTATCAAATTTTCAAAGGATAAATAAAAATATTACTAAGTTTTACTTAGTTTTAAATGCTGTAGCTTTGAAAGTGATCACTGGCACTGTGATCCAAGCTGCTGTCTTTCTCCTGAGCGTTGATAAAAATGAACACAACCAGAATGAAGCACATGCCTTTATGTCTTTAGGATCGTATGAGTTATTTCAAGGGCACCGCTACTGGCCCGGTAGAAACCTCAGGAACCCCAAATGGGGAAATGGTGGTGTTTTGTTTTGTTTTAGCTTTAAGTTTTCAAAAACCTCTGCTGGCCTGCATAAATTGGTACAGATGGGAACAGAGCTCACTGTTCTCGGGTAGACCACGCTAGGACAATAGGAAGAGAGAGGATCAATAGCGATCAGGTTTCAGACATTACAGATCCCAGGGGCTCAGGATAGCACCACAGGCTCTTATCTCCCAGCTCTGAAAGCCTCTCACAGCTCCATCAGGGGCTTCCCCCTGCAACTGCAGTCTTTCTCAATAACTGACAAGGAACACGGGGGAGATGCTGATGTGCTGTTAGCTCACGTATGTGTCTGTGAAGAAACCAATGTGAGGAGGAAGGGGGAAGCAGTTGGATTGATTGGGTCACTTACCCACTCTTGTCAAGACTTTCTTATGGTCCTCGGAAGAGTTCAGTTCCAACTAGGATGCATAACTTGGGTCCCTTGAGAGAAAGAAGACTTCTTTTGTAAGGGGCGGGAGACCAGATTGGATTTTTAAAAAGGTAGGGTTAGTTATTTATTATAAATTCATTTACCAAGGATGGGATAGAATCTTACCCTAATACTGGCTAGCATGGTCTCTAACCGATTGTGTTGTTCAGTACAAGACACTCTAACTTTCAGAATGAACATATAAATTTATTCTATTTTGTCTTATGTTAATTTTAATTGGGAGTGATGATCATAGCTCCTGAAGGACTGGTGCCATTATAGGCTTGCTCTGGATGCTTCATAAAGAAGAGCTTAAAAAATATAATAACTAAGCTGGGCGTGGTGGCGCATGCCTTTAATCCCAGCACTAGGGAGGCAGAGGCAGGTGGATTTCTGAGTTGGAGGCCAGCCTGGTCTACAAAGTGAGTTCCAGGACAGCCAGGGCTATAAAGAGAAACACTGTCTCAAAAAAACTAACTAACTAACTAACTAAATAATAGCTAGCCAGGCGAACGTGGCACACACCTTTAGTCCCAGCACTTGAGAAGCAGAGAGTGGATCTTTGTGAGTTTGAGGTCAGCCTGGTCTACATAACAAGCTCCAGGACAGTCAGAGGGCTACATGGTGAAACCTTATCTCAAACAACAACAACAACAACAACAACAACAACAACAACAACAGTAAAATTAGCTGTATGGTTAAGAATGCAGCTCAGTGGTAGAACACTGGTCTAGCAAGTGCAAGACCATAGGTTCAATTCCCAGCACTGACAAAGAAAGAAAAATATCCTGGGAGCTTGAAGATGGCAGTGGCTAATGGTGGGGAGATAATTTGATAAAAGATAGGGGCTTTGTCCCTGTTAGCTTGTGGCCTGTTGTGAGCTAGCTTTCATATAAATACCCTTTACTATCAGAATCTTCTAATCCAATTTGTGGAACTATTTTGTTCACTAGAAAATAACTTAATAATTTCTGCTTATGTAAGTTATAAAATAGGGACTTCTCTCTCTCTCTCTCTCTCTCTCTCTCTCTCTCTCTCTCTCACACACACACACACACACACACACACACACACATTTTTCTTCATTTTTGTTTTTCTGAGACAGGGGCTCTCTGTGTAGTCCTAGCTTTCCAAGAACTCACTCTGTAGACCAGGCTGGTCTCAAACTCAGAGATCTACCTGCCTCTGCCCTTGAGTTCTGGGATTAAAGGCGTGCGCCACCACCACCTGGCCTCAATTTATATTTTTCTTACAATGACATTGTATTCATAGTCAACTTTCCTGAAAAGAATGTCAAGGTATGCACACTATATGGGATATGGAGCTTGGCTCGATGAGATACTTTTCAGTGAACCAGATGTGATCGCCCTGTTGCCACACTTAGTCAACTCACAGGAACCTAAGAAGTCCCATGAAGAGACACGCGTCTTGCATGCTGCTAAGAACACGTTGGCTCATGTCCCTGTGCTTTGTCATTCCCCTGAAGATATTCCAAAGAACCACTGGGTCCGTCACTTGGTCTAGCACATTATTGAAACAATGAACCCCTGGGTGATTTTTTTTTTTTTTCTAAACAAAATCTTAATCCTTTGATTTTACCAATGGAGATTTGGGAGCCCGAGGCTGGGGTGAGAGCCTGCTAGGTCAGAGAGGCAGAAAAAGCTCCCAGCTAACCTTCTCCTTGGAACCAATGCCCTCTCTCATGGAGTCCAATCCAATGTCCCTTCCTTCTACTTCCCGTGTGTCCCTCTATCTATGCTCCTAACTTTATCGTGCTCTCTATGGTCTTTCTAAATAATCCCGAAGTAGATGGTTCTGGTTGTGTCATGTGATGCAGACTCACGTGGTGTTTTGCTGAGGTGGACACTTGATGTTTGGAGCAAGTGTAAACAGAATTCAACTGGACAGTGACAGTGTCTCCTGGTGTCCTGGCTGGTCCTGGTCGCTCTGCTGACTCATGACAACTCTGCAGAGGCCTGGCTGTTTCTACTGGATCTTGCCACAACTGCTGATTACGGTTTGGTATGCTAACACTACTGAACTGGACTGCTGGTACCTTGACAAACATTAAAAGTGCCCCCCAGGAACTACTTCTAAACAGGTCCACATCCCTTTGTCTTTTCTCGCCTACCTCTAGTGGGTGGTGGGCTAGAAGGGAGATTGAAGTGTTTGGGAACCCTTATTAAGGTAGGTTTTGAAAAATTGAATCCTACATCATCCTATGTTCACTCCCTGTCAGCTGGATTCTTGCTCTGCCTCCTGACCTATGGCTGGCTTTACTTAATGCTATTTACAATACTTAAGCAGAAAGCTCTTGGATTAAAGGCCGAGCCACACCACAACTAAAAGCTGGTTTTTCTAGTAAACAGTACAATCTCTGGGTTCACAGTGCGATCAAATATCCTGCAATATTGGGAATTGAAGCTCAGACTTTGTGTATGTTCAGGAAGTTCTACCCAGCCCTTCAGATTAAGTATAAGGTCTCTTTCCCCCTTTATCCTCAGCTTCCAATTTCCCAAACCTAAAGGCATAACAAGCATAGCACACCCATCTGCTCGTTTATTGATTCGAATATTTGAATAGAAGAGAGGGTGTGCCAACTCTTCGGCGTATCTCTCTATCGAGATTTAGGCTCACAAGTACCTGCTTCTTGGAATAACATTATTAAGTCAGAAAATGGTTAGTTGTGTGTTTGAACAAAGGACACAGTGGTTATATGAATGTTCCCAGTGGCTTTGCATTTTCTCATTCCTCCAGTATTAGGGCCTACATTCTTTATTTCTGTGTTATATACTTCTGTTACTCAGCCCGTGCTCATAACTAGAGTTTTGTTTCTTGTGCTCACATTCATTAGATGGGAAAATGAACACTGTGTTCTGCAAATGTTACAGGCTGCAATCCTTAAACACTTGAAAAAAAATAAAATTAGAAATTGTCAATATGTTTTAAGTAACTTTCCAATCGAAGCCAAACATATGTTATGTACTTCCAGTGATGGGCGTCAGCGATTAAAAATCCAAAATTTAGTTTCCTTTCTTACATAAATTTTCCTTAGAAATCAGTGGCAATTCAGAATCTGGGGATGCTCCAAGAAGTATTCCTCAGAAAGCAGAACTCAGTCCAAATGAGTCAGTCTGCCCTTCTCCAGCTGAGTCACACACCAGTTGGGATTTTATGGCTTTTCTTAAAAAGGATTTTGCAATCATCTAAATCAGGTTTCTTTTGATGGTATCATGGTGAAAAAATAAAAACTACTTACAGCAGTGAAAACATATAATACTCTTTTAAACTCTTTGGAAATGTGATAATAATAGTATTGAATTTTATATTAACCCTTTCTAATATTTTCAATTAACAATATTAAAAGAGAATGTTCTAAAGCCCTAACTTCATCATCTTACTAAAAATGTTTTTAAAGTTGTTATGAACTTCATTCTGATTGTAGGAAAATTTGAGGTGTCATTGAGTTTGAAGCAGGCCTTTCCTTAAAGTGGGCTTAAACTCAAGAGTGTCAAATGTTCATGGTCACAAAAGCGGCCTCTGGGTTCATGTCTAGCAAATTAGAGGGAGAATATTCCTGGACCACAGAGAGTTGGCTTTAGAAAGGAGTTTATTACGAGTTCTGTTGCAGGAAATATTGAAATATTTTTAAAAAGGACCGGCAGGCTTCCCGTGCTACAGCTGGCAACCAGCAAACCACATGGCTCCAGCCGGGTGATCTCAACTCGGAGGTCTCTATGGGCTGGAGCTCCCAAGTCCCTTGGCAGATAGTTGCCAAGCCCCATGCAATGACCATTTACCCCATGGTCAGCCACCACAACACCCATTTACCTGGCAGAAACAAAACGCTAGAAGGTTATAATTAACCAGTCAGATTTATGTATTGATAAATTCTCAATTTACAATATGCCAATACAATAATTTCAGAACCAATTGATAATGATAAAAGCTTTATCCCAAGCCGGGCGTGGTGGCGCACGCCTTTAATCCCAGCACTCGGGAGGCAGAGGCAGGCGGATTTCTGAGTTCGAGGCCAGCCTGGTCTACAGAGTGAGTTCCAGGACAACCAGGGGAACACAGAGAAACCCTGTCTCGAAAAACCAAACCAAAAAAACAAAAAACTAAAAAGCTTTATCCCAATTATTCTGACCTTATGGTATCATAACTATCTGTGACTATCAAAAGCGATGCTGCTTCAGGTCCTTCCTTCTCCATCACCCTCCATCTTGGCCTTCCTCCTTTCCCTGAGATGCTCTCTGTCTTTGCAACTTTTAGCTCTTCCTCCCTTTTCCCTGTCCAATCACAGGCCTTGTGCTGTCCTTATATTTTAGTGTGATTGGACAGGGAAAATCCTGTCACAGAGTTCATAGGTGAGGGCATAGGAGGAAGAGGGGGGACTTCCTCCTATGCAGTAGTAGCATGCCAATGAACTGCTACTCTGGGGACTTTTTATAAGATTTATGACAGGAACTGGGGTGAGCGTGGGAAGAGGATATGCTGGTGAATCCACTTGGCTGAGCTATGAGCTATATCCAGTTGCTGTGTCTCAGGTTTAGTTATGTCCTCCAATATGGCTTCCAGGCAAGGGTGAGGGATAAGCAGGAAACAGTCACCACCCCTCGTGCCCCTGGCCTCTTAGAATTGTTACCTAGGGCTCTAATCAAATTATAACCAAGAGATTTCAAAATAAACTACATAGGGAGAATGTAAGTTTGCCCCTCCCAGTTGGCGACTGTGAGTCTAAGTGAGTCATGAAGCTGCTCACAAAAATCATCGAGGTACCTGACACCTTTCAGTTCTGCTACTCAGTCATCCTTACAGTGCTGTGGATGGTAGAAACTAACTGAGAGTGCATCTGCCTTCAAACAAATGGTGCAGATAGATCATTGGCCAGAACTTTGTCATGCATCATATCTAGCTGCAAGAGAGGCTGGAAAATATAGTCTCTAGCTAGGAAGTCATATCCTTAGAAGAATCTAGCACTGTAACAAAATGGGAGACGTGATTTCACAACTCAGGGGAGCAGTGTTTAAAAAGAATCAATTCATTTATAGGAGCGAGAGGAATTGAGGACAACTGGAAGATCAGAGACCACAGAATCAACTATCTGGGGCTTATGGGGGCTCATAGAGACTGAAGTGGCAATCATGGAGCCTGTATGGGTCTGTACTAGGTCTTCTGCAAATATGTTATGGTTGTTAGCATGCTGTTTTTGAGGGACTCCTAGCAATGAGAGTGGGGTGTCTCTGACTCGTTTGCTTACTCTTGGATCCCTTTTCTTCCTATCTGGTTGCCTTGCCCAGCCCTGATATGAGGATTTGTGCATAGCCTTATTGTAACTTGTTACATCCAGTCCCATTAATATCCCTGAGAGGCCTGCTCTTTTCTGAAGGGAAACAAAGGAAGAGTGGATATATGGGGAGAAAAGAGGTACATAGTTGAGAGGAGTAGAGGGAAAGGGAGGGAGAGAGAGGAGGGGGATGGAAAAAGGGGGGGCAGGATCAGGTGTGGGAGGAGATGGAGGAGAAGTACAGAGGGTCAGGAAATTGAACGGAGGTATGTAGCAGTGGGGGATGGGGAACTACGGGTGGCCACTAGAAAGTCCCAGATGCCAGGGAAGCAAGAGTTTCCCAGGATCCAACGGGGGTGACATAAGCCAAAATACCCAACAAAGGGGAGATAAAACCTGTAGAGACCATATGCAGAGGTTAGGCATGGCCCCTGTTTGAGGGATGAGGCCATCCACCCATCTCAAAAATATTAACCCAGAATTGCTCCTGCCTAAAGGAAATGCAGGGGAAAAGAGTGGAGTAGAGACTGAAGGAAAGGCCATCCAAAGACTGCCCGACCTGGGGATCCATCACATCTGTAGACACCAAACCCAGACACTATTGCTGATGCCAAGAAGAGCTTGCTGATAGGAGCCTCGTATAGCTGTCTCCTGAGAGGCTCTGACAGAGCCTGACTAATACAGATGTGGATGCTCACAGCCAACCATCAGACTGAGCACGGGAACCCCATGGAGGAATTAATTAGGGGAAAGGCTGAAGGAACTGAAGGGTTTTGCAACACCATAGGAAGATCAACAACGTCAACTAACCAGACTCTCCAGAGCTTCCAGGGACTAAACCACCAACCAAAGAGTACACGTGGAGGGACCCATGGCTCCAGCTGCATATGTAGCAGAGGACTGCCTTGTCTGGCACTAATGGGAGGAGAGGTCCTTGGTCCTGTAGATGCTCCAGCATAGGGGAATGCTAGGGTAGTGAGGCAGGAGTGGCTGGGTGGGTGAGGGAGCATCCTCATAAAGCAGAGGGATGGGGGGATGGGGTAGGGGTTTGTGGAGGGGAAACCAGGAAAGAGGATAACATTTGAAACATAAATAAATAACCAATGAGAGAGAGAGAGAGAGAGAGAGAGAGAGAGAGAGAGAGAGAGAGAGAGAGATTAGAGAGAGAAAAGAGGAGAGGAAGGAGAAACTGTGGTCAGGATGTATTGTTTGCAAAGAAAAAGATCAATTCATAATAAGGCATAGAGGCACATGTCTATAGACCAAGCATTTGGGAGGCAGGAGAATTAGGACTTCAAGGACAGTCTTGGCTGTATAGGGAGTTTGAAACTAGTCTGGTTTACATAGGACCCTGTCTCAAAAAAAACCAAACCAAACCAAACCAAATCATACCAACCAACCAACCAACCAACCAACCAACCAACCAACCAACCTCCACCACCACCAGGCATCTTTCCCAAGACATAAGTGATGTTGAGTAGATTATGAATCATTAAATCTGTCTCAGTAACAAACTGGCACCTCCAAAATGTCAGAAAGTAAGTAAACAGCAGTTAACAGAAACTTGGATTCAGTCCTTATTTCTAGATATTCCTTGAATAGATTTTAAAGTTGAATCTTTAAGGTTGAGGTTGGTAATCTGAAGGTCACAAGGCAACTCACCTGTTTCACTGTGACATTAAGCTGGAGTAACCTAAGGTTGAAAAGCAGGTAAACTTTGTCTTTGAGGATTTCAGCTTCTGTGTTTCTGCTGGTGGGCATGCCTGGGGTTTTCTCTTTTTCTCTGTAGCAGTCTCTAGCTTTGTGACTGTCAGAAGCATCTGAGGTGTAGTTGTCATGTTTGTTGAGCAGCATGGTAGGATTCTGCAGCTCCCTGATCATGGCGTCTTCCATGACTGTGGCTACAGTATTCTAGGTACTGTATGTAGCTTTGGTCTCTTTTTTTTTTTTTTCAACCCCACTCCCCAGCTTTGGTCTCTTAATACTCCTGCTTGTCTAGTTCAGAGGTGTGGCTCTTATTATTCATTCATTCTTTTAGTGATTCACTACTTCTAATTTAAAATAGCCAAAATGGATTCTGCCAATTAAACTTTGACCAATACAATTGGCTTTGTATCAAGACCGTATCATGCCCACTGTGTTGACTCCCACCTGTTAACCCTAGCACTCAGGAGAGACAGAGACAGAAAAAGTACCTCAAGCTGGAGGCCAGCCTGGGCTACACAGTGATCTCCAAGCCAGCCTGGGCTGCAGGGTAAGACCCTGTCTCAAATAACAACAATAGCAACCAAATAAAACTTCAGCAAAGACCATGAATGTACTTACCAATACTTCAATGAATGTTTATTGATTGAAGTCCTTTTACTAAAAGATATTGAGATAATATTTTTATCTGGGGATATACAAAAATAGCTTTCAAAAATTATAGATTGCTTAAAAATTATATTCCTGGGAAAGTAGCTCCACCCAGAGAGAGAGGAGAAAAATTAAGGGTTCCAATTCTGGTGTAATAAACATAGATCAAGCATATAATAATTCACATGTGATTATTAGCATCCCCTTGTTAAGAGGCTTCCACTGAGAGTTGAATGAGGCCAGTTTTGTGCACAGTGAAGAATTATATTGTAGCTGTGCATCACCTGATCTGGAAAAGGGCTTTTTAAAATTGCGTATGTGTGTGTGCCCACGTGCATGCACGTGTGTGCACACATGCACACAAGCATACATGTGTGGATATCAGAGGACAGTTTGGTCAGTTCTCTTCTTGTACCCTGTGATCTTGGGAATCGAACTCAGGTTGTCAGGCCTAGCAGCAAGTGCCTTTACCCAATGAGTCATTGGCCCTAAAGGACTTTTTACTCGTTTTGTTTTGTTTTTTGTTTTGTTGAGACAGGGTTTCTCTGTGTAGCCATGCCTGTCCTGCAACTCACTCTGTAGACCAGGCTGGCCTCAAACTTAGAGACCTGCCTGCCTCTGCCTCCTGAGTGTTAGGATTAAAGATGCTAGGACTTTGTTTTTTTTCTGAAAACATTCATAACAGGCATCTCGGTTTTGTCAGAATGCCTCTTATGGGGCTGGGGAGATGGTTTAATTAACCATCTTTATGCTAGAATCCATAGCACCAGCTGCTCTTTCAGAGGACCCAGGCTAGATTTCTAGCACCCACATGGCAGCTCACGACTGTCTATAACTCCATTGGCAGAGCATTTTGTGCTGGGGCACTTTTCTGGCCTATGTAAGCTCCAGACATGCACATGATTCGCAGACATGCATGCAGGCAAAACGCTCACACACATTAAAAGAAAAGAAAAAAGAAAAATACCCCTTATATGCTTATTCTAATTATTTTTACCAATTTAAATCATACACATTTTGATATATCTAGTGCACAAAAGGGACCATGTCTGTCTGTCTATTTTTCTTTAATTAATTTATTTACTTCTATTTAGTTATTTAAATAAATAGAATAGTTTTTATATTACCTCATTTTAAATATACAGAGTAAACCCTATTTCAGTCTTTGAAATACCCAAACACAAATAATTTGCTCAGTTTTCATCCATGTTTCATGTGATTTGGGGGTGTTAGGGGCCAGGTCTCACATAGCTCAGGCTAATCCCTATGTCTTTGTGTAGCCAAAGCATAATGGTTAAAAGAACTCCACTTTATGCTAGAATATATCTTGGTGCTCACTAGCTGTTTGTCTCTGACTCTAGTCCCTGGAACCTACTAGTTCTCAGTAACCCCTGAGCCAGTGACCCCTGAGCCAGTGACCCCTGAGCCAGTGACCCCACCCAAAAATGTACAGCCATGACGATCTTTTTGTTAAGATATGACTAACTTTTCCCCCCTGTAATTTGCTTATGCAGATACCCAAAGATTGCTTTGCGTCACTTAATTTGGCAGAATAAACGAGTTTCCGCTTGCTTATTGAGAGCCTTTTCATAGTTTCCCTCTTTAAAAGTCCTTCCCCATACCTCTCCACAGCACTCTCAAATTTGGCTCAGAGATTGTTCATCCTGCTAGCAACTCATCAATCAAAATTTAACTATATTTGGATTGCGTCTATGTTCTTTTCCCACCGAACAGTCTGTGCAGTTCTTGGGGATTTAATCCAGGGCTTCTTGCGTGCTACACTAATTCTGTCCCAACTTTCCTTCATCCCCAGCCCTCATATACTTCTTTTTCCTGACCCAAATAAAGAGCTAAATTTAGAACAATAAGCACCTCATCGTGGTCTACACTATGAGTCAGGTGGTGTTGTACGTGGTAAATGAACCTCCGTCATTTCCTGTGCTCATGTTCCTGTCTATCAGCTCTGTCCAACGTTGTAGCCTCTTGTAATTGTGCTCTTGGTCACTATTTGTGTGGCTAGCATGATCCAGCTGTTGACTGTCCAGGTTTTTTGTTTGTTTGCTTGTTTCCATCAATTTAAACAGCAAATGTGACCCTTAGTTGTGATATTGGACCACACAGGTTAAATCCTATAGCTCACTGGTCTTACTAAACCATATCTGTTTTCAAGTAAAGGTGGCGTATTATATTCTGGATTGTGGATGAGGGAAGTATTGCAGCAATTGGGAGAAGAAAATTGCAATAAAAGAAACAATTACATAATTCTGATTCAAATCTGTCCTGTTGGGGCTGGAAAGATGGCTCAGTGGTTCAGAACACTGACTGCTTTTTCAGAGGACCAGTTCAATTCCCAGCACCTACTTGGCAGCTCACACTTGTCTGGAACTGAAGTCCCAGGAATTCTGATACCCTCATAAAGAAATACATTCAAGCAAAATATCAATGAGCAAAATACCCCAAATAAATTATATATATATATATATATATATATATATATATATATATATATATATATATATAATGTGTGTGTGTGTGTGTGTGTGTGTGTGTATATATATATATCATTCCTGCTTAATTCGCATGTTTTTTTTAACATACTCAGAATATAAAGAGTATTTATATCCAGCCAGGAGAAACAAAGACAGCAAGAATCAAAATGGGGAGCTATAAAAACCTTCGCTTATCTCCCAATCCCTTTTTTTCCTTTTAAAGGCAGGGTCTTGCTATGTAGCTTAGGATGGCCTTGAGCTCTTGACCTCCCTGTGCTTGAGTTCAAGGCATCTGCCACCATTCCTGGTTATAAAATTATCTTTTTAACATGTAAAATATCCCATGACATGTCAGAGAGAAAAGTAGAAATGATTTAAATGGTATTTCTAAGTTAAGGGGAATGTCTATGTGTACCTAGAGCATGATTTTTTTGTTTGTTTGTTTGGTTTCGGGTTTTGGTTTTTTGAGACAGGGTTTCTCTGTGTAGCCCTGGCTGTCCTGCAACTCACTCTGTAAACCAGGCTGGCCTCAAACTCAGAAATCCACCTGCCTCTGCCTCCCAAGTCCTGGTATTAAAGGCATGCACCGCCACCACCACCTGTAGAGCCTGAATTTTATCATTGGGCCTATGACTGAGTAGTGCTAAGATCAATTTCGTTTTATCATTTATTCACTTATTGCAAAGTTTCCCTTCTGGTGAGACCGTCTCATCTGTAGTAGAGACTGATCTTACACCCTGGATCCTTTTGGGTCAGACTTCCGAGGGCTGGCTGGCATTATAGGCACCACAGACCAGATTATTATATTCTTTATGATCAAACCCAAGGTCCCACATACTCTAGGCAAACACTCTACCATTGAGTTATATATAGCTCCTGCCTGATTATATATATGTGTGTATATATATATATATATATATATATATATATATATATATATAGTGTGTGTGTGTGTGTGTGTGTGTGAGAGAGAGAGAGAGAGAGAGAGAGAGAGTGTATGTTTCGTGTGTTTCACATTATAGCCCTGAACTCACAATGTACACTGACTATTCTCGACTTGTGTGTTTCAACCTCTTTGAGGGTCAAATGGCCCTTTCACAGGGGTGAGATATCAGATATCCTGTATATCAGATATTTATATTATGATTCATAACAGCAGTAAAATTACAGCTATGAATGAAAATAATGTTATGGCTGGGGGTCACTACAACATGAGGAGCTAGGAAGGTTTATGGAAACCACTGCTATAGACCAACAAAGCTGGCCTTGAGCGCAGAGGTCCATTTGTCTTTGCTTCCTGAGTCCTGGTATTAAAGGTGTGCACCACCACTCCCAGACTTCTTAAAGAGAGAGAAAGAGGGGAGAGAGAGAGAGAGAGAGAGAGCGAGCGAGCGCAAATACTGTGGAGGGAGCCGGAGCACCCAAACAGATGTGCAGAACCCTCGAAAGCATACACCACTGTGGTTCCACTTGACTACACTTGGAGTTAATATTGCCTCGGGCACTTCCTGTATGGTGCACTCTTCCTGAACAGTGACTTTCCATCATAACCAACCAACATCTGGTAGAGTAAAAGAAACAACAAGTTTACAATCCTTGTTCTAGGTGATTTTTTTTGTCAAACTAACACAAGGGTCCTAGAAATAGAACTCTGTAAAGGATTCAACAATATTTTGCAGAATTAAGTGGAATGCATCTGAAGAGCCGGATTTCCCGCCAAACATGGGGCCTTGACCTAGAATATCTCCACAGCTCCAATCTTCTGGAAATGGGACTCACAGTAAAATAGGTATGAAGGCTTGTTTAATTTTTACAGAAGTTCCGGCACAAAATGAGAGTTCTGTGTGGAAGGCGAAAGAGCAACAGTGATGGAAATTGACTTTGGGTATGAAAACCCCACCATTTGTAGCCCCACTTCAGATGATGTAAAGATCAGAAAATGGTGAGACTTTTCAAGAAAATGTTATGTGGTATCAGACAGCTGTTTAACCTCTGAAGCAGTGTTGCAACTTGTTGTAGATAAGATATCCAGACAGCAACAGTAGGTTCTTTGATGAAAGCATAGTGATGGGTGCCTACCAGCCCTGCACTCAGGAGGGAGAGGTGGGTAGATCTCTGAGTTCGAGGCCAGCCTGGTCTACAGAGAAAATTTCAGGACAGATAGGGGAAGCCATGTCTCAAAAAAAAAAACACAAAAACTAAGTAATAAAAGAAGGAAAGCTAGCTAGCTCATCGCTATCTCCTAAAAAAGATTCGAGAGGATACTAAATAATAATAAATCATGAGTTATATGATACATGATTTGAATGACATGAGACTAAAAACATTATACAGTGTTTGGTATCCAGAAATGACAAGAAAGTCAGGAGTAACTTCTTCTTCAAGACCATGAATGTCTGGAGTCACTTATGTATTAGGCTTTTGGCTGATTTTCCAGGCCTCTAATTAGGCTATTGTTGAGAATGGGCTGCAACCAAGAATTTCCACTGCCAAAGCTCCATGGGTATACAGCATCCACACTAGACTTACTGGGCTAGGGCAGGTCTGGGGAAGCAGATAGTTAAAGTCCTTCATGGCACATTCCCCAAATGTTGCTTCCACTTTTAAATCTCATTGCTATCTATGAGAACAAGAGAGACATTCCAGGTGATAAGGACGCTAGAAGGCTAGGAGGCGGTTCTTGCATTCACACTTGGTTTGTATACATTCTGTGACAGGGACTCTGTGTGTATGTAGTGGCAAAGGGTTGGCCTCAAACATGAGATCATACCTCAGTCTCCCAAGAGAGGGCATTACAGTTAAATTCGGACAATTTGACCCTGGTTTTTAAACCTTACAATCAAGTACATACCTGAGTGATACAAGTGTGTGTGTGTATTTATATAATTATTCACATGCAATAATAATGACCACCACCTATGTGCCATTCCACAGAAAGGGTCATGTTGATAACTTCTGTCATAAACTCTTTTTATTAGAGTTATTATTTCTCTATCCATTCTGTAATTAAGCAGTTTCAGAAAAGCATAAGACAAAAGTCCTGCTTTAGAGGTGCAGTAAGAACATGGTTCTTGAGCCGGGTGTGGTGGCGCATGCCTCTAATCCCAGCACTCGGGAGGCAGAGGCACTCGGATTTCTGAGTTCGAGGCCAGCCTGGTCTACAGAGTGAGTTCCAGGACAGCCAGGGCTATAAAGAGAAACCCTGTCTCAAAAAAACAAAAAAAGAACATGATTCTTAGCTGGGCAGTGGTGGTACACGCCTTTAATCCCAGTGCTTCGGAGGCAGAGGCAGGCAGATCTCTCTGTGTTGGAGGCCAGCCTGGTTTACATAGTGAGTTCCAGGATAGCCAAGGCTACACAGAGAAACTTTTATCTAAAAAAAAAAAAAAAAAAAAAAAGAAAGAAAGAAAGAAAGAAAAAAGAACACACACACACACACACACACACACACACACAAATGAACCTGGCTCTCTCTTTAGGACTGGAACCCAAGGAGTCAGATTCCAGAGCCAGGGCTACTCATGAATGAAAATGATTTAATGACTGTGTCTGTTACTACAATGGACATGTAGACCTAATTTATCATTGCTTATCTTGGTTGTAATTCATCCTCTAATTTATACCAACAGTATAATTCTGAGAAGAGTGAATAGATTATAGGTTAACCATTTTAATTTGTATAAGGAAATTTAATTCACCCCCAACAGTAAATTGCAGCTATAGAGTTCACTATAATTTTTAAAGGTAACTTCTATTTACCATGAGAATTGCATTTTAATTTGGCTTATAACCCATAGTTTGAGATTCAGGGCTTTGAAAATTGAAGATGTTTTAACAAGTTTTTACGTAAGTCCCAATAAACCTATAGTTGGATGTGAATATAGTTTGTTAAATTCACCTTTTGTATGAAAATCCAAAATAGCCAGGCATGGTAGTTAACAGGCAAAGCAAGGATGATTGTGAGTTTGAGGACAGCACAGTATATTTAAATAGTCAAACTCTCTAAAACAAACAAATTCTATTTTGTTTTGTTTGAGACAGGATCTTTCTACATAGTCCTGGCTGCCCTGGAATTTAGACCGGGTTGGCCTTGAACTCAAGATCTGCCTGCCACTGGCTTCTGAGTGCTAGGATTAAGGCATGCACAACCATCTTAAAAAAAAACAATTCAAACATTTAATTTCCCAACTCTACATTTCCATCTTTAATTAAAAAAAATAATGTAGTCTAGGCAGTCAAGCTGAGGGCCCCACCACACGCCAGTGGCTTCTCTTCCAGCTCTCCATGATTTGAAGTAAAAATGTTGGGAACTAGCTGGGCAGTGGTGAGTCACACCTTTAATCCCAGCACTTGGGAGGCAGAGGCAGGCAGATTTTTGAGTTCAAGGCCAGCTTGGTCTACAGAGTGAGTTCCAGGACAGCCAGAGCTACACAGAGAAACCCTGTCTTGGAAAGACAAAACAAACAAACAAACAAAAAAAACAAACAAAATGTTGGGAACTATTCATTTCTCCAGAAGAAAATTTCCCTGGCAAACAAGCTATAATTAATTTATCCTTCTTTCTTGGTTGTCTTAGTCAGGCTTTCTATTCCTGGACAAACGTCATGACCAAGAAGCAAGTTGGGGAGGAAAGGGTTTATTCAGCTTACACTTCCATACAGCTGTTCATCACCAAAGGAAGTCAGGACTGGAACTCAAGCAGGTCAGGAAACAGGAGCTGATGCAGAGGCCATGGAGGGATGTTCTTTACTGGCTTGCTTCCTCTGGCTTGCTCAGCCTGCTCTCTTATAGAACCAAGACTATCAGCCCAGAGATGGTCCCACCCACAAGGGGCCTTTCCCCCTTGATCACTAATTGAGAAAATGCCTTACAGTTGGATCTCATGGAGGCATTTCCTCAGCTGAAGCTCGTTTCTCTGTGATAACTCCAGCTGTGTCAAGTTGACACAAAACTAGCCAGTACACTGGTCTTTGATACTAAAACTAGTATAAAATGGGCAAAGAGAGGACTAATAGTGATTGCTTTAATCCCAGGACTAGATATGCAGGGACTGAACTACGAAGTTACAGGCCAGTTAGGGCTCCTCCAAAATAAATACCTACATATTTACATATATAAATAAGGACAGAAAGGCTAAAGATAACTAGACTTTTTAAACTTATTTTTTAGATGTATTCATTTATTTTATGTGTGTTTTGCCTGGATGTATGTCTGTGTACAATAGGGACACATGGTGTGTTGGCCTTCCTGCTCAGACCAGGAACCTCACAGTTCTGAGGGGAGAAGGTAGCCCAGTGGAAGGGCATCTTGAGACACAGGAGCTCAGGAACCACACAGCTGAGAGAGGAAGTCTCAGCAGAGGCAGTGCAGCTCTCAGGGAAGCATCTCCCCTGCAGAACTGAGGGGCTCAGGAGTCCCAGCCGCACCCCACCTCTGTGCATCTTCCCTTCTTCTCTTCATTGTTTCATGGCCTCTTCCGATGAAAGAGTCATAGCAGGAAGCACATCTCATAAAAGAGATTTATGGGAAAGATGAATCCAGGGGGAGGAGGGAGGAGTCCGGAGGGAGAGGACAGCAGGGGCTTGGACAAAAGGCAGGCACATAGAGGATTTCTTAGGAGGGTGGAGACTTCCAGAGTCAGGATTGGTAGGATTTCAAGTCATGATCTTAGGGAGTTCAGGGATTGGCTGGTTTTCCTGCTCAGGGATTGGTGCTTTTTTTCCCCCACCCACTTTGTTTTAACTGTTGCTACCATTTTGACAGGTGCGGCCATTTTGACAGTTCCTGCAGAACACTGCTCAGGGACTACATGGTGACTATGAAGGTGTCAGAAGAGAGCGCATCAGATCCTTAGGAAGAGCATCAGGAAGCTCCTATGCTTCCCTGAGAGCTGCCCCGCCTCTGCCGAGCCATCTCTTCAGCCCTAAACCTACGCCTTTTAGATCTTAGCTTTTAAAACTTCTGTACCTGAACTTTCTTGCACAATACTTTTTGCATTGTCAACTTGTATGGGACATCTGACTCAAACAAAAACTTTTGGGCAAAACTGGCGCAATGTTTCTTTTCCTGCGGGTGCACTTGCTCTCGCTCACAACGTTTCCTTATCTGTCCCCAGCTCTGCAATTCCTTCTTTGATAGTTGTTCGGTACACTTCAGTCTTATCTTAATATTAAAGACGTATTTTTAATTTTCAGTTCTGCAAGCGGCCTCACAAACACACACAGTTGTACAGTTTGCAGAAATGCTTAGGTTCCTTAGGATTCTAAAATGACAAGCGACGCAAAGTATAAAGGAGAAAGCAACATATGTTAAAAGCGCGGTCACACATCTTTCTGGGGGAAGAAATGCCTTGGGGGGGGGGCGAACAGGAAGAAACAACCCACAACCGGGAAAGGAAGAGGCTCGCTTGTTCAAAACAGATGCGCAGAACGAATCTTAGTTTTTCAAGGCTTAACATAACAGGGCACTAAAGGCACAGTGGGTTTCTTGCTAGACACCGTAATTTTTTTTTTTTTTCGAGACAGGGTTTCTCTGTATAGCCCTGGCTGTCCTGGAACTCACTTTGTAGACCAGGCTGGCCTCGAACTCAGAAATCTGCCTGCCTCTGCCTCCCGAGTGCTGGGATTAAAGGCGTGCGCCACCACCCGACACCGTAATTTCAACTCAGTAAGTTGGTCACTGAAATCCATTCGGGGGTGGATTGGGTTTGGGGTGAACTGTACTGGAACTGGATTATAAAAATGAACACAGTTCCTGCCCTTAAGCACGCCCAGTTTTGTTTTGTTTTGTTTTAAAACAACACCTTTAGTTATTAAAAGGCCTTTCGCAAATAGCAACAGCTAAAAACCTTATAACAGTCTTTAGGCTTCACGGAGGAAGTGAGTTGTGGGCTGGGAACGACCAGGATTGTGATAGTTTCCTATTTTGGAAAATGAAGAGGATCATCCAGAACAGTGAGAATAGGTGACTGGAGCGGGGACTTGGATAGGTGTGTCTGCAGCAAAGGGTCCGCTTTGCAGATCACCTATGCCCTGCGCAGACATGTGTGCATCATCTCGCTGGCTCGCCACAGTAACAGCTAGCAGCTGTCCTCCAGGATTTAATTAGTGGCGCGGCGCAGAGTCCACGCACTTTTGGAGGCTGAGTGTGGTTAGGTGTGCGGGGATTCTCCAGGTTTCCCTCATCTTTTTAAAAAGAAAGAAGAAAAGCATTCAAATTAGCGGGAAGGCGGTTATCACCCACAGCCCCGACTCTGCCGAATGCACCGCCGCTCGTCAGAGTCACCCGGTACCTCAGCGGCGGCCAAGGCCTAACAGCGCTAACTGCCGCGGGGATGCAACCGCTGCGGAGCCGCGCGCAGCGGGCGTTGCACGGTCCCGACCGCCCGGCGACGGTCCAGGCTGGGGATTCTGACGAGCGGCTCCTTCAGCCAATTGGAAGCCAGATCGCCTCTCCCTCTTCCAATAGGAGGCGGAAGTTCGGCCAGGGGGCGGAAACACTCGGGCCCTGGATCCCCATCCCTCCCGGCGGCAGTCAAGGCGGGGTGGAGGCTCCGCCTGAGCGGCGGGGAGCGGATCAGGGAGGAGGGAAGACCGGAAGCCACGGCCGGGCCCCATCCTTACTTTCGCGTTTCCCCCCGGGGCTGGGAGCCGCGAAGCTGGCAGAGGGAGAGGCTGGAGGCTGGCTGAGAGATAAAGGGAAACGTCCCCTCAGCCCGCGCTCCCTTCTCAGTCACGGGCTCCTGGAGCGCGCCGCGGAGGACGCCGGGCCCGCTCAGACCCGCTCCGAGGAGGCGCAGCCCGCGGCGGGGACCGATCGGCGACATCTGAGGCCCGTCTCCCGCGCCGTCCCCACCACCACCGCCGCCGCCGCCGCCATGTCCTCCACCTCCTCCTCCTCCCCCAAGGAGGAGACGTACGAGGAGGACCGAGAGTTCGAGAGCCAGGCCAAGCGCCTCAAGACCGAGGAAGGAGAGATCGTCTACTCGGCCGAGGAGAGCGAGAATCGCCAGGAAGCGACGCCTCAGGCAGGGAGCGATAGCGACGGCGACGGAGGCGACGGAGACGGAGGCAGCGGTGGCGGCGGCGGCGGCGAGGAAGGCGAAGGCGGAGAAGAAGGCGACGGCGAAGAAGGCGACGAAGGCGACGGCGATGAGGGAGGGAGCGGCGGCGACGAAGGCGGCAGCGGCGGTGGCGGCGGCGGCCCCCGGAGCGTGCCCCTGTCCACGGTAACAAAGCGCGGCGTCCCTCCAGCAGGGCCCGGCGGCGGGGGTTCGGCCTTTGCCTTGCGTGCACACCGAGCGCGGCGCCGGGGACTCGGGGGCGCTGATTCTTTTCTTTATTGCCCACGCTCCCCGAATCCCGAATGCCGGATCGGCTGGGCTTGGGGTGCCGGGCCTCCCGGAGTCCGCCGCCGCCGCCGCCGCCGGCGGGCCCTGAACTTGGGGTGGGGGTGGCGGGGGCGGGCGGGTGTCGCTTCCGCTCCGGGAGGCTGCGCCGCGCGCCCTCGGCGGGATCCGCTCTTTGTTAGGTGAGCAACTCCGGCGGCTCGGAGGCTGTGCTGGGGGGACCCGGCCTCCCGGACCCGCAGCATCCTCACGCTGCTGGGCACCATAACGGGAAGGCTCTCGCGTGGCCTTGTCTCCTTGAAAGCGGCGACGAAGTGACAAATTGCGCCCTCGCGCTCTTCCCTGGAGTTTAGCCCTAGCTAGTTTAACATCTTTCTCTCGGAAAGGCTTTGTGGGCATATGGGGCACAGGCCGGGCAACGGTCAAGATAGTTTTCTTGTTACAGAACTGTGTGGGCAGGTGATCTTAAGTGTGTGTCCCTGCTGTCAAATAAAAAGGTGTTCAGATGACGAGAGTTCTTCATTGGTAATGTACTTCAAGTTTGTCCCCCCACAGAAGGAAATGAATGCAGAGCTGTGTGAATTCAGTCACACATTCCTTGAATCCTCCTTTATCAGAACCGTTTTAGCTGGAGGCTGAAGGAATGTGGACAGCGCAACCCACAGCTTCAGTTCATGGAGACTTTCAGGAAACAAACCAATCCGGACATTTTTGACTCTTTTTTTGGAGCCTTTAAAATGGTCTTGACGACTTAAGATATTCTTTAAACATTTAATACACTTGAGGTCAAATCTTAGCAGAAGTTGACGAAGTTATTCACATCTTCCAAAATTAAAGTGTTCCGGTCCCTTTTAATCAGAAGCCGCTTATCTTTCAAAAGTTCGAATTTTTATTGGTCTAGCTTAAATTTAGAAAAAAAAATTAGTTACATGTGTGGGTTCAGAACAAGTACCCATGGCAGCTGTGTAAGCTTTTAGTATTCCTTAGACGTAGAGTTCCAGGTCGTTTAGTTGCTACTCTCCTGAGCAGAGTGCTGGGAGGCAGCAAACTCTTGGGCTCTCGGTGCAAGAGCACTGTGTGCTTTTTGGATGAGCTCTTTCTTCAGCTCCTGTTTGAATAATAATAAAATTACATTCATTTGTCTTGTGTGCTTTGGAGCATTCATGCGAGTGTGGAGGTCAAAGGACAGCTGCTTCCATCCTGTGAGTCCTGGGACCTCAGACCTTGGCAGACATTCACCACCTGAGCCACCTCACTGGCCCAGTGTGAATTTTTATGTAAACATTCGGATAATTAGAAAAGTAAAGTGTAGCTGGGCGTGGTGGCGCATTGTCTTTAATCCCAGCAATCGGGAGGCAGAGGCAGGCAGATTTCTGAGTTCGAGGCCAGCCTGGTCTACAAAGTGAGTTCCAGGACAGCCAGGGCTATACAGAGAAACCCTGTCTCCAAAAAAAAAAAAAAAACCAAACCAGTAAAATGTGATGGGTAAATTTGATCATATCTTTTTAAAAGGAGTCTTTTTTTTTTTTTTTTTTCTTGCTGTCCCTTTATGGACACACTGGTTCTTGGCCTTTAGGTCAAGGTCAAGCATAGGTCCCTTGCAGTTATTTGGACTTTTTTGTCAAGCTTTTGGAGATACTCAGAATATAACTTGGAAGTATGAAAAAAGGAGATGATTTTCTTAGGGATTCTTAGGATCATAATCAAATATTGTAAGATATACAAATACGAATGTTATAAAAGATGTTTTGCCAAAGGCCTTGGTTCTTTTGCCAAACGCCTTGGTTGTTTGTGCAACACTATGAAATGTCTTTTAAGTGTCTTGGAAAGATTCTTAAAGCAGTTGGCAGGAGAGATGGATGGCTCAGTGGGGAAGAGTGCTAACGCCTGACAACCTACAGTTTCAGTTGCCAGAGCCCACATGGTTAGATGTTGTCCTCTGACTTGTATATGAACTACTTGGTGTGCACACATGTATACATGTGTTCACACACACACAAATTTTGTTTCAAAAGTAGTTAACAGTATTTTTGAATGCTAGTGAGTAACGTAAGTCAAGCAGTGGAAGTGGCTGGCATTGGACATGGTTGATCAGGACTCTAGTCTTCATACAGTTTTTGTGACCTTGAGAAAGTTTTCTCAGTGTAAAATATGAAAGTTGGACTGTAAATGCTTTCCTTACTAAAAGCTTAAGTTAACTAATTAATGCAGCTTTTAAAAAGGATTTTATTTATGTATGTTAATACACTAGTTAATACACTTCTGGTTCAGACACACCAGAAGAGGGCATCAGATTCCATTACAGATGGTTGTGAGCCACCATGTGGTTGCTGGGAATTGAACTCAGGACCTTCAGGAAGAGCAGTCAATGCTCTTAACCACTAGCTATCTCTCCAACCCTAATGCAGCTTTTAAATGTCCAAGACAGGAACTAATGTGTGTAGTTATAAATTCAAATTGTTGTTCATCTCTCTGTGGTTAAGGCAAGCTGCTTTCATTTAACTGTTTAATTGGAGCTAGGGCTGTAGCTTAATGTTAGTGGTGGTTTACTTGACTAGCATGTGAAACTATTTCTGACCCTATCGACACTCCTCTCCAATAATTTGTAAATTTAACAGTAGAATTGATAGGCTAATGAGAAGTTTAACAAAGACTCATGTTTTTCCATTTTCAAAAATTTTATAAAGATTTATTTTTATTTTATGTGCATTGATATTTTTGCCTTTGTGTATGCCTGTGTGAGGATGTCAGATCACTTGAAGCTCCATTATAGACAGTTGTGAGCTGTTATGTGGGTGCTGGGAATTGAACCTGGGTGCTTTGGAAGAGCACACAGAGAGATGAACAACAATTTGAATTTATAATAACTACATACATTAGTTCCTGTCTTGGACTTTTTTTTTTTTTTTTTGGTTTTTCGAGACAGGGTTTCTCTTTATAGCCCTGGCTGTCCTGGAACTCACTTTGTAGACCAAGCTGGCCTCGAACTCAGAAATCCACCTGCCTCTGCCTCCCGAGTGCTGGGATTAAAGGTGTGCATCACCACGCCCGGCTGTTTTAGACATTTAAAAGCTGCATTAGGGGGCTAGTGAGATGGCTCATCGGGTAAGAGCACCCGACTGCTCTTCCGAAGGTGATAAGTTCAAATCCCAGCATCCACATGGTGGCTCACAACCATCCGTAACGAGATCTGGCGCCCTCTTCTGGAGTGTCTGAAGACAGCTACAGTGTACTTACATATAATAAATAAAATAAATCTTTAAAAAAAAAAAAGCTGCATTAGGGCTGGAGAGATGGCTCAGTGGCTAAGAGCACTTACTGCTCTTCCAAAGGTCCTGAGTTCAATTCCCAGCAACCACATGGTGGCTCATAACCATCTGTAATGAGATCTGATGTTTCTTTTGGTGTGTCTGAAGATAGCTAGTGTACTCACAAAAAAACTTTAAAATCTTTTTTTAAAAAAGCTGCATTAGTTAGTTCTGAGCCATCTCTTGAGCCACCCTTTTAAAAATTTTTTCTTTGTAATTTTCAGTACTATTTTGAAATCATTGCAGCTATGAAACATTGTACATAATTAAGGTATAGAGTCTAGTACTTCATCATGTTGAAATACAGTTTTCATTTAATTGAAGAGTTTAACCCAAACTTAAGTGGTCCTTAGCCTATAGAAGAAATAAATACATCTGTAGTCAAACAGAGTAAATGCAGATTAAGTACAGTAATGAACTATCTTTTTAACTCTAACTGGAAATTTGTGAAGTGAAAAGTAAGATTTAGAGGATTCATACTCTTTTGACTTTTCATGATTTAATAACTGAGTTTAAAGAAGAACCTAAATAAGTGGTAGCAGGTTTCAGTGTTTGAAGTATGAAGGCTGGGTTTGGTGCATACCTGCAATTCCAGTCCGTGGGGAGCATTGCTGTGGCGCTCACTTGAACGAGACTCTGGAGAGAGGAGGGAAAGTGGGAGGGAGGGGAGAAGGGGAGGTGGTAGGATCGAGATTGATTGATTGAATGGTTTGGTTGGATACATAAGTTACCTTCAGCGTCTGTTGTACTTTTCATAGAGCAAAAACTCCCAGGGCTTTTGATTCATTTGGTTTCACTCTTGCACAAAGCTTCATTATGAAGGTTCATGCCGTGTATTATAGTTACTTCATTCTTGTGGAATAAAGGGCATATGATTTTTAAAATTTATTTTTTGAGACGGTCTCACTGTATAGCCTTGTCTGACCTGAGTCTTGATCCACCTGCCTCTGCCTCCAGTGTGCCACAATACCTTAACAATTTATTTATTTTTTATTGTGTATTTGTCTGCCTGTCACTGTACATGCCTAGTGCCTATGGAGGTTAGAAGAAGGCCACTGAGCCCCTGGAACTGGAGTTACAGATGGTTGTGAGACACCATATGGTACTGGAAACTGAATCTGGGTCCCCATAAATAGCAGACATACTATCTTAAATTTATCAGATATAATCTTCAAGCTTATTGTCTCTATATCTTTTTAATTTAAGAAACTGGGCTTTCACATGTGATGACTTCACTTACCAAAACAATTTATTTACCAAAAGTAAATTAAGATGGAGTGTCATTTTGAAGATGAAGTTTTTCAAGCTGTATTCCACTAGTGAGTAAACTGGCAAATCAAAGATTGAGTGGTAAGCTGGGCGTGGTGGCGCACGCCTTTAATCCCAGCACTGGCAGAGGCAGGTGGATTTCTGAGTTCGAGGCCAGCCTGGTCTACAAAGTGAGTTCCATGACAGCCAGGACTCCCAGAGAAACCCTGTCTCGAAAAACGGGAAAAAAAAAAAAAAAAAAAAAAAAAAAAGATTGAGTGGTAGCCAGGCAGTTGTAGTCTAGCTACTCAGGAAGTTAAAAGTCTGGAGGATAGCAGGAGCCTAAGAGATCAAAACCAGGCTGCACAATATGGTGAAATGGTATTTAAAAACAAAGCCAAGAGCCTGGTACAGTGGCACGTGTCTGTAATCCCAGGAATTCTGATACTTCTAAGTGAACAGAGGCTAGAGTTAGCCTGGGCTACAGACCCATCTCAGAAAGCCAAGAAAGATCAGGAATGCCGGAGCAATTGGGAAGGGGCAGGATAATCACTAGTTAAAGGCTAGCCTTAGCTGTATAATGAATTTGAGGTTAGCCTGGGCTCTAAGATACTGCCAAAATAACAGTAACTACAAAATTGTCCAAATAGGCCCAAAAGGAAAGAAAATGCCCAAACAGCCAAAAGTCATATACGTTAGTTAACTTGTTTGCTAATAAGATAATTATTTAGAGTTTTCTAATTTCAATGAGTAGACTCATAAAGTAGTGAAACAGTAAAATGGCCCAAGATTTCCAAATGAAAGACTGTAGCCATATTGAAAAAAGTCTGTTTGTCTTGTGAGAATTTGTCCTTGAGAATGCCCTTGAGTGGCTGTTGGTTAGCATGGGTATGACCAGACCAGCCTTGAACCTGTTAGTGAGGACCCACTGAGCTTCCCTTATAGTTTGACCCAATTGGTCCAAAGAAGGGATTGAAAATTGTAAAATAAACAAAACAGTGTATATTGCACTTGCTGGGTATATACACTTGGAATAATACTTTGAAGTTGGGAAATAGAAAATAACAAAAAAACAGCCTAGCTATGGAAATGAAAAGACATGCTGTAGGAGATAAGAAAAGATTTTAAAATGATTTCTTCTTTTTTTTATTTTGGTTTTTCGAGACAGGGTTTTTCTGTATAGCCCTGGCTGTCCTGGAACTCACTTTGTAGACCAACCAGGCTGGCCTCGAACTCAGAAATCCGCCTGCCTCTGCCTCCCGAGTGCTAGGATTAAAGGCGTGCACCACCATGCCCAGCTTTAAAAATGATTTCTTAAGCTGGAGAAGTTGTGCTAAAAGTATTAGTAGGTACATAGCCTGGCCTTGAACCATGGACGCTGGTGCTATGAGTGACGGGATTGTGGGCGTTTGCTACCATATCCAGTTTAGTTGGTATATAGGTAGGGATTATCAGTTATCATTTACCAACTAGTTTTAAAATCAGGAACCAGGATAATGGTGTAAGACTCAGCGATAGAGTACTTGCCTAGCCTGAGAGAAGTGTGGTATTCCTCAACACCACAGCTAGCTAACTAGCTACCTACCTGATTTTAGGGGTAGGTTAAAGAGGCTCTGTGCTGCAGAAGAGTTCTGATTTCTTATTGCAGCTATATAAAAGAGAAAATGGTGATTTAAGAAGAGTGTTAATGGTTGGGATGTAGCTAAATTTGTGCTTCCCTTGCTTGTGTGAAACTGGGTTTGATTTCCTATACTGCATATACAGGGTATTTTGATGCATACCTATAATCTTAGCATGAAGATCAGAAGTTCAAGGTCATTTTCTTCTACATAGCAAGTTTGAAGCTAGCCTTGGATGTATGAGAACTTATTTTTAAAAGGTTAATATTTGGGGCTAGAATAGAGGATAGAAAAACAGCCTTGGAGAGAGTGGTAGAAATATAGTTTTTAGATGAATTGTCAGCTTTTCAGTTGGAAATAACTGGAAATTTAATTGTTTTAAAGTGAATGATAGAAAGTTCTTGTGAGTTGGATGTGGTGGCACACGCCTTCAATCTCAACACTTGGGAGGCAGAGGCAGGTGGATTTCTGAGTTTGAGGCCAGCCTGGTCTGTAGAGTGAGTTCCAGGACAGCCAAGGCTACACAGAAAAACCTGTCTCAAAAAAAAAAAAAAAGAAAGAAAGAAAGAAAGAAAAAGAACAAAGAAAGCTTTTGTGTTAAAGATGGGTATGTCAGAGTAGCATACTCCCCAGAAATAAGGTTAATGAGTGAGTTCTGGGCTAGCCAGGGTTACATAGTAAGACCTTGTCTCAAACAGAAGTATGTCTGGGTATGTTATTAAAGTTAGAGGAGTACCAAGGTAGATAATTGTAAGAATCATAGATTGAGTGGGAATAAGGGTGTGCAAGGAGTATGTTGTTTTTTTGCCTTGAGGTTGAGAAAATCACCTTTCTCCCAGATACTATATTTAGTATCTTCTAGCTTTTCTTTTATAAGTTCTTTTTAAAATTTTTCCTTGACACACTAGTGGTACATTGTGGGTTACAGGGTTGTGATTTGTATATAATATATAGACCAAACCAAGGCAGTGACATTTTGTCCCTTAGCTTTCAGGGAATGACTTTGCTGTACATAGCAAGTGAACTCTTCTGAGGGATTTTTAAAAATTTCTGTAATCCATTTTTGTGAGAGAAAGATCAACTTGAAAACTGGCCATTTTTGCACTGTATTCATCATAGTTATTATTCGTGATGGGCAATTCTTAGAGAGAAATGGGCAAAGCTAAAAGGCCTCTTCAAAAAAGTTACTGCCAAGATAAAGAGGGGAGAGACTGTAGAGACACAAAACGTGAATTCAGAAGGTGAATTTTATAATAGACTAAAAAGTGCAGTTGGAGGCGATATGATAGATAGTTGGAAAAACATGAAAACACATTGTTAGGTTTACCTCATTGGCTTATTTTTGTCTTATGAAGATGATAAAGGTTATGTAAAAAATAGATCATCATCATTTGGAATGTTGAGCTAATTAAGGATGAAGTATTGTGATGGTCACAACTCTATTTCTTCAAGTTTAAGGGGAAAAGTGTCTAATATATTACGAAGGACAAAAAGGTATGGAAAAAGTCACTCATGAGCCCACCACTTACTTCAGTAAATAAAACATTGCCTGTCACCACATGTCCCTTCCTGGCTTGAGCACTTCTTAAAGAGATGTATTTATGCACACAGTTCCCTCCTTCCGCCACTGTGTGGGTTCTAGGGATGGACATCTTGGGATGGGTGGTTCTAGCTGCGGTGGCAGGTGCCTGTGCCTTTTGCCCATCAAGCTAACCTGCTGTCTCAAGATCTTTCTTTTTTAGAAATGAAAATTTCAGAGACAGGCATATTCCAGAGTTTAAGACCAACCTGCTCTATACAGAGAAACACTGCCTTGAAAAACCAAAGCTTGTAGGGCTGGGTGTGTGTGTAGGGGCTTACTAGAAATAAAAATTTCAAATCAAATATTCAATTTATTTTCAGGTTCTTCTGCTAACTTGTAATTTGGTTTTAATATGTGTGTGTGTGCTTTATAATGTAGAGGTGAATTTACTGAAAGATGCAGTTTAGACTTTTGAAGCTAACTGGAAATTGTTTTCTCTTCCCTAGGAGGGAGGTGGAAGTCATCATAAAGTTTCTGTTTCCCCTGTTGTTCATGTCCGAGGACTCTGTGAATCTGTGGTAGAAGCTGACCTTGTGGAGGCACTGGAGAAATTTGGGACAATATGGTAAGGAGAGTGGGGACCTCATAGACACTGAAGGTAATATGGGAGGGCAGGCCTCGCTTGATCGCTCTGAGTTGTCTGTGTGTGCTCCTCTATGGAAAGAACCTCTTACCTCCTTTTTTTTTTTTTTTTTTTTTTTTTTGAAGGGGGCACTCCTCCCAAAGGAGGGCCAGCCTGGAACTTGTGAGTACTAGGACTATAGGTGTCTGCCATGTTTGGAACCCGCCCCCCCCCCCCCCCCCCCCCCCCNTTTTTTTTTTTTTTTTTAAGTTTTTACATTTCCTTATAGTGTGTGGAGGTGAGAAGACAACTTGAGGGAGTCGAGTTTCTCCACCTTGTGGGATCCAGGGATTAAGCTCAGTCTTAGGACTTGGTTATACCCTTCAAGGGAGAGGTCTTGCCAGCCCTACCTTTGGAAATTTCTAAGCTTGTTACTACGTTTTGTGTTCTGTACAAATTCAGGCCTTTGTACGTACCATACATGCTAAGCAGACACTGCCACTGAGCCTTCAACAAGTTTTCAGCCTTCCTGAGGTGATGTGTGGGTGCTTACTTTCTTATATCACCAGCCATTCAGCAAGTTTGTAGATAAAAGTTTTTATGGAATTGAGTTGGAAATATTGACTCCTCATGCTCTTTTGTTTTTCTTTTTGTTTGGCCTTTCTCATTCATTCTTTTTAAAGATTAAAAAAAAAATGTTCACCAGGCTGTTTCAGCACATGTTGAAATGTCAGTACCATTTAAATTCTCTTCTTGTCTTCATACAAAGTCACTGTCTGCTAACTCCTTGAGTTTGTGTCTAGTTGATGTCTTATTTTGGGTAGAGAAACTTTTTCTTCTTAGGAGACAGGGTCTCTCTATGTATCCCTGGCTATCCTGGAACTTGCTGTGTAGACCAGGATGGCCTGGAAGTCAAGGAACTCCATCTGCCTCTGCCTTCTTAATGCTGGGATCAAAAGTGTGTGCCACTACACCCAGCTAGAAAGCAGATTTATTATGACCAAATCTATAATAGGCCAGTACCTTTTGTTGTTTTATTTTTAATTTTCTGTGTTTCTAGGGGGGCATTTTTAACTTGCACCATGATTTATGTATCATATGAGAGACAACATTTATTCTCTTTTAGATTTGTTAATGTGTATGAGTGTTTTGATTGCAAGTATTTATGGTTTCCACAGAGGTCCTAAAAGAGAGTGCTGTATTCCCAGGAACTGGGGTTGCAGGGGATTGTGAATCACCATATGGGTGCTGTAAGAGTAGTAAGTGCTCTGAATAGCAGAG
Organism: Mus minutoides; assembly: GCA_902729485.2. Taxonomy (NCBI): domain Eukaryota; kingdom Metazoa; phylum Chordata; class Mammalia; order Rodentia; family Muridae; genus Mus; species Mus minutoides. Next base: position 66,769 of record CACVCL010016502.1, on the reverse strand, counting down.
CCGTTTCACCACCGCCACCACCACCACCACCCTTTTAAAAGATAACAGACCTGATTCCAGGATTTATATTTTTTACATATAAAAAACTTCAAAACTTTAGTGAGGAATTTATTTCTATAAGAAATATTTCTGGGGCTGGTGAGATGGCTCAGCGGGTAAGAGCACCCGACTGCTCTTCCGAAGGTGGTAAGTTCAAATCCCAGCAACCACATGGTGGCTCACAACCATCCGTAACGAGATCTGGCGCCCTCTTCTGGACTGTCTGAAGACAGCTTCAGTGTACTTACATATAATAAATAAAATAAATCTTTAAAAAAAAAAAAAGAAAAAAGAAATATTTCTTATTTATGGTTGTACTTACAGTTGCTATAGTTTTAAATCCAAGACCTGTTTCACTGTTTAATTTTTAGTGATGTGGGTGGGGATAACTAGCCAGCCTCCTAGGTCAATACACATACTTAATCTTCTGAGGATATAAGGTTGGGTGTGGCAAGTTCTGAAGAAAACAGAGTAAGAGCTATGTATTGAGATCCTGTAGTATCACAGGCTGCTTGCGAGGCGGTCTTGTTAATAATTCTCCGGTTTTTATAAATGAAGAAGGCAGTGTATTAAAGGCATGTGCCTCCACCACCCAGCTCCTGGCTATCTCTTAAGCAGAGTAGTTTGCCTGCCTGGCTTGATGTATTTGTTTTTTGATATAATTAAACCACGTTGATTGGAGTTTTCTTTTTCTTCCTTCTTTTTTTAAGACAGGTTCTTACTGTAGCCCTGGTTAGTCAGGAACTCACTGTGTAGACCAGGCTGACCTCAAATCCACAGAGATATTCCTGGCTTTGGCCTCTTGAGTGTTGGGAACTCTCCATTTATCATTCATTTTGTCTATTAAAATATATTACCGCCTCAAAGTAATACATTTTCAAAAGTAGATACCTCATCTTTCTGTTCATAGTTAAACCATGATTATTGTATTCTTCTCTTTAATGTGTTTTCATGGACTATTTGGGGGTAAATGACTTTATGGACTTTGGTCAATCTGTGGTTGTTTCTAGTTATCTGTTTTTAGTAAAATAATATACAAACAATTCTTAGTTACTGCTGTGTGTGGGTGTTTCTGATATTTCTTTTCTTTTTTGAGACTGTCTGGCTTTGAACTTGAAGTCCCCTTCTGCCTTCACCTTGTGAGAGAAGTGCTGAGATGACAGCTCTGCTCCCCTGCCCACCTAGTTCCTGCTGTTTAACTATGGGTTTTGCCTCCTGGCTCTGGAGTTTTAGTTTAGTTTCTGTGTCTTGATGTTTTCTAATTGCTTTGCAGGGGGGGGTATTAGTGATTGGTAATGGGATTGGCCTTGATTGAGTAGGGTATGAGATAAATAAGATTTCATTCGAGGAGATTTAAGATCTGCTTTGACTTGACTGAGGATGATGTTGTATTTTGATATTTCTTCCTTTTCAGCTATGTCATGATGATGCCGTTTAAGCGACAAGCTCTCGTGGAGTTTGAAAATATAGATAGTGCCAAAGAATGTGTGACATTTGCTGCAGATGTGCCTGTGTACATTGCTGGCCAACAGGCTTTCTTCAACTATTCTACAAGTAAAAGAATCACTCGGCCAGGAAATACTGATGATCCATCAGGGGGCAACAAAGTCCTCTTGCTCTCTATTCAGAATCCTCTTTATCCAATTACGGTGGTACGTATTTCAGTAGAGCAAACCGCCCTTATAGCAACTTGCGTGTAGTTTTCTTATCTGCCAACTAGTTTTTGCTTTTGTTGTTTTCCTTTGTTTTGAGACACATTTTCATTATGTAGCCCTGGCTGGCCTGAAACTTGCTATGTTAGACCAGTTTGGACTGGAACGTAAAGAGATCTGCCTGCCTTTGCTTCCCAAGTGCTAGAATTTAAGATGTGCAGCAACATGCTTAAATAATTTTTTTAATATTTATTTTTATTTCTTGTGTATGGGTGTTTTGCCTGCATGTATGTCTGTTCACCAAATGTGTGTGGTCCCCTTGAGCCGTAAGAGAGCAGCATAAATCCTGGACCTGGGGCTACCTATGGATGTTGGCTGCTGTGTGGCTGGAAAACCAGCCAGGGTCAGAGCTGCCTCTGTCTAGCCTAGTGGCTCTCCCGTCTTTCACAGGGTCGCATGTCAGAGATTTACATTGTGATTCTCAAGAGTAGCAAAATGACAGATAGGAAGCAGCAAGGAAATAAGTGTATGATTGGGAGTCCACACAGAACGAGGAACTGTATGAAAGGGTCACAACATTAGGGAAGGTGAGAACCATTGCTGCTCTAGTCCCACCCTTTATCCTTTAAAAATGTGGTTAATAGCTGGGTATGGTGGGGCATGCCTGATTCCAGCACTCAGGAGGCAAAGTGGTAGATTGCTTATTTTGAGCCTATCCTGGTCTGCATGGCCAGTTAGAACTGTATCATGAGATCCTCTTTTGAAAAAGTTTAGTAATTAAGAGGAATATGTCTTGTAAAGTTTTACTTTTTAGATAAAACAAAATGGAATATAATTTTAATGTTTTTCTAAATATAAAAATGAATAAATATACTTTTTTTTTCTTCATAGGATGTTCTATATACTGTATGCAACCCTGTTGGAAAAGTACAGCGTATTGTTATTTTCAAGAGAAATGGGATACAAGCAATGGTTGAATATCCTTTATTTGTAAATGTGTTACTGATGTATAGAAGTGTTTATAATTCATATTGATATCTTTTTCTTCTTGAGCATTTTTAGGCAAGTGTTGTATTTTCATTTTAGAGCAATCTTAAGTTTGTTTGTTTTCTTATTTTGAGCTAGGGTCTTGTGTAACTCTGGCCATTAGTTCAGAGATGGGCTATTTCTGAATACTGAGATTAAAAGTGTTCACCACTGGGCTGGAGAGATGACTCAGTGGTTAAGAGCACTGACTGCTCTTCCAGAGTTCAGTTCCCAGCAACCACATGGTGGCTCACAACCATCTGTAGTGGGATCAGATGCCTTCTTCTGGTGTGTCTGAAGACAGCAACAGTGTATTCACATATACATAAAATAAGTAAATCTTTGAATTAAAAAAAAAAAGCAACCTTGCCAGGCTCCACATCTTTTGTTTTGTTTTTAAGTGTATACCACTGCGCCCTGCTTAACAGATGAGACTCTAGTACTTATAGAGAATTTTACTATCTTGATAACTTTGTACCATAAAACAGTCCCTAAAGTACTGAGGGTTGAGCCCATGGGCTCCACATGCTAGTCCAAGCACTCTGACAACTGTGTTACTTCCTTGGCCCTGTTCTTTAAGAGTAAAATAATTTTCTGTTTCATAGTTTTAGACTGCCCTTCACTAGGGGGGTAGAACTTACTTTATTCTCTACTTTATAGACCTTCTAGTGTTTTGGAAGGATTAATATGGGTATGTTGATCATGTTATATTTTCCGTGTTATTCTCAATCTTTAAAATAAATATTAAATAAAGATTTACTTAGAAATTTTATTTGGGAAAACAAATTCCCAGAAGCAGTTAGTTTTGGTTCTCTTTTTAGTGGATTGGGAATGAAGCACAGCTAAGTTCAGGAATTCTTCAGCCACATTTCCTTAATAAAGCCTTATGTTTGAGTCGGTCCTTTGCGCCCAGAAGGCTAAAGCAGCCCTCAATGGAGCTGATATATATGCTGGATGCTGCACACTAAAAATTGAATATGCAAGGGTAAGTATTTCTTTTCAACGCTCTACCAAAGGAATATTTATACTTGGGTATTCAATTTAAACTTACTTATTTTCACTTTCCACAGCCAACTCGTCTAAATGTTATTAGGAATGACAACGACAGCTGGGACTACACTAAACCTTATTTGGGAAGACGAGGTAGGTATTTTACGAATTTTAGAATGTACTGAGATCTGCTGAGAAACTTTACAAGCAGTTGCATTCTTTTTTTCTGAGATGAGCTAGTTAATTAAAATGAAAATCTTGTTGCTGAATGCTTTTGTTACAAAAGTCCGTGTAATGCTGGAAATTAACCTTGGACATTAGCGCCCCCTACTGGTACCTGCTGAGCTTATTTATATTTAGTTCAACAAGGAGCCCTCACATACAGGCACGCCCGCCCGCAGTTCAAGGACTTGCATTTCTCCAAGCAGCTCTCTCTCTTTGGAGGAGAGGAAACTGATTCAGAATATTCCTTACAAACTGCAAACTTGCACACTGCTTCTCTATGGAAAGGACTTTTCCCCCAAGCTGGACGAGGCATTAAGAAGGCTAGAGGACTCCTGCAGGCTGACTCTACACTTCATCATGCACAACACCGGCCTCAACAAAGCCCTCTGAAAAACTCAGACTTGCAATTCACCTTGACTGCATACTACATGCATCATCAGCCCAAGTTTTTAAAGGACGCCATTTAACAGTACTTCAGACTTGCATGGGATGAACACCATGATAGACTGTGCCCATTTATTCAAGTTGTATGTATACTGATCGCATTTCCCTTAAGGTTTCAGTTGTAGATTTTTTTTATTTATGAAAACTAGACTTTATGTAATGTTGTAAAGTTCACTGCCCATTGATGTAACTGTTTTCAGCTTAGATTTTTAAATTGTTAATTGGTTTTTAACCAGGGGTCAGTTTATCTACAGACCTTGGGAATTGATAATGCTTAACCAAGTTACACAGACATAAAGATCTGTGGGTTAGAAAGGTGTGTGTTTGTCTGAGGATAAACAGGTCAGTGGTATAAATCACATGCTTGGTGTGCATACACCCCGTGTTTGATCCTCAGCACAAAAAGTACACATTTGTTGCATATAAGTTTATTTTGTTATGTTTTTGTTTTTTCCTAATTATGAACATGAACAGAGGTTCTAACAAAATGAAAAGGTGCATTATATGTAAAAGATGTTTTTCTGTGTGGTTTGATTTTTGTAAGTGGTTGTTGATAAGTTGTCACATTTTGTAACGAAGGGTTTTTTTTACTTATGTTAATTTGTGTAACCAGAAAATTTGACATTTCAAATATAGGTGAAAATAATGTGTCCTTTTCAAGATAGAATATATCTAAACTTGATAAATCTGAATATTAAGAGCATTTCATTTGAAATGCATTTCCACCAGTAGCCTATATAAATGCTAAATTTCACGAGCATAGATTTCACTGATAAATTGTTAAGTAACTGGTAATTTTGAAATATACAAATTAAAATGTCAATCTTGTAAAAACAAGGGGGCTTCAGTATTGGCTACATTTCAACTACAATATTAACAGTGAACTGCATATTAGAAAAACTCAAGGTGAATGTATCTGTAAAGTTAGCTAGAAATTACCATCCAAAATATCTTGAGCAGTACTCTATAGTCCATGTACTTAAGCCAAAGGAAAGAGTAAGACACCGTGTGGTGCTTTGAATGCCCAGACAGACAGACAGATACTAAGACTGACCTTTGCTCTTAGTTCCCAGGAAATCATTTCATCTTATGCATGGAATTGTAAATAGGTTTGTTTCATAAAATGTATTTTTGTTAGACCCCCATTTTTGATACTTATGGAAATTTGCTTGGTTTATGCTTGATACAGTTGAATCTAATGCTGAAAACCAAGTTCTTAGGGACTCAAACAAGAGGACAAATGGCTGATGAGAAATGTCTCACTTCTGACCTCTGATGGCTACTGAAAACTTTACATTTTCAATATAAACTTGCTTCGTCTGACTTACCTACATACCTGCCTATCCATCCATTCTTCCTTCTTTTCTCTTTTCTCTTTTCTCTTCTCTTCTCTTCTCTTCTCTTCTCTTCTCTTCTCTTCTCTTCTCTTCTCTTCTCTTCTCTTCTCTTCTCTTCTCTTCTTCTTTCTTGGTGGGGAGAGGAGGGAACTTTAAGACAGGGTTTCTTTGAGTTGCCCTGACTGTCTTGGAACTCATTCCATAGACCAGGGTAGCCTTGAACTCAGAGATCTGCAGGCCCTTGCCTTCAGAATGCTGGATTAAAGGTGTGCGCCATTCTACCCAGCAAAACATTTATACATTTTAACATTGTGTATTCTTTTAAAAGGCTTGAATTTTACACAAAGCCAACTTTTTTTTTAATGGAATTCTAGTTAGATAATTTATTTAGAAATGTATAAGGTAGATATTTGAAGAATAAAACATAATTAAGAAAAGTAAAATAAATTTAAATTTATGCTTTTAGGGAACATACTCTTATTTTTCTAATTTATTATTGACAGGTAGCTTTCTTGCTAGACTTGCAGCTTATAAACATAATTTCTGTAGTGATTTATGCTTGACTCAAATTGACAGTTTATTAAAATTATTTGTTTGCTTTGCCCAGAGACCTTTATGGAGAGCCAGATATGGTGGTGCATGCCTGTAATCCCAGCACTTGGGAAGTAGAGGCAAAGAATCAGGAGTTTGAAGTCAACCTGAGCTATGTGAGACACTGTCTCAAAAACAATACATAAAAGGAAGACAAGATCTCCATATATCTTTACTATAAAAAAGCCTCATTAAAATACAATTTCATTTTTTTAAATGTGATTACATTTTATTACAGAGAATCCTTAGTCTAAACAGTTAAATTCATGAAAACATTATGGTTCTCATAAGAAATGAGGAATTTAGTGTTCAGTGGTATCTGCACAAGCAGACAATTTAGCTTAGGAAATCAACAGACTGGATTAACTTAAGAGGATTGAGACAAATATTGGGAAATGCTGGAATCCATGTTAATTTTTCTTTTTAAGCCTGGAGAAGCTAAGTGATTGAGAAGGTGAGGGCGTGTTAAGTGGTCAGAGCGTTTGGAAGAATGTTTAAGTACTAAGTATTAGGTTTTACATACATGAGAATGTGAGTGGAGGGTCAGTTCCTATTCTGTGTAAAAAATTATTTTCTTGAAATTTATGTTATCTGTAAATGTAAAGAAAGTGAATGCCTTATTGCTGGTATTGGTTAAGCAGTGGCCAAAAGGGATGGTTAAGAGTTTGTTCGTTTGTTTAATTGAATAACTAGATGACCCCCTTCAGTCCCTTTCAGTGGTGTGATAGCTTGGTTAAAATAGGTAATTAAAAATAGACTTCTAAGCTGAGCAGTGGTGGCACACGCCTTTAATCCCAGCACCCGGGAGGCAGAGGCAGGCGGATTTCTGAGGCCAGCCTGGTCTACAGAGTGAGTTCCAGGACAGCCAGGGCTACACAGAGAAACCCTGTCTGGGGCGGGGGGAGGGTTAAAGAGATGNGGGGGGGGGGGGGGGGGGGGGGAATCTGAGGGGAAAGTTAAAGCATTTCTCATCTTCCATAAACCTTGCTTGTTTTGGTGACTAAGGATATTTTGGGCACTATAATTCAATCAGCAAACTTCTAAAAGTATTATATGATGATTTGAAATTTGCTAACAGACACTAGAAGTCCTATTTTGGAAACCTGGAAGTAATTTTTTAAAATGATATCTCAAATAAGATTTGAGGAAATTGGCATGCCATTTTTGAAAATATAGCTAGAATAAAAATTCTCTTTAGAGTATTGTAGTATTCTCATGCAATAATGTAGCCCCCTTGGTTAGGTTTATCTTGGCGTTTAAACTCTGGAGGTTGCTCATGCTTCTGCTTGATGTTACGGTCAATAGAAAATGACCTATTTCTGATACAACCTAAGCCAATGAATGTGCAAATTCTCAGCTCTCAAGTCAGTAGGTGTTTGTAAATATGTGTATGTACATATAAAATACTCTGTGTTTACTGATTGTGAAACCATGTAATACAGGTTGTTGTTGGCTTATGCTGAAACTTCTTGAAAGAAGCCCACTTTGAAAATGTGTTGCTGTTGAAGCTAATAGTATGATTCAGGTACTGTCTTTCAAAGTACTGCACTTACAAGCTTGTTTTAAAGACATGTATTGGTAAAAACTTCTGTACAGTTTCAAGCTCTAGCAGCGTGTACATTCCTGCAAAGCACCTAATCTTTTACATTTGAAAGTGTGATTGTATTTGGCATTTATCAAGAACATAATTTTCAGTGGAATTTGTTAGATAGAATTGTTTTCTTAAACCTTTGGTGTTTGTATTTAAATTGGATATGAATGGATGTTTAAAATTAACCAGGAGTCATATTTCTTTTATGAAGTATATGGATGTTTTGAATGGGTGTTTCCCATGTGAAAACTCTGTTAAGTACTTGGATCAAAATTGTTAAAACCATGTTTCTACTTTTGTGTCAGATAGAGGAAAGGGTCGCCAGAGACAAGCCATTTTGGGAGATCATCCTTCTTCGTTTAGACATGATGGCTATGGTAAGTCTGTCAAGGCAGAAGGAAGGTAGAATAGATCAATCTCGAGAGTGTGTGCATTTCTGATGACGAGTGCTATGTGTCTTTTTTCCTTAGCTCCTAACCTCCTGTTGTAGTTTAGTTCTAAGAAGTTGTCCAAAACCTTTGTTTTCTTAGGATATTGATACATTAAATAATTTGAGAGCTATTGGTTGGGGGGATTGGACACTTTTGTTTGTTTGTTTGATTGATTGATTGATTGATTGATTTTTTGATTTGTAAGGAACTCTGGTTTAGAGGACCAGGAAGGGGTATTTATTTTCATTTGGCAATTGAAAGAAGCATGGTTCTACTTATTATAGATGCTCAGTTTCACAGTTGTTGTTTTGGCTTTGGTTAAATTTGTTTGTATTTAATTCCACTTTTGAAATCTCCTCTTAATCTTTGCTAGGTTGGAATTTTGATATTACGAAATTCAGAAGAATAATTTTCTTTGAGAGAAATCTAGGCTTCAGATTATTCTTGAAAACAGAAGTTGAGAGTTGTTAACTAAGCATTGTGTTAATCAACTACACATTGTTTTAATTTATTTTTATGTGTATTGGTATTTAGCCTGCATGTATATCTATGCACAGTGTATGTGCCTGGTGCATGAAGAGGCCAGAAGAGTGTATTGGATCTCCTGGAACTGGAGTTAGACAATTGTAAGCCACCTGCATGTGGTGCTGGAAATTAAACCCAGGTCTTCTAGAAGAGCAGCCAATGTCTTCTTTAAAACTTGAAAAGTGTATTTTATGTGTCTAGGATAAAATTTCAATGTTTTTTAGTAATCTGTATGGTAGAGAAAGTTGAAACATTTTTCTTGTTAAAATAGTAAGTGTTGTACAGTCTTTTTTCTTTTAAACATTTTTTATTACATTTTTATTTTGTGTGGGCATGCCAGTGGATAGGTGGATCAGAGGACCTAGTTCTCTTCCTCCATGAGGTACCCAGGAATTAACTCAGCTTGTTAGGCTTAGAGGCAGGCAGGCACCTTTTACCCATACAGTCATCTATCTTGCTGGCCTGGTGTGGTTTGTTTGTTTCTGTAGCTTAGGAATATATGTATAGTTTTGTTTCTGCAGTAAAGAAGCACTGAGTAGAAGCCTATTATGCTATATATTACAGAAGGATCACATTATTTGTGGTGTTAGATGTGTTAATGGTAGTCACCTGAAGGCTAAAACCTGATTTGCCAAAGTAGCTGGAAAAATTCAAAAGGATAAGTGAAAAACAAGGAACTCTTCTGTAGTAGTATTGAAACTACTTCCTTTGACTAGGGTTTTGAGGAATAGTATTCTGTTATCACATACACTTTACAGAAAAGAATTAGGTAGACAAATAAGTTAGATACTGTATTAGAACCTTTTACTTAAAAAAAAAAGCCTGTTGTGAAATTTGTTGATACTTGATTTTATTATTTATGAGTAAAATTTTAAATATAGCTTATGTACAGAGCAGTGCGCAGTTGGAGTGATAGGTGCTGAATAGAGATCATGGAGATGGTGGAGTGTTGCCTCCGGGGAATGGTTGTCTCAGACTGTGTGGGTTCGTCTGTTCTTAGCTACAGCATTAAGATGCTGAACATGGAGATGACTTTGTCTGCTTTCAAAGAGAAGTAAGCAGATGGGCTTAGGGTCAGAGACTGTAAAGAGGGTCTGGAGAGAGGGCTCAGTGGTTAAGAGCACTGACTGCTCAGCCAGAGGTCCTGAGTTCAATAAAACCACATGGTGGCTCACAACCATCTGTAGTGAGATCTGATGCCCTCTTCTGGTGTGTGTCCAAGGACAGCTGCAGTGTGATCATATACATAAAAAAAATTAATTAATCTAAAAAAAAGTAAGATGAGGAAGTACGAAGAAGATAAGAGTATGTCCTGGGAATACTGAGATTTTACAAATGTGCAGATCACAGCTGTGCACCTTCAGAGCAGCCGTTAAGCAGAACAGCTTTATTTGCACTTTGTGATCACATCATGGATGTTTCTAGGTATTGATCTAAAAGAGTCAGGTGCATATTTTTAACTAGATTAAATTTATTCATTCCTCTATCATAGAATACATTTATACTGTCACAGTTTTTAAATTCATTTTCTGTGTAAAAAAGACATGGTCTCACTATTTTTTATATATATATATATATATATATATATATATATATATATATATATATATATATATATATATCCAGCTGGCCTGGAACTTACAGTGTAAACCAGGCTGCCTTTGAACCATACTTCAACAATGAGCTTCAAGCACTTGCATGTTGATGGCAGCATTTTTGGATATAATTCTTGGATCAGTCTTTTGAAAGACAGGAAATGATTTCAGAATGTTCATAATGTCATTTATATAGCATTTTTCCATATAAGTTGATTATATGAAACATTAGTTTTTTTAAAGCATCAAAACTTGCATCTACTATTTAGGGCTAATAGCTATACACAACAGTCTAAATAATGTAGCTAGTTTAATTCTGATGACTAATGGTCGTAGTTAAAATCATCATATTTACTCTCTTGACTGGTTGTGGCTGTTACTTAACCTGTATTTCATCAACATTTATGAATTTTGTCCAACTCAAGCTTAGTAGATGTTTCTACTGCTTGTCTGCTGCAGTTCTTTTTACTGTCCATAGGGGAAAGGAAGAGTGATTTTAGTGAAGTATCACTGTGGCATAAGCAAATGCTTGTGGCCGAGAGACAGTATAATCTGAATAATGTCTTTGCAAATGTTAATCAAAGTCCTTGAATCCTGGGAGGGGAAAAAGGAAAAAAGCTAATGATGAAAGTTTCTTTTCAAAACAAGGAAACAGCTTGAGATTCGGTGTTTACTGCACCTTAATGTACCTTCTAGACGATGCTTCTGTAACCACTAACTTAAGAGAACCCCAGGTGTTTAGCATTTGCTTTATTTAATTTAGTACACAAGAGGATTCTTTTTTTAATGTGCATGCTTGCATGGGTTTGTGGACAGCACATGTGCAGGTGCTGGGAGGGGCCAGAAGGTAGAAGAACTGAAGCTGTAGCCACTTGTGCAATGCTTGACATGGGTACTGGGAACCGACTAAACCCAGGCCCACCCACTCCATAAGAGCAGTGAGCTCTCCTGACTGTTGGCCTCTCCTCAGTCCCTGGTTTGTGTACTATAGGTTTCCATCTTAGTTGCTGCTTCTGGGTTCTTAATTGGTACCTCAGTTTCTACACAATTGTTCCATTCTGTTACACACTTAAGAAAAAGCTTGAAAATGAAATTGTAGATGCAAAAACCATAAAGCTTACAACTCTTAACAAGTTGATTCTGAAATGAAGATTCTCGGGTTAAGAGATATAGTGGCAGGGGGTGGTATTCCATTAGAATTTTAGATATTTTCTGCTGGGTTCTTCATTTTTTTAAAAATGTGTTTTACGTGTATGTCTGTAAAGGTTTTGGATTCCCTGAACTGGTGTTAACAGACAATTGTGAGCTGCCTTGTAGGTGCTCTGGAAGAGCAGTCAGTACTCCCAATCACTGAGCCATTTCTCCAGCTCCCTTTTTAAAAAAAGAAAAAGTGATTGCATATTGCATGCCTGTGAGATGGATCAGTTGCTGCCAAGCCTGAAAACCTGAATTTGACTCTTGGAACCCATATGGTAGAACGAGAGGACAGACTCCTACAAGTTGTTCTCTTATTTGTACTTCTACCATAAGACACACATACACTTGGGAGGCAGAGGCAGGTGGATTTCTGAGTTCGAGAAACCCTGTTTAAAAAAAAAAAAAAGAAAACAAAAAAAAAAACCAAACCCACATCCACGCCAAATGAAGTATTAATGGAGAATGATAGAAGACCTGTGTATAGATGATGGGGTACTAACTAATGAATTCTAGTCTTTAATGAAAATACAATGTATTTGAGGAAACAACTTTTTGCAAAACTGAAAATGATTTTTCTTTTTCTTTTTGGTGGAGGCTTGTTTGAAATGGTCTCACTTTGTAACCTTGGCAGGCTTCAAACTCATAGAGAACCACTTGGCTCAGCCGCCTTAGCGTTGGGAGTGAAAGCATAAAGCGTGCACCGTCACACTGGCTTGAAAATGTTTTATATAAGGTATATAAAGGTAGTTTCTTTTTTTTTTTTTTTTTTTTTTTTTTTTTTTTTTTTTTTTTTTTTTTTTTTTTTTTTTTTTTTTTTTTTTTTTTTTTTTTTTTTTTTTTTTTTCCGAGACAGGGTTTCTCTGTATAGCTCTGGCTGTCCTGGAACTCACTTTGTAGACCAGGCTGGCCTCGAACTCAGAAATCTGCCTGCCTCTGCCTCCCGGGTGCTGGGATTAAAGGCGTGCGCCACCACACCCGGCTTAAAGGTAGTTTTTTTATATTTGATTATTATATCTTATTCTTTGAAAAGATAGGCAGGTTTTTTTTTTTATTGGAGATATAACTTATATACAGTGGAATCAATAGTCTCTATATGATGGCTTTTCTATTGTGTTGGTGTTCCTTTGTCTCTTTTAAGAAGGATCTCATAACCTCAGCTGTCCTTGATGTAACTGAGGATGGCCTTCAGTTCTGGGTCCTCTTGCCTTCCTAAGTATGGATTATAGGTATATGTCACCATGTCTGGCTATAGCATCACATATATACATACATACATACATACATACATACATGTATGTATATATGTGATGCTATACATACATACTTATATATTCCAAAGTTTTACATTGGCTCCCTCTACCCTATAGCCTAGTCTTAAACCTTTTGAAAATATAAATTTAGACTATTGTATATAAATAGGTATAGCTAAGTCTGTTGGATATGGTACATATAAATGCTGCTTTGATTTGTTTCCTGTATATATTTAAATATTTGTATACTTGAGGGTTTTTAGTTTGTTTTTGATGTACATGAAACTAATTTCGAGAATTTAATTTGGGTTGGAGTACCTGCTTAGAATACACAAGGTCCTGGATTTTTATATGGTGAAGTGTATCTACTAATTTTTGTAAATGAAAATATGTACATGTGCTGTACTTATTTATCATTTTGGTCCTTCTTACAGGATCGCATGGTCCGTTACTGCCCTTACCAAGTCGTTATAGAATGGGCTCTAGAGATACACCTGAACTTGTTGCTTATCCATTACCACAAGCTTCTTCCTCTTACATGCATGGAGGAAGTCCATCTGGCTCCGTTGTCATGGTTAGTGGATTACATCAGCTCAAAATGAACTGCTCAAGAGTCTTCAACCTATTCTGCTTGTATGGAAATATTGAAAAGGTACATTTTATTTCTTAGTTTATTTGGGTGGAATATCTAGTGGTAATTCAGAAAATACTACACATACTTGAATCAGGAACATCTTAATTCTTCCACTAATGACTCATAAGCTTAAAAAACATGTATAAACTACAGAAATGTTAAGTGATCAGTAAAACTTAGATATTACTAATCATCTGGTTAGTAATAAAAATATGTTTTAAATTACCAGTATAAAGAGCCAGGTGCAAAGCAGCAATTTAATCCCTAAAGGCATAAAACCTGGATACACTAATGTTAGATTAGCAGTGGTTTGACTCTCGGTTTTTCTACTTTATAATGTTACAAACGTGATACATCTAATAAAAATCATACTCTAGTTTTAAAATTTGCTGTACTAGCAATATGTGAAATATTCTTTCTGTAATCCTAAGATGCAGCAACAGCCAAGACTTTTTAGTTATTCTCATATGAGCAAAAAACTGACATTGCTTCTTTACAGTATGCTATGTCAGTCAAGCTATGATATTGGGTAGACTGGGTATTTAAATTCATTTTCAACTTAGATGTTTTTACTTTAATAGGTGAAGAAAGCCTTTAATCACTTCAAACAGGTTTTAACATTTAACATGCAAAACTATAGAATTTGAAAGAACAGTTATACTCTTAGAGCTAGATATTTGTAAATGTGTCTCAAAGCTTGACTTGTGGGTGGGTAGTGGTGGCATACACTTGCTTTCTAAATGGTGTGATATGAATTTTAGTTTTTTATATTTTTGTTGTATGAGTGTTGTATGAGTGTTTTGCTTACATGTATGCCTGTGTGTCACATGCGTGCCTGGCATTAATGGAAATCAGAAGAGGTCGTTAGAACCCCTGAAACTGGAGTTAAGAATGATATGAACCACATGTTTGTGCTGGTACTAAATCTAAGTTCTTTGTAAAAACAAGCACTGTCTAGCCAACTTCAATGATCTTATGAGGAACAATGTGATTTTATTTGAGCTCAGTTAATATCTGAAACTGACCTACTTTGACAGAATGTTTCAATATTGTATAATTTTTTTTTCCTCTATTGTAAGTGATTTTCATGTTCTTTCCCTAGTGATAAGAAAGTATAAATCTGTGAATCACTGGTATGGGAGTGAGAGCACGGCTGTGGGAGCACGGCTGTGGGAGCACGGCTTAAAAACTTAGTGTTCCTAGTTCTTAGTTCATTGATTCTAATGCCTCAATAAGCAGCTCTTGAGAATCCTAGACAAGAGTTATCTCCATGATTTCATTATACTAAAAAGAGGAAGAAAAAAAAAAAAGAGGTATTTGATCTAAGGGTAGGCACTAGACAACTAAATTCCAGAAGTTTAATCTATTGTTGGTGTTAAGAATGTCTCATGATTTAATTTTTGGTGTGTTGTTTGACTAATTCTATTGTTTCATTTCATATTACCTCAAAATTTTAGTACTTCTCTTAAACTTTTATTTTATTTTGTGTGTGGGGGTTTTCCCTATGTATGTCTATGTACCACCTACATGCCTGGTATCCAAGGAGACCAGAAGAGGGCTTCTGGAACTAGAGTTAGAAAACGTAGTGTGCTGCCATGTGGGTGCTGGGGATTAAACCTGGTCCTCTAGAAGAGCAGCAGTGAGTACGTGCTCTTAACTGCCGAGCCTTCGCTTCAGCTCCCAAGTTTCAAATAATCTTTAGTGATGGATTGTGATGCACAAAATTCAGACCATCATAATCCTTTATTCATACTTAAACTTTTCCAGTGATTTAATTTTTTTTAAATTTAAGAGTATGAATGTTTTCCCTGCATGTGTATATATTGTGGCTTATGTGTGCCTGGTGCCTGTGGAGTTCAGAAGAAAGATTGGATCCCCAGAACTGCAGTTGTAGATGGTTGTGAGCCACTATGTAGATGCTAGAAATCAATCCTGAGCGACAAATCCTGTGCTGTCTCCAGGGCTCTTTTCCAATTTATCTGGGCAGGGGATCTACAAATACAAGAACCACATTAACTTATACTTAGATAACTATATATACTATATAATTATAATAAGTGTTAGTTTTTAGGATATTACTGGATTAAATCAAGGGATAAAGTGTTGCCTACAGCAAAGCCACTGATTTCAAGTAAAGCTGAAATTTTCTGGTACACCAAGTTTTATTCAAGTATGATGTAGAGTGCTAGGGTATCCTTTAAAACCTGGAAGTGATGGAGATAAATAAATGGTGAACTTATTTATGATTTATATGTATTCTCAGTGTTCCCTTGATGTTAACAGGTAAGAAAGAAAGTGTATGCAAAATTTCATATTTACTGCTTCTTATAATAGTTCTAAGAGCCCACCACTGCACTTCCTACTACCATGCAATCTCTAGGTATTTGTTTGTTTGTTTGTTTATTTATTTATTGCCTTGTCATTTCTGAATTGTTCACTTTAATATAAAGGCAAGGATGGATATATTCACCATTAAATCTGTAGTACCTAACACAGTGCCTATCATATCTGATAGTCAAATATTTGTTGAATGAGTATTGACAAAGTAGGCTGAGTACTTAGGGATTCTGTCATTATCTTCATCTTCTAGCGACAGTCTGGAGTAGAGGGGTTGAGTAGATGCCCTCTAGAGCACACAGATAAACCTTGGAGCAAACCTGTGCTCAGTGTGCTGTAGAGTCCACTTACAGTACAGGCTTCCCTTTAACTTCACTCAGCTTTGGTAAGAGTTAAAGCTATCTCATGAATGATGGATTAAGGTTAAGACTCTAATAAATGATCTTTGGGGGCATTTTTGTGTTTGCAGGTAAAGTTTATGAAGACCATTCCTGGCACAGCACTCGTAGAAATGGGTGACGAGTATGCTGTGGAAAGAGCTGTCACACACCTTAATAATGTCAAACTGTTTGGGAAAAGACTTAATGTTTGGTAATTACTTGTCTTAAGTTATAAATGTTAAAGAATATTTTGAAATTCCTGTTAACTTTAGAGTATTTTATAGTAACTGAGCATATATCTGAAGATAACAATATTAATATTATTATTGGCAACAAGTTTTAAGGTTATGTAATTGTTCTGATTTTTTTGTTTGTTTTGTTTTTGTTTTCAAGACATGGTTTCTCTGTGTAGTGATGGCTGTCCTGGAACTCACTCTGTAGACCAAGCTGGCCTCGAACTCAGAAATCCACCTGTCTCTGCCTCTCAAGTACTGGGATTAAAGGCATACACCACAACTGCCCCGCTAATTGTTTTAACTTTAAATGAATTTTTTTATTTAGAAATTTAAAAATATGTTTGTATATATGAGTGCAAGTGCCCAAAAAAGTTCAGAAGAGGGCATCATTCCCTGTAGCTGGAAATGTAGGTGGTTGTGAACCAGTCAGTCTTGGTGCTGTGAACTGAACTCGGGTCCTCTGTGATAACAGTAAGCACCCCTAACCACTGAGCCCTCTAGTCATCAATATCTCCTAGTTTTTACTTTCATTATTGTAAAACAATGTTAAAACAGATAAGTCCTTAACATGAGAATATATTTGATATATTTTCTTTCTACTTGATACCTAAAATATAGACATGATTGATTATAACCCAAAATGCATACAGTTGATGTATTCTGTACCTCTTGATTCAACCATCCATAATTGGAGAATGTTTGTGAAAAAAATATATATATATGTACAGAATATAAACATAGTATTTTTAAAATTATATATATATATATACACACACACATTTAGTATTTATACTGTGTTATGTATTAGAAGTTTATAGAGGTTATTTGCATTATAAAGAAGGCAATAAAATCAGGCATCATGGCATACTTGTAATCCCAGCACTTGGGAGGTGGAGACAGGAGGATCAGAAAGCCAAAGTCTTCCTCAGTTACATAATGAGTTCCAGGCCTGCTTCTCTCAAAAACAAAAACAAGCCTCCAAAACCAAAAGAGTAAATAATAAGAAGGTGGTGCATAGTTTAAATGTACATGCTATAGCATTTGATAGAGACTTAAGTATCTTGTTTATTTTCCTTAACAGGGGGATGGGGTTCCTGCAGCAATCCCCTTGGATAAATGGTTGCTTGCACCAAATTTAAATAGCACCTTCTTTTGTTGATTCATAGAAATATTTGTGACTAACTGCTGCTTTTTGTCTAACAAGATATATTGTGTTTTTCTTTTCTAATCTTCAGTGTGTCTAAACAGCATTCAGTTGTTCCAAGTCAAATATTTGAGCTAGAGGATGGTACGAGCAGCTACAAAGATTTTGCAATGAGCAAAAATAATCGCTTTACAAGTGCTGGTCAAGCATCTAAGAATATAATCCAGCCACCGTCATGTGTGCTGCATTATTACAATGTTCCGTTGTGTGTCACAGAAGAGACCTTCACAAAGGTGGGCACTGAAGAAAGTGGTGATAGAATGCTGCACTTTGTTTTGAGTTTATGTAGTATTTCATAGTTCAGCCTCATTTGACAATTTTTCTAAAATCCTGCTTTTTATTGTTAGATTGGTTTGGGTTTGTCTATGTAGAGGCTACAGGTTGGTGGTGTTGGATGTTTTCCTCTGTTGATCTCCACCTTGTGTTTATTCATTAAATTTGCTTTTAAAATATGAACATTTTGCCAGTGGTGGTGGTACATGCCTTTAATCTCAGCACTTGGGAGGCAGAGGCAGGCGGATCTCTGAGTTTGAGCATAACCAGGTCTACAAATTAAATTACAGGACAGCTGGGGCTGTACAGAAAAACCCTGTCTCAATAGAGAGGGGGGGAGGAGAAAGCGTGAACACTTCATGCGTTTGTGTGTCATCCTCGGGCAAGGGCCTCTTTGTGCCCAATTTTAGCCTATGCACTGCCAACGTGAGCAGTACACACTGAACCTAGACCTTGCCAGTTGTCTAGACTGGGTAACCAGAAGTTTCTAGGGTCTTGTCTGCCTCCCAGAAGCCTACATGTTTATTGATCTATTGTTGTCTTATAGCTCAATCATTTGGGAACTTGGAATTAGGTTGATGTTTCTTTACCTCACAAAGTTACTTTAACACAAGTACCTAAAGTAGCTCAGTTGAGACGAGATGAGCCGAAGAAGCAGGTTAGCTGAGTGTGGGGGGTAGTACTAGCGCTAGCCCTTGGAAGGCTGAGAGGCAGGAGGATTAGTGACATGCATTTAAGGCTGTTTTGAGTTACTTAGCAGGAGCCTGACTCAAAAAAAAAAAAAAAAAATCAGAAACAACAGGAAACTTACTTTACTTAAATCTCACCAATAATTAAAATTTGTATTTCCTTCCCACTGTAACTCATAACTGTAGTAGCACTTCAGGAATGATATACTTTCTAGAACTGTACTTCCTTTCTTTAGTATTCAGATAACTCTCTATATAAAGTCTGAGGAAATATATTATAACTTAAAAATCTGTTTTATTATATATAAGATTATTTACATAGTTTCAAATAAATTTCACTTTTTTTTCATCAGAACTTGATGTTAACTTGAACATACATGAATTCATGTTGTACTAAAGGCTTAAATGCTACTATAAAGCTAGCTTTTTTAAAAAGCTTTATTTAACTGTATTTCTGATAGTTTTACCTTCCCTTGGCAGTTGTGTAACGACCACGAAGTTCTTCCATTCATCAAATATAAAGTGTTTGATGCGAAAGGTAAGTGAGTATCTCTTGGGAAGTTGTCAAGTTTTGCAGGAAGATTGCTGACACGTAAGTAACCACTGGGTTTGTGTCTGTTTTGGTCTAGCATCTGCGAAAACTCTGTCTGGGCTGTTGGAGTGGAAGTGCAAAACTGATGCTGTGGAAGCTCTTACTGCGCTCAACCACTACCAGATACGAGTCCCGAGTAAGTGATCCTCCGGCAGGCACTGCCTTCAGGAGAGGAGGGTGACGGAGGTGCTGGGGGGAAAGTAATGGGCTTCAGAGAGGCAGCTCTGCGCTGACTTGACAGTATTCATAGCAGATTTTGGTAGGGTTGAACCTATCTCCAAAGGGTTGTTTAGAAACCTAAATAAAACCACAGGGAGGTTAGTTACTAACCTGAGGGCTTAGTAGGATTACAATTAAAACTGCAGGATATGAAGAAAGAAGGTAAGTTGTTTTCACTGTAAACAAAGGTTCTAGTCTGAGATTGCCACAAGGTGGTTGGGGAGGGAGATGTGACTCTACCCAAAGTTACATAAATTTTGGCCTGGTTCATTGCTGTCATAACATGAATATCTCTATGTGATGGGATTCTCTCTTGTCAGTAACTTTCCCGGCAAATACTGATTATGCTGGAAATCTTGTTTCTCAGCTGTTGGTAGGCTTCAACCAAACTCTGGCACGAGGGACACAGACAGGTTTTTACTGTTTGCCCTGATTGGTCTGAAACTCAGTGTTTAGACCAAGCAATCTGGCTCGGAACTTGTCTGCACCTAGCTGTGAGGGGCTTGTGTAGCCACTACCTGGATAAGAGCTGGCTGTTTTCAATATAGAGGTCAGTTTCCTTAGTAAAGGACATTAATGTGTAGGTTTTGACAAAATGTTGCTAGATTATCCTTTAAGAAGGTTGTTGTGCAGCCGGGCGTGGTGGTGCACGCCTTTAATCCCAGCCCTTGGGAGGCAGAGGCAGGAGGATTTCTGAGTTCGAGGACAGCCAGGGATACACAGAGAAACCCTGTCTCAAAAAAAAAAAAAAAAGAAGGTTGTTGTGGTAACAGAACAACCACCCATGATATATTACACTGACCATTGCCTAGTATTTTACAACATCTTCAGTTTTTACCTGAAAAAAAACACAATGTCCCATTGTGTTTGTCTCCAAAAGGGGTAAATGACCTTTTTTACCATATGCTAGAAATGAGGTTGTATAATTTACTTTGATCCTAGATCTAAAGGGTATTTAAATTCCATCTTTTAAAAGTATTAGCTATGTGTGGTACACTTGTAATTTTAGTGTTCAGGAGATGGTAACCAGAGAGAGGATCAAGGGTTTGAGGCCAGCCTAGGCTGTATGAGACCCTATTTCAAAATAATAATAATAATAATAATAATAATAATAATAATAATAATAATAAAATAAATTTTAAAAGGTGGGTGAGTGCGGTGACAATATGCTCTATTAAAGTGAACTCCGGTGTGACAGCTGTTTGATTATCCTGGTGTATTGATCTTTAATAATGAACTAATTCCTTGAAAAATTGAGTATGTTCTTAATGCTTAGAACAGTAGGAATGTAGTAACAGATTCTTTATGGAGCTTACTGTCTATTAAGTAGGGACAGTTAAATTTTACCTTACATACAGATTCCTTCCTGGGACTGGAGAGATGGCTTAGTGATTCAGAGCACTGACAGCTCCCTTTGTCATCCACATAGTGCACGCCGTAGCTCCAGTGCAGGGGCTGGGGCACCAGGCATGCGTGCGCATGGATGGTATAACTGCAGGCGTAGCTACAGACAACATTGATCACATAAATATTTACAAGTTTTTCTTCTTTGTATTCTTATTACCAATAGTAAAATGGTAGGATAATTTACTAATTCAATGTGGTCTTGAACTTTTGATAGATTAACTTCAATTTTTCAATTTTTACAGATGGTTCCAACCCCTATACGTTGAAGCTTTGCTTTTCTACATCATCCCATTTATAAGAAGAGAAGAGCATGTTAGAGTTTATGTTCATCTTTATTATAGTTTCAAAGCTATACTTCATAATAATCTAAAATGGTTGATCTAATGTTGCCTTGCTTACTATAAGATCCTGTTCTGTAATAAACATATTTTGGCTCAAGTAAATTTGTTGTTAACTTAAATATTGTTTTCACCTTAAGATAGAGTACCATAATGTAGACTGTCTACAGCTTCTTTGTAGATTATACAAATGTATGATTTCTAACATTATTATGAATTTTTTGTTCCATGGTAAAATATATTTGCATTCTTAATGGTAATTTTCTGCAGATGTTTTTCCATTGTGTATGAGATTAATGCAGGTGAAAGTATTGCATTTTAATACCGAATTCTACAATAGATGATTGAGTCTGTTACAGTTACTCATATTAAATGTAATTTGTATTTATTATTTTAATCAAATTTGAGAATGACATTGCCTATGTTGACTTTCAAGAACCACAGATTTAGCTGACGTCGATTTCTAAAAGGCTTACTAGACATGAACACACTTGTGTGGTATGCACTCAAACTCAGATTGGTATATTTCTTTTAAAAAGTCATCATTTGTATTGACATGCTCTGTTCCTAGTTCCAGTTTGGAGGTTTTATAAAGTTATAATAATAAGTTAATGTGTTCATCTTCATTATTTTGCATGTGACATAATCTTAAAAGTACATGTAGTATTTGACATTGATATTTTAATACTGTAGAAGCTAAAATTAACAATTCTTCTATATAATAATCTGGGTTCCATAAATGAGTTTCAGAGAACTTGTGAGCCCTTCCAAAATTGTGTGTAGAGTTTGGAATATATGCATTTTTATTTCTTAATCTTTGATCCATCATAATATATGTATTTTTCTATATGGTGTAAGATTTAAGAATTAATTTTATTTTTGATCAAAACAGCTATTTGTCTCAACACCATTTATTTATTAAACATTCTCCCTCTGGGTTTGTTTCTTTCTCTTTTTAAGTAATCATACTAAGGCTGTTATTCAGTTTACACCTTTTTAATAATTAGAGAATGGGTGTAGTCATTTTATTTTTATCTTAAGAGAATATTTTTTTATCTGTGTAGACTCTGGGTAGTCCATAGCAGAAGCAGTTTTATGAGTTTTGGATTATTAAGTAGATTAAAAAAAAAGCTTTTTGTTTGTTTGTTTGTCAACACTCCAGGATGTTTTCCCGATGCACTTTTACTGTCTGGCTTTTCAGTTTATATACCATTCTTTCATACACAAAGGCACACAATTTTCAAAGCAGCTCTATTTTCCTCAGACGCACAAATAAAAACAAGCAAGTTTTATTCATCGGCCTTAGGGCCGATCGGAGGCTAGGCTTTATTTGTCCATTCTTCACTTTTCTCTTTTCAAAGGCCTCTTAATATTATACAGGTGTTTGTGTTCCAGAAATTCCTTGAAGAGAAAAAACTCCACATGAAAATAACATTTAGGCAGACAACTGACTGTCCCCGCAATACTGAGTGTTGTACTAAACCCTTCCTGTGTCTAGAGGAATGGAAGACATCCTGCCCTGAGTCTGGACTCTGACTAATAGACGTCCCCTTCCCTGCATTCAGTAATTCAGCCTAGCCTGTCACTGTGGAGAGAAGAATGTCCCTTGAGTCTCACTGGGAGAAAGGCAGCCCTCAAGGAGTGGAAATACTTTCCCTGCTAAAGAAATTGTCGCTCCTGGTTCTCTTAAATGGTCACACTGTTCAGTTTCAATCTCTGGGTCAAATGCTGGGATGGGTTAAGATTTTCAGTGTCCCTGGAAATCTCCAGATTGGTGTGCAGAACAGATTGTACACACAGGTGATCTGAAGTAAACACTGAGCTTAAAAATGCCATCTCATGGGCAAGTGTCCATGAGTGAGATTATGCAAGCTCAGGGATTCGCTTTATATAATTCAGCTGACTGACGGAAGGGAGCCGGGGTACGGCTGCAGTGGGGCTGGCCAGGTGTTGATAATTATTTCATCTGTGAAAGACGGGCGACTCACTATTATTCCCTCAGCTTTTGGAAATGTCTGACTGTTCCACATAAAAATTAACCCTTCAAATCCCAGCCATGCAACTTTCTTTTGTAGGAATGAATCTTGTTCTGTTTTTTTCTTTTTGGGACAG
Source organism: Mus minutoides (assembly GCA_902729485.2). NCBI lineage: Eukaryota > Metazoa > Chordata > Mammalia > Rodentia > Muridae > Mus > Mus minutoides. The sequence goes on along the minus strand of CACVCL010016502.1, from coordinate 43,455 downwards.
GGTTTTTCTGTATAGTCCTGGCTGTCCTGAAACTTGCTCTGCAGACCAGGCTGGCCTTGAACTCAGAGATCTTTCTGTCTCTGTCTCCTGAGCGCTGGGATTAAAGGCCCTCCACTATGCTTGGCTATAATGTGTTCTTTTTTTAAGCCCCTTCTCACCCCTGTCACCACCTATGCCACTTGCGTACCCAGGGAGGCCAGAGGAGGGTTTAAGGTCCCCTGGAGCCGGAGTAGTTACCCGATGAAGGGGCCACGATCCCAGCTCAGGCCTCTCTAGCCCCTTCAAATATGTTCTTAACATTTTATAATTCATGGTTGGGGCTAGAGAGATGGTTCAGCAGCTAAGAGCACTTGGAGCTCTTGCAGAGGACCTGGGTTCCGTTCCCAGGGCCCATATGATGGCACAGCCATCCATTGGAACTCCAGTTCTAGAGGCTGTGACACCCTGTCCTGATTTCCCAGGACATAGCATGGTACACATACATGCACTGAGGAAAAAAATGCTCATAAAATAAAATACATAAATCTAAAAATAATTTAAAATGTAGAAATCCATAGAGATTGCACGTTTAAATATAAAATCTATGGCAGGCATGGTACACATTTAATCCATCTCAGCACGGGGAGTTGGAGGCAGGAGCAGATAGATGCCAAGGCCATGGAGAGATGCCGCTTACTGACTTATTGGCCTCTACGATCCTGCCTTCTAAGTTCCTGCACTGACTTCCTTCAATAATAGAATATGATGTGGAAGTGTAAGCTAAGTAAATCTCCCCCAACTTGTTTTTGGTCATGGTGTTTTATCATAGCAATAATAACCCTAACTGATTTTTGGGACTAGCCTGGGCTATATGGGATCTTCAAAAACAAAACAAAACCAAACAAAACAAAAGCCATCCATTAACCAGGAGTGTGTGGTTAGTCTGGTCTTCAGAGTGAGTTCCAGGACAGCTGGAGTTACATAGAGAAACCCTGTCTTGACAAATAAGTAAGTAAATAAATAAATTCCATCTTATCCATCCATCCTCTACCCTCTATTTAATTTCTATTTACTATGTGCTAAGCATTCATTTAGTTGTGTACTTAGCTTTAGTATATTATACATGCATAGCGTGTTAAGATATACATTTTTGAGCCGGGCGTGGTGGCGCACACCTTTAATCCCAGCGCTCGGGAGGCAGAGGCAGGCGGATTTCTGAGTTCGAGGCCAGCCTGGTCTACAAAGTGAGTTCCAGGACAGCCAGGGCTATACAGAGAAACCCTGTCTCGAAAAACCAAAAAAAAAAAAAAAAAAAAAAATATACATTTTTGTAGGATCACACTGTGGACCCGAAGATTGTGTTATTTACTGGAAAATAAAAACTGTTTCTAGTTGTGGGGTGGCTCAGCCCTTAGCCTTTAATCCCTCTGGCTGGAATACAGACAAGCCTTTAGTATACACATTTAATCTCAAACAATGCAGGTAAAGTTACTTTGTAGAAGGAAACACCCATGTTTGAAGGTCATATCTAATTGAGTGGCAAAGTGATGAATCAGAGAAAGATTTGACAGAATAGAATATTCCCAACTCTCACAAGAACTGAGAGGAAAGGGAAGCTCCTTAAGAGAGAGCAGCACAGAGAAAGAGGAGGCAGCTTTACCTGAAGGGTTTACAGAGACAGGCTGAAGAGAATGAGCCAGAGAATGAGGAGACAGAGGATTCGAACAGGGTGTTAGAGTTAGTTTGAGGCCAAGCAGAGCAATTCAGGAGAGGCTGAGAGAGAAGGAAGCCAGATTGAATCAGTCAGCTTGAAAAGAAGTTTGAACTAGAACAGCTGAGTTGAACCAGCCAGCCAGAGATCAGAAAGAGCAAGAAATGGTGAGTTTATTCAGCGGTAAGTCTCAGAGGCTGTAACATTCTAGGCCTAGATTAGATTGTACAGAGACTAGAAGCTTCCAGGACTAGGTTAGCAGACAGGGGAAGTAAGCCTTACTTCAGAAGAATAAAAGTTGCGCTTATAATACATATATTAAATGTGTGTTTAATACACACACAAAGACACATACACACTTCTTTCTCTGTTGTAGGGTATCCACCAGAGATTGCTCAGACACAAGTTTAAGCTAGTTGAAAGTCTTCATTAGCAGGCTAGCAACTACATTAAGTGTTTGGGATCCCAATGTAACAAAGAGACTTCCTCATGGTGAACTTTTTTTCTTTAGTTGTAAAGATTTATTATGTATATAATGTTCTGCCCAGGTGTATGCCTTCTTGCCAGAAGAGGGCACCAGATCTCACTATAGATGCTTGGGAGCTCCCACGTGGTTGTGGGAATCGAACTCAGGACCTGTGCAAAAGCTTAACATCTTAACACCTTTCCAGCCCCAGCATGAGCTTTTAAACACACACACACACACACACACACACACACACACACAAATCATGTTCTGGGTTGAGGTACTTCAGTTGGCAAGAACAGCATGTTAGAAGTGGAACTATAGACACCAAAAAGCAAGGTTAGTGCATGTAGACTTTCCCACAACTATGGACTTTATTTAAAAAATTTTTTTTTGTTTTGTTTATGGAGACAGGGTTTCTCTGTGTAGTCCTGGCTATCTTAGAACTCACTCTGTAGCCCAGGCTGGCCTGGAACTCAGAGATCTGCCTGCTTCTGCCTCCAGAGTATGGGGAATAAAGGCGTGTGCCACCACGGCCAGAAACTATGGAGTTTGGTGGATTGGGTCTGTTTTAGTTTTGGCAGGTGGTGCTGTCTGCACGCTGAGTCTTACAGCAGGAGTGGTCCTTCCATCATGCGGTGAGCTGTGCTAAGTCTCAGGGTTTATTGAGGTTGAGGGTCCTGTTGCATCCCTGCCCTGTTTGAGACAGGGTCTCCTATGTACCCCAGGCTGCCACTAGTCTGGAATTTGGAGTGCTGGTGTTCTGCCTAAACCTTAGTTCTGGAATTACAGGCTACAGGCATGTGATAGGACTTCCACCTCATTTTCTAAAACAGGATATTCAGTGCCGTTGTCGCCTACAACGTTCCCTGTGTGTTTCTTTCTAAGTTTTATTTAAAAAAAAAAAAAAAGAAAAAAGAAAGGAAGGAAGGAAGGAAGGAAGAAAAAAGACAGAAAAGAAAAACAAGGGGGCTGGTGAGATGGCTCAGCGGGTAAGAGCACCCGACTGCTCTTCCGAAGGTGATAAGTTCAAATCCCAGCATCCACATGGTGGCTCACAACCATCCGTAACGAGATCTGGCGCCCTCTTCTGGAGTGTCTGAAGACAGCTACAGTGTACTTACATATAATAAATAAAATAAATCTTTAAAAAAAAAAAAGAAAAGAAAAACAAGACTTATGTGTCTGAACGTTTTGTCTAAATATGTGTCCGTGCAAATGGTGTGTGTCTGTTGCCTGCCGGCATCAGGAAGTGGCATCCTCTGGGACAGGAAGCATCTGTAGATGGTTGTGGGCCACCATATATGTGCTGGGAATTGAACCTGGGTTCTCTGCAAGAGCAGCAAGTGCTATTAACCTCTGAGCCACCTCTCCAGTCCCCTCTAAATTTTTAAATTGATCTGGGAGTGTCAAGTGGATTTTTTTTTCTTTTAACCTTTTCTTTCTCTCATTAAACAATTATCTTCCGCTTTGGCCTTTACTCTGTTGGTGTGCCTCCTTCAGTGAGAGCGGCCATCTGTCCCACTCAGGAGACCCTTTCCCTGGTTCTCTGCTGGTGGCCGTGTGCGCCACCTATTGGCTGAGAGCACCGGAGCCCGAGCGTGCGCAGTCTCGCAGTGGCGCTTTAGGATGGTTGACCAGCCAGCGCCCTTGGCATCGCTCGTGCTGCGGGATCCTGGGAGCTCCAGCAGGCCCCTGCAATGCTCACTCAAGTCAGGACCTCAGGTCCTCTAGGAACCAAGCTCTTGGGGGCCTTTCAGTTACAAGCCCAAGTTCATGTCCCGGGGACGTGCTTTCCGCCGTGGGGCTCAGGGCACCGGGCAGAACTGTCCAAGGCAAACTCAGCTGAGAAGGGCGTGTGTGCCTTTTGCCTATGGGGCTCCTTAGCATCCCTAAGAACTTGAAGTCAGTGTGTTAATGCATATAATCCTCTATGTATTTTTTCTTTGCATTCTTGCCTTCTTGTCGAAAAAAGTTTTAAAATGGGAACGACTGCATATACCCCTTCCCTTTACAGTAGTATGCGACAGGTGTGACAACCAAGGATCTCAGTCTTCAAATAAGCAACGCGATTAGAGTCGGGGTGGGCTTTGTTTTCACCCTGAAGCTGGCAGATAAACCCTGCTCCGGGACACTGGAGGGGAATGACACAAGGTTGTGGTAGGGTGTTGTATTTATAGGTACTCCAGGCGGGGCAGTCCCACCAGAGGCTAGGTAGTCATCCGTTTCCTGCTACAACATACCAAGGAGATTAGAAAGGCCTGAAGACACGTGCAGGATGTGGATGCAGGGTGAATCCACAGAACTTCAATAGCTACCTGAAGGGAAGGTCTCTCTGGGCAGTATATATTACACACTGACTATTCTGTATTGCTTTAGGGTTGAGCAAATCCTGACGGAAGTGATTTGCTGGGGACTCGAGCTTGCAGGCCAGAGGTCGCACAGAGCTCCTGTCACCGAGGCAGGTTCTAGATGCCCTAGATGAAGGACAGCCCCACCAAGGGCAAGATTAGATTCTTCACTGAGCTCTGTCTGGAGAAGGTCAGATAAGGATCCAAGCCCTTGGAGGCTTTTCTGATCAATGTCTAGATGGGTATACTCTGTGAATAAATAGAGTGTCACAGAGCTTAATGGCATGCCTCACTGGGAAGAGTCATGTCGAGGAAAAAAAACTATTGGAAAATTTGCATCTGAGCAGGAATCCTTCTAAGCCAGGACAACGAAGCACACTGGCTCTACAGTATAATTGCTGTAGTCTCTTGGGTTTGGTGAAGTAACTGCATTGACAGGACCCAGAGGTTAGGGGTCACACCCTCACCTTATTTATCCAAATAAATCCATTCCTTCTGATTTGTGATATGTATTAGTGATTTTCCTCACTGATGTGATAAAAGGCCCAGCCTATGGAAGGAAAGGTTTTTTTGGAACGGTGTAGTGGCAGCTCAAAGTGGCTGGTCACATGGCAGTCACAGTCCAGAAACGGAGTCAAATACTAACGCTCTACTCTGGCTCCTCCCACCTCAATCAAACCTCAACCTAGAGATGCCCAGGGTTTTGTCTAAACCCCAAGCCATCTCATGATGGTAAACCTTGCTTCAGGATCTAGATTTAGCTTTGTGTAGGAAATAGCTTTCCGTTTTAATCCGGTTTCAGTGTGAACCAAAAGAAAAGCTGGCTCAGAAAGATAATACGGTGCTGTGTATGCATTTTTATTATTTTTATTCTTTGACAAGACCAGAGGCAGGAGCTTCCCGTAGACAGGGAGGATGGAAATTGGCTCAACTCTTAGTGGCCTTGACCGTCCATCCTAGATGCTTAACTAGAATGAATTAAGGGAACCTCGAGCGTCCCCTAGTGGCCAAAGTGTGCCATGACTCTGGTCGAGTCCTGGCTAGAAAGAAATGCCGCTCCATCAGCACAGCTTGGAAGAGGCACCCTAAATCACAGGGCCGGAAACCAAGACTATCAGAAGGCAACAGGGAGTTTACTTTAGAAGAAATAAAATGTCCAAGGACAACCTCCTTTTTAAATACGTACGTGCGATGTATACGAAGATACTTTGTGTGAGATTCAGAACCAAACCTGAGCGGAGGAAATGAATTCCTGACGTGCTCCCTGGCTGGGCTGTGATGGCGCATACCTTAAATCCCAGCGTTTGGGGGGCAGAGTCAGGAAGATCTCTGAGTTCGAGACGAGCTTGGTGTACAAAGCAAGTACAGCCAGAGAGCTACACAGTGAAACACTGTCTCAAAAACCAAGCCAAACCAGCCGGGCGTGGTGGCGCACGCCTTTAATCCCAGCACTCGGGAGGCAGAGGCAGGCGGATTTCTGAGTTCGAGGCCAGCCTGGTCTACAAAGTGAGTTCCAGGACAGCCAAGGCTACACAGAGAAACCCTGTCTCGAAAAACCAAAAAAAAAAAAAAAACCAAGCCAAACCAATACCAACAAAACACAAACAAACAGCAGCATACAACACCTTGATCCAAAACCTCACCCCCTAGAAATAAAGGTGTTGCCGACCGTGTGAAAATGTCATGGGAGGAGAATTCCAGGCAGACCCCTTCCAGGCAGACCCCTTCTGCTCTGCAGTCCCTGGCCCCAGGTTATCAGGGAGAACCCCGGTTTCAATACTCTGCTGCCAGTGATGGAGTCTCTAATGAGATACATTCTGCATAGACTCCAGTGCGCTCATACTCACCGCATATCCTTTAAAAAAGTCTGTTGCTTCTAAAAATATTTGAAAATATTAGAATAATTTGAAATATTTTGTCAAATATTCTGATTCGTGGCTTAAAAGACAACTGTAGGACTGGAGAGATGGCTCAGCTGTTAAGAGCACTGACTACTCTTCAAGAGGTCCTGAGTTCAATTCACAGAAACCACATGATGGCTTATAACCATCTGTAGTGGGATCCAATGCCCTCTTCTGGTGTGTCTCAAGACAGCTACAATGTAGTCACATATATAAAATAAATAAATACAAAAAACCCAAATAAACAATTTACAATAAAAATAATTTTTAAAAAGATTTATTAAGTTGGGCATGGTGGCACACGCCTTTAATCCCAGCACTCAGGAGGCAGAGGTAGGTGGATTTCTGAGTTTGAGTCCAGCCTGGTCTACAGAGTGAGTTCCAGGACAGCCAGGGCTACACAGAGAAACCCTGTCTCGGAAAATAAATAAATAAATAAATAAATAAATAAATAAATAAATAAAAAAATAACCAAAACAAAAACAACCCCCTAAAAAAAGATTTATTAAAAAGATAGCTGTAGATCCATATTTATCAGATGAACAAAATTAAACAATTTAAAAACGATTTATAGCTAGGCATTGTGGTACATATCTTTAATCCTAGCGCTTGGGAGGCAGAGCCAGGAGGATCTCTGTGAGTTCAAGGTCAGTCTGGTCTACAGTGAGTTCCAGGACAGTCAGAACTACTAAGATAAACCCTGTCTCAAAGGAAGATCTCTCTCTCTCTCTCTCTCTCTCTCTCTCTCTCTCTCTCTCTTTCCCCCCCTCTCCCCCTCCCTCCCTCCCTCCCTCCCTCCCTCTTTCCTTCTTCCTCTCCCTCTTGTGGTGTGTGTGTGTGTGTGTGTGGGGGGGTCATGTCCATGCAACCCCGAATAGGGTGTTGATTTTCCTTCACTCACCCAGTGTAGACGCTAGGATCCAGATTCTGGGTTTCTGTACAAGCAGTAAGTTCTCTCAACTGCTGAGCCATCTCAATCTCCAGCCCCAAGTACATCTTTTTAGAGTACTTGTGGAGGTGGTGGGAAAAAGGGAGCTAGAACCAAGGATGTGGCCTCTCTGGCTATCATTTGAACAGAGTTTGTGAATCTTGCCTCCAGTGACCTCAGTTTCTCATCGCTCTGAGACTCTTGGTTTAGTTCTGGGAGCCCCATGAATCCTTCCCCTAAACAAGTCTCTGTATTGCGGACTTCTTCCCAAAGTGGTTTGCCCTCAGTACAGCAAAGGCTGAGCTGCTGTGTCTTTTGGAGATGAGCGTCCCTTCTGGCAAGGACTAGCTTTGGAATAATGGACTACCCTAATGTTACGGACGTACTGCAGAAAGCCTGTGGTTGCCTTAGAGGCTCTAAGTCCTCCAGGGCAGGAAGCAGGTTACTCATTATTCCAAATTTCCAGGCAGTTAATAAGATGCTGCCCCTCTTCTCCGTGTCTGCCAGGTCCATCACCCCAGGATTTTGTTTCATCTTGTGGCTCCTTCTCCAAGCTCAGCTTCGGGGATCCTTTTAAACTTAATGAGCGGATATGAATCTTTAGGTACTGCGGTGATAGTGCTGTAGAAATAAAGAGCAGGAAGGTAGGGTAGAGAAGGAAAGGGTGGGTCCGAAATGTCTGCCGGCTGGAGACAGCGTTCTGGCACCGCGGATGCTTACTTTAAGCCCACAGGGCCATTTGTCCACCCTTCCTGCTTTGTCTCCTCCTCTGACAATACAAATGCTTTCTACTCCTTGTACACGCATGCTCTTTGGGTCTGAAGAGGATTGCAGGAGCTGACTGCAGAGCTACTACTTACTCCAGGGTGCTAGGGACACATCGTCTCCCTGCCGTTATCTACGTGAGGACAGGAAAAAAAAAAAAACGTTCACCCTGGTTTTACTGATAAACGTTCTCCTGTCCTGTCTGCATGCAGCCCATGAGATAAACAAGGTCTGAACTTTTGCTAATTTTGTAACATGGACCACAGATGAAGCCCTTTTTCTGGACTGATAGCTATCTTAAACAGCTCCTCACGGGTACTACTGAACTGCAGGACTCGTTCAGTTTGCTTGTACCATCCCAAACACCATCCCTGAGAACTGTCTTCATCTCACCCAAAGCACCTGGAGCAGGCTGATCTCAGATTGAGTCAGACACAACACGATGCAGAACCTGGCTGTTTATGGGCGTGTCCCATCTGGTTCATGCGGTGCTCCTTCCCGAGTGTAGCTAAATGGGGCTGGCTTACAGTTCAGAGGTCTAGTCCATTGTCATCATGGCGGGAATCATGGTGACCTGCCGGCAGACTGATACAGGAGAGATAGCTGAGAGGTTTACAGCAGGATCAACAGGCAGCAGGAAGAAAGTGAGACGCTGGGCCTGGCTTGAGCATCTGAGACCCTCTCTTATTTTATTTTATGTGGACGGATGTTTTGCCTGCACATATGTTGGTGCACCACGTGCATGCCTGCTGCCTGAGGAGGCTAGAAGAGGCTGTTGGATCCCCTGAGACTGGAGGTGCAGATAATTGTGAGCCTCTGTATGGGTGCTGGGAATCAAACCTGAGTCCTCTGGAAGAGCAGTCGGAGCTCTTAACCACCAAGCTATCCCACCCCCTCTCCTGCCTCTTTTGTTTTTATGTTTTCATTTTTACATTTAGTTCTTCAATTTAACATTTCTTTTCTTTTTTTTTTTTTTTGTTTTGTTTTGTTTTGTTTTTCGAGACAGGGTTTCTCTGTGTAGCCCTGGCTATCCTGGAACTCACTCTGTAGACCAGGCTGGCCTCGAACTCAGAAATCTGCCTGCCTCTGCCTCCCAAGTGCTGGGATTAAAGGCATGTGCCATCACTGCCTGGCCAATTTAACATTTTTTTTAAAGATTTATTTATTATTATATGTAAGTACACTGAGGCTGTCTTCAGACACACCAGAGGATGGTGTCAGATCTCATTACAGATGGTTGTGAGCCACCATGTGGTTGCTGGGATTTGAACTCAGAACCTTCGGAAGAGCAGTCAGTGTTCTTAACCACTGAGCCATTTCTCCAGCCCCCCAATTTAACATTTCTTATCCTGATGTTTAGTGTGAGGGATAAACCTAATTTTATTTTTTCCACATAACCCACTGAATACCTTATAAAATGTATCTACTCTCTTCCATCTACCTATCATTTGCCTATATTTAGCCAGCATTTGGAAAGATATAGATTCAATCTTTTTTTTAATTTTTATTTTATGAAAAATATTTATGGCCAAGTGGTGTTGGTACATGCCTTTAATCTCAACACTCAGGATGCAGAGGCAGGTGATCTCTGTGATTTAGAGGCCAGCCTGGTCTACAGAGAGAGTTCCAGGACAGCCAGGGCTACACAGAGAAATCCTGTCTCAAAAAATGAAGAAACAAACAAACACAATTTTTATGTATCTGTGTGTGTCTCTGTGAGTCTCTCTCATGTGTATGTGTGTATATATGTTTGTATGTCATATATGTTGGTGCCTGTGAGGATGTCAGAGTTGTGGGCAGTGGTTGTGAACCACCTGCTGTGGATGGGGCTGACTGACTTTGGGCCCTCTGTAAGAGGAGCAAGTGCTCTTCCTGGGCGAGCCATTCCACCTGCCTCAGGCTTTCACCTAGGCTGTGCAGCCCGGGGCATTAGTTTCTGAGATTTATGTAAATGCAGATACAATGTGTCAGGGAAAGCTTGCTTGGGCAGAAAAAGGAAAAGGGAAAGTTGTTCCTACCGAAGAGCAGGCAGGCTTCTGAGAGGGATGAATACAATGTATCAATCATCAAAGGGATGATTGGTCCTTCCATCTCCTCAGCTTCACATGAATCAGTGTTCTTGTGGGGTGGTGTCTTTTGACCAGGTGATTGACAGCCCTAGCTGCACTAACTAAGGGAGGGGACGATGGTCTGCAATGCCCCAATCTTTGGAGCAGATTAGAATGCGGTGTCTCTCCCCAGGCTAAACTCAAATCCCATTTGTTTGACCAGGAGAAAGTGGCTTTCTCTTATCAGAGCCCTGATACCTCTGGACTTTTCATGTGCTGTTTTGAGTCCTGAGGAGGGACAGTTGTGATATTTCCCTTTCCAGGGTTATCAGGGAGATGGGAGGTGGGGTCTAAAGCCAATCATCCACAGCAGCCTCTAAAACTATCACTAATCCTGTCTAGAGACCTCACCCCTCCCCTACAAGAGCTGAGATCTTAAAAACCATTTAGGAGATGGACTGAAATCGGGGTTGCACTCTCCATTCTTGTTTTTTTTTTTCATTAATTTACTTATTCACTTTACATCCAGATTGCAGCCCCTTTCCTGATCCCCCCGATAAAGCCCTTCTCCTATCCCCAACCCCCTTCCAGTCTGAGAAGAGGGAGCCACCCCCCCACCCTCATCCCCTAGGGTGTTATCCCACCTTGGCACAGCCAGTCACGACAGGATTAGGCACATCCTCCCCTGCTGAGGCCAGACAAGGCATCCTAGTTAGTGGAACGGGATCCATAGGTGGGCAACAGTTCCAGGGACAGATCCCACTCCAGTTCTTGAGGGACCTGCACGACTTTCAGGCCTTGGAGCATAAAGGGACCCAGCTATAAAGCATTCGACTGCAGATGGCTGAGCGCAGATCAATTGTAAATGACGGGAGTCCACAAACCCAAAGGTTAATTGTATCCCTACTAAGATGATAATAGATATAACCCATTTGCACCACGAAAGCTCTGGGATCTTTTCTAAAGCTGCTGGATAAACAGAGAGTGGCTGGACGTGGGTTGCATCATCATGAATAGCTTCCAGGTGGCTGTGTAAAAGAAGAGAGATAACAAGAAACCAGACGACCGGAAACCATCGCCTTATCCCCACCCCTCACCCATCCTTCTGACACTTAAAGCAGAAACCAGAGTCTCCCTTAGGCATCTCTCTGGCCAAGGATAAGAGCTGGACTGCCTCTGGGGGTGCCTGCTCTAAACTCGCTGACCAACTTCTGTCTCCTGTTCTCAACACGGCTCCAGCTACTGCACAGAAGAGTTAAAGGCTTAGCTAACAGACGTAAAGGGGAGTGCCAGGATGGGATAGGCAAGTCTAGCAGTCCAAAGTAGCTCCTGGCCCCTGCTGCACACCAGAGCCTGCTGGAACTGTTGTACACCAAGCTTAGGGTGAAAAAACAAACCAAAAAGAAGCCTTCAAGTTAGAGTTACTTTTAAGTTTTTGTTCTGTGTGGTATTTGAGGTTGGGGTTATAGCTTTGTGACAGAATGACTGGCATGCAAGAAAAGCTTGAGGTTCAAGCTTTAATAACATTCTTACACACACATACACCCAAACCACAGAGACATACACATACATATACCATACATACAAAATACACATACAAAATACACACACACTCACACACAAATACACACACACACCATACATGCACGTATGTCCACATACACACACACACACCATACACACAAATACACACACACACAAATACACACACACACCATGCATGCACATATGCCCACATACACACACTCACACACCATACACACACTCACATACCATACATACAAATACACACCACACACACACACATACATACACACACACACAAACATATACACACTCACATACAAGTGTGTTAGGAAAACTGTTCTACCACTGTACCCTTAGCCCTCATTTAATTGTGTGTGAGTGTGTGTGTGTGTGAGTGTGTGTGCATTTTTGGGGGGATAAGAAGCCTTGTAAGTCTCCTGCATCTGTGGCTGTGGAGCCTCTCTGAACCTTTTATCCATTCTTGTCCTTTTGGACTGACCTTGGATTATAAAGAATCCCTTTCCCTTTGAAGTTTCCATCTCAGGACTAGAAGATTCTATGGATCGCTTCCCAATTCTCCAACTTTCTGGCAAAATGCACATGAGTTTTTAACAATTCCTGTGGGTGTCTAACCCAAAGCCCCAAGCCACAGGGATAGAGAACACCTTTCTCCCTGTATTACAGACCTTCTCGCTGCCTATCTATCAAGGTTCCTATACAAAGGTTTGACTTCAAGGCCTTAAGAGCGCTCCCAAATGCTGCCGCATAGCGGACACGGACAGGACAGATGGGACGGTGTTTATGAGGTTGTCCTCCGTTACCTGACACCAGTCTCCAGGGGAATTAGCAGAAGGCAACTCGAATTTCAGAGGACATATTTCTGTCTTAGGTCGAGCTCTCTTCTCTCTCCAAGGGCCTGTACCACATCCTCCCACAAATAAGCCTTGTTACATAATGACCTACACAGAAAGTACAGCTTTCCGGGGATGCGCGGAGAACTGCACAACTCCTAAGGGGCCAGCGAGGCTTCTATCAATTGAACAGGGCTCATGGCTGATCAAGTTCCTCCTGTCTCTGCCGAGTGCCCTTTAGAGCTGTTCTCTTCCTCCTTAGCTTTCTCTTGTGCATCTTGCAGTTTCTTCGATATTCAAGGTGGCAGCGCACAAAACCTACAGGCTCTCTCCCTGCCTCCTTTTGTCCTGGGGCCGTTACCCATAAACTCAGTACTGCAGGTCACCTCTTCATTCCATTCTCCTGGGACTGATTTTAGCTAGGGTTCTACTTCCAGCACTTGTGTGCACTGCGCTATTTAATGTGGAAATGGACTCATTTAGTTATTTCCAAACCGGAGGAGAGAATGCTGGAAGGGACCCCATGTTCCTTACCGAGGCCTCTGCATAGTGCCACATACGTTCTCCCTAAGTATGGATTCTGATATTGGGAACTTCCCGTAAAAAGGGAGATGGTTGGGGGATAAAGAGTCGTTAAGCACCTCATATTATACGTATTATACTGGACCAAAGTTCTCCATAAACTAAAAACAGAATTAGATGCTATCATGCTCACAAGCATAAGCATAGGATTCTACATCCATGACTGAGACAAGAACAAAAACTGAGAACAAGTTCATGGATTATCTGAGGCCTGCTTAGTAATATTTCAGGTTTTCTTTCAGTCTTCATTACACTAGCCATTAAAGAATGGTATGTTTTAAGTATTGTATTTTGCTTATTTATTTATTTATTTTTGAGACAGGGTTTCTCTGTGTAGCCCTGGCTGTCCTGGAACTCACTTTGTAGACAAGGCTGGCCTCGAACTCAGAAATCCACCTGCCTCTGCCTCCCGAGTGCTGGGATTAAAGGCGTGCGCCACCACCACCTGGCATGTATTTTGCTTTTAAAAGACAAATCTTTCCATGCAATTCACAATGGCCCTGGAACTTGCTCTGTAATACAGGTTAGCCTCCTGCCTCAGCTTCAGCTCGGATTACAGATATGTGCCACACTCCCCCTGCCCTCAGCTGAGCCGATTGAGTATGTGATAGTTTGAGAACTATTATGCTAGCTCTTTCTGTGGTATTAAACACTGGCTCTCAGCCACTGAAACTCCAGTGTGTGTAACACTAACACCTGGCAAAGCACCAACTTCCTTAATGACTGCTGACAGTCATTTGCAAAGCATAGCAAGTGTTCTGTTGACTGAGTGAGGAGCTGGGAAATTTAGGGCCTAGGCTTCTGTTTTCAGCTCTGATACCAACCGAATAAACAACCACAGGAGATTCCTTCCCTGAGGTCTTGAGACCAGGAATGAGGAAACAATCAAACACGGTCTAAGGAAGCTTCAAGGGTCCGTCATTAATCCCCCGTCTTTCTGGAGAGCAGGGCTGTGATTTCTGCGTTTAGGGTTGTCACTAAGGTGAGAGGTGACAGGGAGCCGATGCTCAGGCCTCCATTTCTTCACCTGTGAAATGCAGAGGTTGGCCTGGATGATCTCAAATGTCACTGGCCACTGGAGGATCAGGGATTTCAATCCTGACCTCTTTCCCAGCCAGGGTCTTGGCTTTGTTCTTCTGGTTCTTCAGAGGTCTGATTCTATTCTTCAGAAGGCAGCCTCGGTTTGGGCAACCTTTCTCTTTGAGGCATCTGAGGAGCCTGGGGAGAAAACAAGGGTCACAGACCCCAAAACAAGTCCAAAGGCAGACAAACACAGGAGCAAAATCCCAGGCCACCGCTAGCAGAACCGTGGCAACCTTCCAGAGAAGAGATGAGCATTTCAAAATCACATCTGTTAGCAGGGAAAATTTACAATGTTTCAACTAGGCGGCATGCCGGTTTTTACTAGCTGTCCTTCCACACAGCACAGCATAAAGCAGAGGCTGCTCCAAGCTCCTGTCACTGTTGCTATTATTGTCTAAATATTGATCTTTATTATTTTAAAAATTGATCTTTATTATTTTTGAATTAAAAAAAAGAAATTAAAAGGAGAACACGACTGGAAATATAAGCTAGAAATAAAAGGAAATATACAGCCAGAGGCAGAGAGATGTCTGGCAGAGTCCAGAGTGAACTGGCCATGTGAAGAGAGGGGGAGGGGAAAAGGAACGGGACGGGGTGGCCTGAGGCAAGAGACTGGTGTGGCCAAAATGGCTGAGTTAGATAAGTAACAAAGGAGCTATCCAGACAGAAGCCGGGAGTTGGGGGTGGTGGTGGCAGAGGGACAGGTATGCTAGGCTGGAGGATACTGTAACAGGTCAGGACCAAGGGATGCTGGGAGAACCTGGGGCCAGCATCCGCTTTGGTGTGTTAATAAGTGTGGTAGTTACTTGTGTGCGGTTTGAGCCCTAACAGTTTTTTTATGGGCACATATGTGTGTGTGTGTGTGTGTGTGTGTCTGTGTGTGTGTGTGTGTGTGTGTCTGTGTGTGTGTCTGTGTGTGTGTGTGTCTGTGTGAGTGAATGCTGTGTGTGTCTGTGTGTCTGTGTGAGTGAATGCTGTGTGTGTGTGTGAGTGCCGTGTGTCTGTTGCTCTGCCTCTCAGAGCAAGCATGAATTAAAAGAGTCTGACAGCTTCATGGTAGTGTCTCATGCCTTTCCTTTAGTCCTAGGCCGAGACAGGCTGCTCTCTGAGTTGGAGGCCTGCCTGGTCTACAGCGCAAGCTACAGGCCAGCCAGGGCTACATAGAGAAACCCTGTCACAAAAAACCAAAAACCAAACCAAACAAAGTGTAAGTAATTTGGCAAAGTGATGATATACAGTATCTTCTAGAGATATTGATTTTTCTTCCTTTGTACAAGAAAGACCATGTTTCATATTCTAGGAATATATTTCTGTTTAGGTCTCTCACAGGACTGGTCACATCCTGTGTGTTTGGTTTCGGACCCTGGGACAAGGGACTGAGGTGCATATTTTTACACATCGCAGCAGACCTGGCCTCCAGGTTTTCCCAGCATCCCTTACTCGCTACCTGGCATACCCTACCCCTAACCCCGAACTTTCCAGCCCAGGGGCTAGGCTGCCCTTCCCCCAGATGTTCTTCTCTATATAATCCAGAGATTTGGTCCCCGCCCCTCTTCTCTCTGCCTGCTCGCTCTTTCTTTTTTTTTTTTTTTTTTAAAGATTTATTTTATTTATTATATGTAAGTACACTGTAGCTGTCTTCAGACACTCCAGAAGAGGGCGCCAGATCTCGTTACGGATGGTTGTAAGCCACCATGTGGATGCTGGGATTTGAACTCATCACCTTCGGAAGAGCAGTCGGGTGCTCTTACCCGCTGAGCCATCTCACCAGCCCCCCCCCCCCTCACTCTTTCTTTTCCTCTTTTCCTACCTCCCTTCCCTTCCCATAGCAACTTCCCTGACTTTGGGGCTAGTGAACTCACCCACCCCGAGAGCTGCCTCCCAGTAAACCTGCCTTTAATATAATCCAGGCTGGCTAGAATGGGCTCACTTCACCAGCAGAGAAGCACTTTATCTCCATGCAGCAGCTATTCCCTTAATTTTCTTCCAAGGCGTTTCCTGTGTATACTGTATTTCTCTAGGGACAGGGAGTCATACCTGGCTGACCTCATGGAAAGAGACAGCTTTGAGGAGTGGAGGTGGACACGCTGGACATTACTGATGGCGAGAAGAGGAAGGCATTCCTTTTTTTTTTTTTTTTAAAGATTTATTTTATTTATTATATAAATACACTGTAGCTGTCTTCAGACACTCCAGAAGAGGGTGCCAGATCTCGTTACAGACGGTTGTGAGCCACCATGTGGATGCTGGGATTTGAACTTATCACCTTCGGAAGAGCAGTCGGGTGCTCTTACCCGCTGAGCCATCTCACCAGCCCAGGAAGGCATTCCTAAGAAGATGGGTCAGTGGTTTGTGTGACAGACGCCAGGCTGCCAGGAGTTTAGAAGATGAAACAGAGATGGGCGTGGTCACAAAGACCAACAGTGCGAAGGCAAGGTCGCTCTCATGACCACAGCAGAGAAGAGCAGGCACTTTACATGTAAATAATGATCTGCTGACTCCACTGAAATGCTTCTTTTGCTCCCCTTTCTATCTATTAACCTTTGGTTCCTCTCCGCCATTATCTGATGGCACTTTCCAGTCCAGGACATCTCGCAAAGAGCCACAGTCCCTGGAAAACACAGAACAATAAAAACAATAGCTCTCTGGTCAATTCTCGTTAGCAGGAAAACCCCTGGAGACTGGAAGGGTCGCGTGGGTCAGGCAACTGTTGCTGATGGGAATGAAATGATCAATTTATCCTATAAAAAGAGGGTCGGTCTGTCCAGGAAGCAGGTTAAATGCTGTGCTATAACCCCAGGCCTGAATCTAGTTGTTAGGACAGAGAGAGATAATGAGCCAGGGCCCTAGTCAGCCAGGATCCTGGAAAGGATGCACACAGCTTCCTGCCAGCACTCTTTTGTATCCAACGTGAGTCTTTAGGAAGTCCTGGTGCTTCTTGGAACTTCTGCTTCTTTATCTGAATGCATCGCCTGGCTTTATGCCTCTTCTTTCCATCTCACCGGACTATCCTAATCATAAAGTGTGTTAATGTTTGTAAATAAATTCTAGCCTGAACACATGTAATGCTTAGACGCTGTCTCTTCTTTCAGGGGAACTCACTTCTTGGTTCACTGGGATGGGGGGGGGGGGAAAGCATAATTGGCAAGTGTTCAACATCCCATTAAACAGGAGAAGTGACTCATTGATTTCCTTGTGTGACCTTTCAAGGACTCCGCACATCCTTCGGAGGACCCTAAACACAGCCTCTCTTTATTTAAATTCAACCCAATCATTTCAAGTCTAACAAGGAAGACAGCTAGCCTTGGATGAGTTGACTCTGTCATGCTGGAATTCGGCTTGGCATTTGAACTTGGATCTGTCTGACTCCCAGGGCACTATCGGTTTTCATGCGGTGCTATTGTTTAACTTTGATGGCAGCAATAAAGCCATCCCTATGTGCCCTGGAGTAACGGGAGAAGCAATGGGGATTCCCAGGAAAATCACCTAATTACCATTCTGTGGAGACACCTGGGGTCCAAGGGTGGCCAGTGCTCAGTACATGGCATCTGCTCTTTTCCTACACTTCCGTCTCTCCTCCATCTGCATCACTAAGGGTGACCCAACATCCAACAATTTACAGAACACACACACACACACACACACACACACACACGCACGTGCACGCGTATTATATATACATTATATATACATATATGTGTGTGTATATGTATATATATTATATATAATATTATATATACATACACTGTCTTAGTCAGGGTTTCTATTCCTGTGCAAACATCATAACCAAGAAGCAAGTGGGGGGGGGGTTATTTGGCTTACACTTCCATACAGCAGTTCATCACCAAGAAAGTCAGGACTGGAACTCAAGCAGGTCAGGAAGCAGGAGCTGATGCAGAAGCCATGGAGGGATGTTCTTTACTGGCTTGCTTCTCCTGGCTTGCTCAGCCTGCTCTCTTATAGAACCCAAGACTGCCAGCCCAGAGATGGTCCCATCCACAAGAGGCCTTTGATCACTAATTGAGAAAATGCCTCACAGCTAGATCTCATGGAGGCATTTCCCCAACTGAAGCTCCTTTCTCTGTGATAACTCCAGCTGTGTCAAGTTGACACAAACCTAGCCAGTATATACACACACACATGTATATGTATATGTATATGTATATGTATATGTATATGTATATATACAGGCTCTCATGGAGCCTTGAAGCCACCCGACTTCTTTAAAGTCATCAGTCCATGTGGCCACTTCAGATGGAAACCTAGTTGGGGCTCAGCTTGAACACAGGGCAGGGGTGTGGGGTGCAGGTGGGTGAGGGAGCAGCTTCACTTTAACCCTCTTTCTCAGTGTGGGGCTATCTTCTCCCTATGGCCAATGAAGAAAGGTCAGCCTCTAATCAGGTCCTTTGTTCTAATGCAGGTGGCTGAGTCTCCTGCGTGGGCATCATTTCTGGTTTGTAGCAGCGAAGGGGACCCTCGAGCTAGGCTGGGAAGTCTGGCTCTTTGATCTAAGCAAATACAACCATCACTGTCTAGGACAGTGCTGTCCTGCTGGCAGGCCTCCAGAAGGGGGCGTTGCTGTCCTGTCTGACAGAGGACAGGAGAGCCGGAGGTTTCAAAACAAACTAATCCGTGACCTAGCAAATTCCATAATCTAATTTAACCAAGAGTAAGCCTTTGACGACGGATTTTTTTTGGGGGGGGGGGTGAGGGTCGGGAAGGAGTATAAAAAATTCCTAGAGTTGTTGAAATGAGCACCTCAGGTGAGGCAATTAGATCATTATGCAAAAAAGTCATTTCAAAAAGGATACAAAGCCTTCAATGTGCCAAAAACCAAGTGAAGCGTATTAAGAGAAACTAAAGACTGAGAAGAAAAAAACGGTACAAACAAAATTAGGCAGAGGTTACAGGCAGTTACAACACAGATCTAAAGGGCTCCCAAGAACGCAGGCGCGCAATCGTACCAACAATCAGGGAAGCTAAAGGGAAGTCAGCGACCACCACAAACCCCGAAGATTGGTGCAAACCACAAGGCTGGCCAAGATGCTGAGGGGTGGAAACACAAGGAGCTTGACGGGGCGTGAGTTAGAAGCTGCTCTCCAAGCTCAGCTGTGGAAATACCTTCTGCTCGAGAGACTCTCTTAAAGGTCAAAAGGACAGTGAGAAGAGTGTACCGTACAAGTGTACAAGTGTTTGAAAGAAGAAAAGAAGCCGCCAAGGGGAGCAAAACCAGCTGAGCCACGGGATATCAGAAAGCTGGGAAAAGAGCAAACCAAAACCAACTTCTCATGTAGATGGGAAATGAAAACACACAAGACAAGACAAAACAAAGCAAAGACTCTAAGAGGGCCATTAATAGGAACTTAAAAGAGATTTGTTTCTGTTTTATGTGTATGAGTGTTTCGGCTGCATGCATGTATATGTACCATGTGCATGCAGTGTCCAAGGAGGCCTGAAGATGGGGTCAGACCGTGTGGAGCTAAACAAGACTATTGTGAGCTGCCATGTGGGTGCTGGGAGTTGAACCTGGATCAACCAATTGTGTGGCTGAGCCATCTCTCCAGCCCTCACTCTGAATTTTAAAGAGGAAAGAGAAAGAGGCACTTACTTAAGTTTTTGGCTACAGGAACCGAGTTGGTAAGTATTTTTTCATATGACTTGTTTTGGTCACATCAGCAACTGGAGATAGATTATTATTTTGTAACTGGAGAATTAAAGCTACATCCCATCCCCCCTCCTCCCCCAAGTATCTGTGACTGAATCTAAGACCACAGACATTTAGGTGTGTGCTCTGTCACTAAGCAACGTCCTCAACAACAGCTTTTCACTAAGTTTGCCCAGGACCAGTATTGGACATTGCTTTATATTATTTATTTATAATTTGTGTGTACATGTGTGTGTGCACACATGCATGTGTGTATATGTGTGCATGTGTGTGTGCTCATGTGTTTGCTTGTGTGTGTGTACATGTGTGTGTACACACATGCATGTGTGTATATGTGTGCCTGTGTGTGTGCTCATGTGTTTGCATGTGTGTGTGTGTGTGTGTGTGTGTGTACCACAGTTCACATGTGAAGGTCAGAGGACAATCTATGGTGATTTTTTTTTCCCCCTTCCACCTCGTAGGCTCTAGGGATTGAACTCAGATCTTTAGGCTTGACAACAAAATCATTTACCCCCTGGGTCATCTTGCTGGCCCAGCTAGCCACGTTTGTTTGTTTGTTTGTTTTTAGTACAACCCAAGAGGGGGTATTTATTTAGAACTTTTGATCCTCTTTCCTTAGCCAAGATTTCAGACTTGCCTCACCAGGTCTGACTGAAGTCATTTGTAATGATTTCCTCTTATCAGTTGTGACCCTTGTTAATGGGGCTGGACATTTGGTGGCACTGCCTGCCTTGAGTGTATCTGGCATTTGGAAGTACAGAGGGGAGAAGAGGGGGAGGAAATGAGACTGGGGGTGGATAGGAAGGAGTGAGGACCCCCCCCCCCAGCTATGCTTGCCTGCTTGAACCCGTCACATTGGCCCTGTTTCCTCATACTCCATTAGGATGACTGATGACCAGCTGCTAACGCATGTGTGTGTCCTGGAATTCTTATTACACGTCTGGAGTCTGGCTCTGACCAGTGAGGACATTTTAGACAGCAGGTGCAGCCTTGCCCATGGGACCCACGCAGGGAAGCCTCTCTCTAACTTCCACTTTGGAAAACCTCCCAGCTCTTTCTCCCTGCCAGGGCCTTGTCCCCAGTTGCCTTGCTGAGGCCAGGGGACAAACACAGTTCAGTGTTTGTCCCCTCCCGCCCCTAGGACAGTGGTCACTGATATTGTCACCGATCCCTTCGTCATTGACCCCTCCCTCCAATCAAGCCAGTCATAAAGTAATAAGCAGACCCGGGAAGGTAGAGCCCTGGGCCAAGGCTGAAGAAAGTCAAAAGCAGGTTTGATGATAAGGCTTTCAATAAAAGCAGGTGTTGTCAGGTATGGTGGGATGACGCCTGTGATCCTAGCGCTAGTGTGAGGTAGGCTGATGGCTGAGGTATTACCTACTGACACTGTGAACTTAGAGAACAGGGAGGTGGCCTGGCTCTTCCTGTTTAAGATCCTTATAGCTCAGAGCTGGAAACAGACAGTGAACCAGCAATTGAGAGAAGGACTCACATAATAGCCACATGTGATAGAGGCCTACTGGGACACCTAGTAGAAACCCCTAACCTGGAAGCCTGAGAAAGCTTCCTGGGGAAGGTGGCACCTTAACTGAGATGCAAAGTTCAAAGTGATTTGTGCAGGGGTCATGGAGGAGTGAAGGTAGTTGGCTAGGTATGGTGGTGTACCTATAATCTTAGTACCTGGGAGGCTGAGGCAGGAGGACCACCAGAAGTTCAATACAAGCTTGGACCACATAGTGAACTCTGAGTCATCCTATTCTTTAGAATGAGACCAACTTAATGCCACCCTTCCTCCCAAACGAGTAGATAATATTCCAGACAGGAATCAGCAAAAGCCAAGGCTCTCTGACCAAGAAAAAGGGTGGAAAGAAATAGACTAAGAATGTGGTGGTTTGAATATGCTTGGCCCAGGGAGTGGCACTATTAGAAGGTGTGGTCTTGTTGGAGTAGGTGTGTCACTGTGGGGTGGGATTTAAGACCCTCATCCTAGCTGCCTAGAAGAAAGTATTTTGCTAGCAGCCTTCAGATGAAGATATAGAACTCTCAGCTCTGCCTGTACCATGCCTGCCTGAGTGCTGCCATGCACCTGCCTTGAAGATAATGGACTGACCCTCTGAACCTGTAAGCCAGTCCCAATTAAATGTTGTCCTTTATAAAAGTGGCCTTGGTCACGGTGTCTGTTCACAGCAGTAAAACCCAAATTAAGACAGAGAACGCTTTGGAGAGGGGACAAACTGGGTGACAGGACTCACTGCTGTGCTCTGGAGAGATCCTGGAGGAGGCATGGCCATGATTCTCAGTTTTGGATATGCTAGGGGTGCAGTGTTCGTGAGGGTTCAAGGAGAAGATCACAGAGTGAGTGATGGAGGCAGGAAGGCTGTCACTGCGTAGAGTCTGGTATCTGAGAGAGCATCACGATGTTCTTCAGATGCAGGAAACACACCTGCAGTAGACTCAGCTTTGTTCTGTAACCGTTGCTACCCTTGCAAATGTTCTGTGCTCTCCGGGGGCCCTTTCAAAACTCCCTCTATGTACCGATGAGTTCACTTACCAACTCCAGACTCCCCGTCTTCTCTGTTAGAGCCCTTGTTTCCCTGAAAGGCCATCTACAGTTTTGCAGTGTCCCCAGGCACCGGTTCGCCCCCCAGCTCTTTGTTGATAGGGTCTTATTATGTTGCACTGGCCTATAGAACTCACTATGTAGAACAGGCTAGTCTGGAACTCACAGAGATTCCCCTGCCCCTGCTTTCAAGTGCTGGGACTAAAGCTGGGTACCACTCCCGGATCTCACTCTTTCTTCAAGCAAAGTAGACCAGTGTTTGCTTCAGGCAGCTACAATTCAGGTGCTTGCCATCTTATCTAGGTCAGCGTCCCCACACATCACCTCCAAGGACAGTGGCAAGCCTCCACACTAGTTGACGCCCTGGGCCACCTCCCCAGGGCTCCCTTCTCTCCTGCTAGTCCTGTCCGCTGGTCCTGACCTCCCTCACACTTCAAGCTTTGTTGTTGGTGTTGCAGGCAGGAAGCTTTGCTTTGCTATCTATCGGGATCTGAGCTTTATTTTACCATGTCAGGATTGCAGAGTTCGGGCCCCACTTCCTAGCTTTTGCACACATCCCTCTGGAAGGATGCCCTCTGGAAGGAACCATTGGGTCTGTCTGACTCTGTGCACTTCTGCAGGATGTTTGTGCACTAGAGGTAATTCTTTTTTTTTTTTTTGGTTTTTCGAGACAGGGTTTCTCTGTGTAGCCCTGGCTGTCCTAGAACTCACTTTGTAGACTAGGCTGGCCTCGAACTCAGAAATCCGCCCGCCTTCTGCCTCCCGAGTGCTGGGATTAAAGGCGTGTGCCACCACGCCCGGCTCGAGGTAATTCTTATTATGTGATCAGCACGGATTGAACAGAGCTGCTGACTTATGACACACATCTGTGATTCTGTCATGGTAGGACAGGACCCCAGATGGTTTCCATCAGCACATTCTCATCACCTTGGTCCTGTATATGGTATTGTTGGACTGATAACTGTGCCGACACGTCTTCACTCACTTCACAGTGAGGTGGAGCTTGCTTAAGTAGGAAGATGATTTCCTTGTTGGGTTGTGACAGGCAGCTTATTAATTAGCAACAGGTGACTAGCACAGAGCAAACCCACGAACTTGGCTTACGTAACTCGACCTTCTCCTGCAGAGTGAGCTGTCTCATCACCAGCCTCTCTCAAGTGAATCCGCAGGGGGTCACATATCTCCTGGCATCCCTAACAGACATTGTCCTTGGTCCTCATCTATCTTGTTTGACTGGAGCAGGAAGGAATTGCATCTGTCCTGGAATGCAGTGTTGGCAGGTCTGGATCCAGGCAGAGAGAGACAGTTAGCTGTGGGAATGAGGCAAGGTGACCTGATTGTGGAGGACTGTAAAGTCCCATTCAGGTGTGCCCTACAGATGGAGAGAAGAGTCAGTGCTGAGAAATCTTTTTTTTTTTAAATTAGATATATTCTTCATTTACATTTCAAGCACTATCCTGAAAGTCCCCATACCCTCCCCCCCTACCCTGCTCCCCAACCCACCCACTCCCAATTCCTGGCCCTGGCATTCCCCTGTACTGGGGCATATAATCTTCACAAGACCAAGGGCCTCTCCTCCCATTGATGGCTTACTAGGCCATCCTCTGCTACATATGCAACTAGAGACACAAGCTCTGGGAGTACTGGTTAGTTCATATTGTTGTTCCACCTATAGGGTTGCAGACCCTTTCAGCTCCTTGGGTACTTTCTCTAGCTCCTTCTTTAGGGGCCCTGTGTTCCATCCAATAGATGACTGTGAGCATCCACTTCTGTATTTGCCAGACACTGGGATAGCCTCACAAGAGACAGCTATATCAGGGTCCTTTCAGCAAAATCTTGCTGGCATATGCAACAGTATCTGTGTTTGGTGATTGTTTATGGGATGGATCCCTGGGTGGGGCAGTCTCTGGATGGTCCTTCCTTCTGTCTCAGCTCTGAACTTTGTCTCTGTAACTCCTTCCATGGGTATTTTGTTCCCCATTCTAAGGAGGAATGAAGTATCCACACTTTGGTCTTCCTTCTTCTTGAGTTTCGTGTGTTTTGCAAATTGTATCTTGGGTATTCTAAGTTTCTGGGCTAATATCCACTTATCAGTGAGTACATATCACGTGCATTTCTTTTGGAGATATCTTGCAATAATGGAATCCAAAGATGCAAAAGAACCAGGAATCATGTGGGCAGTCTTAGTTACTGCACACCAGTCACATGTCTCCTTCCCAACTCTTCCCAAGGAAAGACCCAGCTGGTGCAGGTCTAAGGAACACTTCTCAGTTGCTAATTTAGCTAACTCATAGGGAGCCCATTGTAGCTGCAACCTCACCACTTCATGTCAAGGATGATTCTTCTTCTTCTTCTTCTTCTTCTTCTTCTTCTTCTTCTTCTTCTTCTTCTTCTTCTTCTTCTTCTTCTTCTTCTTCCTCCTCCTCCTCCTCCTCCTCCTCCTCCTCCTCCTCCTCCTCCTTCTCCTTCTTTTTCTTCTTCTAAGTTGGTGTTTTTTTCTTTTCTTTCTTTCCTTCTTTTCTTTTCTTTTCTTTTCTTTTCTTTTCATTTCTTCCCTACCTCTCTCCCTCCTTCCCTCTCTCCCTCCCTTCTTTCTTTCTCTTTCTTTCTTTCTTTCTTTCTTTCTTTCTTTCTTTCTTTCTTTCTTTCTTTCTTTCTTTCTTTCTTTCTCATTTTGCATTTCCCTCAGTTTAAACAAAGAAGGCAGATTGAGTTGATCAAATTCCCCTCTGGCCTGGCTGTGCATCCTCCTCTCCAAGGTTAAAGGAGAACATATAGTGATGTACATAACCCAGAAAGCACTGAACTAGATGACATAAACTTTGTCCATTTCTGCAAAGGATGTTACATCCAAAAGCCACAAAGAAACCATTAAGCATCGAAAGGGTGTGAGATATTTAAGCCCTTGGGACACCTTCTTCCAGAACCATCCAGGGTTAGGAGAAACGGCCTTTCCAAAGGAAATACCCAGGGATTCACAGCCAGTCACCACTGGTCCCTGAGATGCCTCTCACTACTGAATCTAACCAGTTGGCACACAGCCGAATGAACAGCAGTCTAAGCCCCACGACTCGGGGATCCAGACTTGAGAAGGCTCAGCTTGCATTGACCCCAATATCGCTGAATTCTTTCCAGATGGTTCCGGCTTTCGGATCCCCTCCGTGGCCTCAAATGCTGCTTTGGATGTTCTCTCTTCTGAAGTCGATGTTCAAAGCTGTTGTGCTGTTTCAACATGCAAATGGTTGCTTTCTTCTCTTGTGGAGCAGACATGTTTCTCTGTAGAAACCAAGCTGCTGTTTCCATACTGTATTTTCTGGATGCAACAACAGGTGATTTTTCTTCACAAGTTCTGCCTCTGCCCTCTACTCTCACTCCAGTCTCTCTTCTCTCTCTCTCTCTCTCTCTCTCTCTCTCTCTCTCTCTCTCCTCCCTCACAGGCACTCTCTGCTGTTCTCCCCCACTCAGATATTATAGCATTAAGGTCACACCTCTGGAGGACTGTCACCTTGCTGCCCCAGCTGGTGTGGCCTACTTTAGACCATGTTGCAGGGTAGGAATGTTTCCTGTCCCTGGACTTGAACTCCCGCTGTTTAGCTAGTGATGTTACCTGTCATCTGTCCTGGTGGGAGGAGGGATGAGATAGTGGGATGATGGGATAAGTAGATAGCCTTGGCTTATAAAGTATTCCTCATAGGAATACTCATTTCCTTTCCTTATAAAAATACCCATTAGTGATTTTTTAAAAAAATCTGTGTGGAGGGTCTGTAGCTGTAGCCGATCCTGTATTTATGCTCTTTGATGGTCTTTCCCCCCCCTACCCCCCCCCTCCTATGTAGCTCTGGATGTCCTAGAACTCATTTTGTAGACCAGGCTAGCCCTGAACTCACAGAGATCCACCTGCCTCTGCTGGATTTAAAGGCATGTGCCACTACCCATGGTCTTTGTTTTATTCTGATGTTTGTTTGTTTGTTTGTTTATGAGGCATCTGAGTCTGGAGCTGTGGCCCAAACTGACCTTGAAGTCACAGCAGTCCTCCTGCCTCTGGCTACTGAGTGCTGGATTACAGATATGAGCCTCCTCTCCAGGCTGTCTTTAAAGGCTTGGACTATAATCACTACAGCCAAGGATCAGAAAAGAAAGGTAACCTTGGCTACTCCCGAGACAGAACCTTGTGCATGGCTTAGCTGACTATGTTAGTTTGATAGTGTCTAAATATTGGCTGAAGGGTGGAGCAAGTCCAGACCCTGTGATGTCACAGACCTTGACTGAGTTGCAAGATGGGATTCTCAGTAACAGCAGCTTATATCACAGAACATCTTGAATTAAAAAAAAAAAAAGTTCTGATATTGGGCACAGTGGCATACAAATGTAATGGGCACACTGGGGAGCCAGAAGCGAGAAGATCAGGAGTTTGAGGCCAGCTTGGGTTACATGGAATCCTGTCTTAAAAACCGCCATCATTGACACCACTACCATCACCCCAAAGCAAACTTAGAATTCTGAGATTAGACAAGAGATAGCCTGTAAAATATATTTTGATCACTACAGAGAGAAGCTGTCATGCCTGGTCCACTGGGGTGCTTACAGAGAATAGTATGGCTCATGCCACTCCACAGGGTCTGGGTGGCCCAGGTGACTTGGTGCAAATGTCCTGAGAACCTTTTCCTGGTTCTCTGGGGCTGCCCTCTGGCATCTGGGTTAGACTCAGGCCAGATGATGTCAGCTCTTACCTAAGACTTACTCATGGAGCAACTCTGGAGGCTGGGGGGACAGAGCCCAAGGTTTGACTTGGGAACTGATTCAAGGACAAAGGCCTCTGTGCCATCTGAACAAATCCTGGGAACCAGTCCCTGTTGCACGACATTCACGTCTCACATCTGGTGTTAGGAAATCTGCACTTCCGAGCCAAGGATGGTACCCTGGCTGGGCACGAGGGTGTCATTGACAAGATGCTCTGTGAAAATGTGGCAATCCAGCCAGCAGCTGACAACACACAGAAGAGACACTAAGGGACTAATGGACACCTGATGCCACTCTCTTGTCCTAGAGGGGACCCCCCCACCGCCCAAGGGGCCAACCGTAAGGTCATCTCAGGTCAGGTTGAATTAAAATCATGCAGAAGCAACTGGGTGGAGAGATGGCAGAGAACAGCCTCTTGGCCCAGCATTTTGCCAAGCAGGCTGGTCAGACCAGGCCAGGCTCTCTGGCTGGAGCTGGAGCTCACTCGCTTACCTGGCTCTTCTCCAATGCAGGGAGAGGCCAGTAGAGGTTGGGTGCTGTGCACGCCTCTCCAGGGCCCACCAATGAGCTTAATAGCAATTGCCCCCAGCAATCAGCTTTACCAACAACAGTAGGTTTGTAGTGTGCACCTAAAACTCTCTTTTTTAAAAGTACTCACTTCAAGCCAGGTAGTGGTGGCACACACTCAGGAGGTAGAGGCAGGTGAATCAGGTGAGTTTGAGGCTAGCATGGTCTACAGAGTGAGTTCCAGGACAGTTAGGACTACATAGTGAGACCCTGTCTGGAAAAGAAAAATAGAGAAAGAAAGAAAGAAAGAAAGAAAGAAAGAAAGAAAGAAAGAAAGAGAGAGAGAGATTGGGGGGGGGGGAGTTCTCACTTCACCTCTCTTAAAGCAAATGGAGCCCGTCACAGAAAACCACAACTGAACACATGCAGAGGTCAACAGATCCTGGGGATCCCACCTCCAATGGGTCTACATCATAGCTCCTGAGTCTCTGGTTCAGGGAAGAGGAGGAGCCAGAAAGATTGCCAGAATACCAGGAAGTCTCCAGAGATAGTCTCTCCTAGAAATTGGGCATAAGCCAAACTGAAATGCTAGCAATGTCAATAAACATATCAGTGTGGAAGGGGGAAACTTATTTGAGGCCTGGTCCTAGACAAAGAACGACAGGCAACTAATGACCGCAGGGAGAATTAGTGTCTCTCAGGGAGAATTAGTGTCTCTCAGGGAGAATTAGTGTCTCTCAGAGATGAACCTCCTTATTGGTTGTCCAATGTGGAGTGGTCAGCCTCAAAACCATATAGACATCATCCATAAAGATGGACTCAGAAGGTTGTATTTGTGTATGTTTGTGTGCATACACACAAATGCATTCTCGTGTGTGTGTGTGTGTGTGTGTGTGTGTGTGTGTGTGTGTGTAATAAAGAATTGAAGGCTATCAACTTGAGGGTGGGTGGTATGGGAGGGGTTTGGGAGAGAAAATGGGATGGAAAGAGATGTAAATCTATTTCAATTAAACACACACACACACACACACACACACACACACACGCACACACATTTAAAAGTACCCACTTTGTCTCAGATTCAAGGAATATATTTCTATGTTTCCAAAAACCAGAAAAATTAAAGCCAAAGTTCTTTGAAGATGTCTAAAGCAAATAATAATCCTTCAGGGTTTCCTAGACGGCTTCTGGACTTATCTTTCCTATTCTGCATGCCGAGTGCTCGTGCTTCCAAGTAGGTGTGGTGTACTGGGAGCAGGGGACGCTGCTGGGATAGCACAATCAAATGGATGTGGACAGAATACTAGGATGGTCCCTTTCAGCAGCGGTGGAGGTGGGGAAGGTAAGGAGAGACGGGAGGCTTGCGGAAAGTGAGAACATGTGTGAGTTCTCCGACTACTGGGCTGAATAGAAGGCCCAGCACCACCCGTGTGTGCTAGAGAGGGGTCCTGGGCCCACCAAACTTCCTTTCGAGAATGCTGAGGGCCACAACGTGTTCTTTCACACCCAGGTGCAGAGGAAGATTCTGGGAGCACACACATGTGGTGTGGCCAGGGTGATGTTTTTATTCACAGGACTGACATCTGTTGAGCATTTACTATATACCCTAGGCACTGCTCCGGCAATTGATGGATACTAACTTAGTTATCCTGAAGTAGATGCTGTTAAGACCCTCATCTTACAGGTAAGAAAATAGAGGCCTAGCCAAGGCTAAGAAATTTGTACAAAGGCATCCTTGCAGAACCCAAATCTAATCAGTTTTCCAGGCGGGACGGTTTGCTTTTGAATTCTTCTGTCTTCATATTCCTCACGGTCATCCATTTGCCTAGCATATTGTATACTCTGACATCCACATACAGGAGTCTATAGGATTTCTTTCTAAAATGGTCCTAGGAAGTAAATACATTGTATAGCATCAACTCCAGGATGGA
Source organism: Mus minutoides (assembly GCA_902729485.2). Lineage (NCBI taxonomy): Eukaryota > Metazoa > Chordata > Mammalia > Rodentia > Muridae > Mus > Mus minutoides. The sequence goes on along the minus strand of CACVCL010016502.1, from coordinate 13,860 downwards.
CCTCACACATCTTTTTTTCTAGGGCACATGGCTAGTTGGTAATGAATTATACTTAGAGTTCCTGATGTAGAATAAATGCTTCTTCCGTTGAGTCACATGGATTCAATCCCATGTGATGCTAGGGAACTGGAGCAATAGTAAGAAACTAACACTCAAAAATTACCACCCAGGAGACTTAAGGCTCAGGATTTACTCACCTCAAACTGCTAAGAAACAGAATGGAGCAATCATATCTCAGTGCTTTGGGGTTATTAGGGTGAAACAGGCCTGGGTTCCCACACTTGATATGTATTAGCTATAAAGACACATGGGAAAATGAAGACACGGTGACACAGCCATGCTTGGTCCTAGAGCTCCTAACGTTGGCTCATGGCAGTGCCCTGAAGAAATGGGACAATGGTAGCCCTTCCTGAGGGTGTCCTGTCTTCTTGGACTGCTCTGTTTTGTTTGTTTGTTGTTTTCTTTCTGTTTTTATAAGAACCTTACATTCTTTTTTTGGGCACAAATGGGTGTCAGAGTCTAGACATCGTCAATAAGGGGGAACCTTCTTTAGAAAGAGTAGCTATAGCCATCTTCCTGGTGGATAGCTTTTCTTGGCCTGGCATATGGATTGTTTGGGGGCCAGGGGTCTTCTCTGTTTTGGCAGGTCCTGGGCAGGGTCACAGGAGGATTGCATTCGATATGGAGGACATTAGCCAATGCAATGTGGCTCAGAGACTCCTGGCTCCTTTTCTCATTGCTGTGAGGAGCTATCTGATAAGAGGAATTTAAGGAAGGAAGGGCTTGAAGGAACATGGTGGAGAAAGCATGGCAGAGGGGAACATGATTTGGTCACATGACTTCTGGGGTCAGGAAGGAGAGAGAGAGAGAGAGAGAGAGAGAGAGAGAGAGATGATGCCTGCCAGCTTACTTCCCATTCCCCTAAGCCTGGGACCTGAACACATGTATGTCTGTGTTCAAGGTGAGCCTTTCTCCTCAGTTGGAAGTCTTTAGAAACAGCTACATAGATATGCCCAGAGGTGTGTCTTCCAAGTGGGTATGAAGCCAGTTACCACGTCAATGAAGACCAACCGTTGGGTTGGCTCCCTTTGTTCAGGAAGAGGTTGAGGGTCTGCCAGGCAATAGCTCTCATTACAGAAGCAGATCTAGAAGACACCAGAGAGACCACCTTTTTATCTTGTTGAAAATGCTGACTAAGCCAGTGCACGACTTTAATCCCAGCACCCGGGAGGCAGAAGTAGGCAGATCTCTGTGAGTTAGAGGCCAGCATGGGTCTACAGAGTGAGGACAGCCAAGACAGGCAGGGATGCACAGACAAACCTTGTCTTGTCTTGAAAAACTAAAAGAAAGAAAGAGAGAGAGAGAGAGAGAGAGAGAGGAGAGAGAGGGGGAAGGGAGGGAGGAAGGAAAGAAGGACAGAAGGAAGGAAGGAAGGAAGGAAGGAAGGAAGGAAGGAAGGAAGGAAGGAAGGAAGGAAAGTTTGGAGAGCAGATTCTTGCCCTGGCTATTGCTCCACTCTGGCAGAGCTGGCTCTAGACTGTAGGGCCAGGACATGCCTACCATCCCAGCAGATGTCAAGATATGACGCCTTGTCATCCCCAGATTCAAGCATGCGTCTTAGGTTAAGAGAAAAGGATGCAACATTCATTAGCAGCCCTGCTGCCCAGGACTTTTTTCCAGAAATGAGATTTTCTTGGCCATCAGCTATTTTATCTATTTCCGTATCTTCTTTCCTCTTTTTATCATGAGACCTGAGGCGCTTCCCCAGTGCATTCTCAGTGCAGAGAGTGTCAGAAGCATGAGGAAACCCCAAACCCCAGTGCCAGGAATCTGTTTGCAAGAGTGAGCCACATGGGAATCATAAAGCAGGTTTCAGAGCCCACGTGTCTGCTGCCACCCAATACCAGCCCTGCTTCCTGGCACCGCCTGCTGGCCTGGCTGAGGCAGGATTCAGTCAGAGGGCACCCCAGAACCTGTGAGGTATGAAAACACCAAGTAAACAGCCGGAGGAATGCCTCCGATTGAATTTCAGCTCTGAGCTTGGGAACATCTGTCCTAGGCTGTGGCTGGGAAAGGCGATGTGGGTGGGGAAGGCTAAGATTACTGTCCTTCTGATCAAAGGAAGTGGGTTGGTCCAGGGGACAGTGGTTATTGGTGTGTTTGATAGGGAGGCTGCAGGTACATGGGGAAAGGGGAGACTGAGGAGAAGAAAATCATTCCCCAAAACCCTGTATCTCCTAATCTATAGCCACTCAGCTCTAAACTGTGAGATTCCGCCTGCATTTGCCTTCAAGGGAAGACTCTACGGTTAAAACTCTTTCTCTTGGGGGCGGGGAGCACTGATTTAAAGAGGAGACACGGAGTGGGAGTGAGCAAGCTTGCCATCTTCCGCAGGATCTTTATTAAGGTGGCTCATGCCAAGAGCCAGGACTCCATTATTCAGCCACACCAAATCCTACCACTCCTGAGATGGAGGCGGGTTCAAGGTCATCCTCAGTTACATAGTAAGTTTGAGGCCAACGTGAGACCCGGTCTCAAAAATAAATCAAGAAATTGTTATCACACCCTGACAAGGAAGAAGCGGGATTGTGTGGTAGAGAAGGAGAGGAAGAATTCTAAGACCATCAACACCCTGAGAATTACCCCGGCAATTAACATCATCGGGTAGTCAAGCAAGCTTCTTAGAGTCGGAAGCAAGGAATGTGGAGAGTGTGAGGTAGTTCCTGCTGGCTCTGATTAGGCAAAGTAGGCTAATCAGAATGCCGGGAGAAGCCAGAAAAGACACAGCTACCCATTTGACTCCACACGAGGCTCCACGAGCCAATGGGAAGCTTACCACAGTGACACGCCCTGCGGGAAAGGTCAAAACTGCCCCCCCAGCACCCCCCAGGAAGACTTGGAGATGGCAGGCCTGTGAGGGGTGTGCTCGGATAGTCAGTGGAGGACTGATAAGTCTCCAAAGCCAGAGGGCTGACACCTTTGCTGACTTCTGAATTCCTGAACACCAGCTCGCTCTCCAGATTCCATGACGGGTATCATACGCCACCTCCCCCGGTGTTCTCTGCTCCCCCTTGCTGTTCTGCACACTTCGTTATTAAAGGAAAGATGACTTTTAAAGCCAGCCTTCCCTAGGTAGTAGGTGTGCAGGTGGGGGGACTTGACTGATCTGGGAGTGATGACGACAAAGGAGGAGGCGAAGCCAAACAGGGGAAAAATAAGATTATTAAAACATTGTAGATTTTGGAGCAAACCCATTTCCCCAAGAATAGAGGCCATGGAAGAAAAAAGAAGGCCTAGGTTTTCCATTAAGATTCTTGTGAGTATATGGATTTCAGCCCAAGGGAATGATAGTGTAGTAATTCAACTCTCTTGTCCCCACGACTAAAAATAAGGATGACTAAAGAACAGAATCCTAGCTCTGCCATCCCAGACAGCGGGCCTTGCTCCTGAACTTACAAAGCAAGTAAGTCATGCACAGTGGAGAAGGAATTATCTTTATAAATATTCTTCTCAGGCTGATAGCTTGCTGGGTGGGACAGAGAAATGACTGGACCTGTCTCCTAAGCTATCTGCCTTCCTCTGGCCACTGGGCTGGTGGCAGTCTGCAGTTCCTCTAAGGTCTCCCACACTGGATCTCCAAATGCGTCTGTTCTATTTGGAATGTCACCCACACCTCTCAGACTCTTGTCTCCAAGTGTCTGTCACAGCCTATGCCGTGTTTGTGTTAGCAACTCCCGTCACCCTAGCCGTGGAGAAGAGTCAGAGCCAGTGGACACATGAAACTGTCACTTTGATAATCTCTCAGACTCATCAAAAAAAAATTCTAACAGACAACAGGACTCAAAGAGGGTCTTCTCTATGGAGCTAGCCAGTGGGATACACGCACCCTCAGAAGCAAGGCTCAGAGGTTTCTGAACAACAGCAAGGCTAAATGGGATAGAGACTGTCCAGGAGCAGAGAGAAGAAAAGATGAGGGATAAAAATACATCCTCGGATGCTGGGTGAGGGTGGTGCACGCCTTTAATCCCAGAACTTGGGAGGCAGAGACAGGTGAGTTCGAGGCCAGCCTGGTCTACATAGAGAGTTCTAGGACAGCCAGGACTCAATAGAGCGATCCTGCCACAACAACAACAACAATAACAACAACAATAACAGTAACAATAACAATAACAACAACAACAACAACAACAACACATTTCTGGGGCTGGTGAGTGGCTCATTCAGTACAGTGTTTGCTATGTAAGCATGAAGACCTGAGTTTGATCCCCCAAACAATGTGAAAAGGCTGGCTATAGTATGTGCCTGAAACCCTAGCACTGGAGAGGTTGAAGCAGAAGGACCTCTGAGGGTCACTGGCCAGGCAGTTTAGCTGAATTGGTAAGTTCGGGTTCACTGAGAGACTTTGTCTAAAAAAAAAAAGAAAAGAAAAAGAAAAAAAAAGGAAAAGAAAAAGAAAAAAAGAAAAGAAAAGAAAAAGAAAAAAGAAAATGGTGGAGAATGTTTGAGGAAGACAGAAGACATCTGATGTCAATCCTTTTGGCTTCTACAAGTATATGTGTGCCCCACCTCCAGATATAGACAGGCACACACACATGTACATGTGTACATACCTTGAAATGTCCTCAAAAATGGACAGATTTAACTCCAGCTCATGATATGTATGCAAATTACAGTAATTATAGGATATAGTGCCTTGTATTTGAGGTGTACAGTTTATGAACCCCCTTGACATATATGTATTCATTATCACCAAACTGCAAAGAATCCTGGGAAAGGTTAGGAGACTATTTAACTTCCCTACCAGGCTCTGCATCCTGAACTTCCTGGGCCATCCTGTCTCTAATACAGATTTCCTGCTATCTGTGGAGCCAGTGTTACCACCTGAAGGAGAGCGCTGGCCAGGGGACTAATTCTCTCTCATTTTCCCTTGAGTCATTCTCTCTCTGAAGTTACCTTGGATTCCAGGAATAGGAGATCTGGCCAATAAATAATGTTTGTGACAAGGGACTTAAACTACCTCCCCAAGCGAGATGATCTCTCTAAAGAGGGTGATCATCTGTGATGGCAAGCCTGCACCCTGGAGCAGAAGCAACCCTTTTGTGGGAACCAGAGCAGTCCTCTGCAGCGAGGACAGCGACAGCTTCTTTAGACCATCTTGCAGAATCAGAATTAAGATGGCACCAACCAGCTGCCCTGACAAGGACGGCTTAATTGTACCCGTTTCTCACACTCATTTGCTCCATCCTTTCTCCTTTTCAACCTAAAGATGAGCTTGGGCGGTCACTGCATTCTTTACTTGTTCTTTTTCCCACTGTGGATTAATTAAATCTCCTTTTTCTGATTTCCGCCATTGCTTGTCTCTGGAGTTGGTATATCTTGGTGCCTGAGCTCACCCATTCCTGGAGCCTGGGCTTTTGTCTCCAACTCTAGAAAGGGCAGACAAGGTGATCGCAGACCTGGCCTTACATTAGTGGTATAGATGTGTCTCTAGGGTGTGCCTCCAATATTAGGGACTGGAAGTCAAACCACTCTGCCAACTAGAACTCTTTGGTGACAAGACAGACAGCACAGGTGACAAGACAGACAGCACAGGTGACAAGACAGACAGCACAGGTGACAAGACAGACAGCACAGGTGACAAGACAGACAGCACAGAGTAAACTTGGTTTCTCTCAAGGTTCCAGCCATCCATCCTCCAGTTCACCCTGGCCCCCTAAACTGTTCCTGGTGGGCAGTGTGAAGGTGGGCTGGGGTCTGGTGGGGGATGGAAATGAAGATTGGAGAAGGTGGCTCAGCAGGACCCTGTGACCATTGCGTGCAGGGAGATGGGTGTCGAAGTGAGCAGAGGGAAGGACAAGCTAAATGATGTTGGGCACCTCCCTTTCCTTTTTCTTTCTTCCTCCTTTCCCCACAAAGCCAGGCTTTCTCTGTGTAGCCCTGTCATGGAACTAACTCTGTAGACCAGGCTGGCCCAGAACTCATAGAGATCCATTTGCCTCTGCCTTCTGAGTGCTGGGATTAAAGATGTGTTCTACCACTGCTCGACTTGGTAGGCCCCTTTAAATACCTGGTCTCGATCTCATATTTGCTAACTCTAAAAACGACTTTAGTAAAGATTCTGAAGTGCTGACTTGAGTTCGAGAGCTCATACTCCCGAGTGAAGCATCTGATCACTCACCGTAACGTTTGGCTCTCTTGGAAACCACACGCAGGACTGCCCACTCTTGTCCATCCTGGGAATGAATATTGGTGTCAGGTTAAAGGGCTCCAGCCTCAGACTGGTGACTTGTGAGCTGAAAGTGGTGACAAACACCTTTGATTCCAGCACTTGGGAGGCAGAGTCAGGCAGATCTTTGTGAGTTCGAGGCCAGCCTGGTCTACAGAGTTGAGTTCCAAGACAGCTAGGGCCTTACGGTTTTTTGTTTAATCTCACAGCTCATTTTCTGAACTGTGAAACGAGAACATGAATACTTCATAGTGTAGCAGCCCTGCAAGTTAGAGATGTTTCTGCATGTATATAAACTATCAGGTCTCTTCCCAGGAATGCTAGACCTCTTCCTCCTTGCCCCGCACACCACTCTGCTAAACAGATAGACTTAAAAGCTTTAGCTTTGGGGGACGACGTGACCTTGATTAGAGCTGGATTTGAAGTACATGACAAACCTTGGCTCCGTGTTCAATGGTTGACTCATATCTTCTTGAGAACAGGTTTTTTTTTAAAGAGTTATTTATTTTATGTATGTGAGTGGCAGGACACTAGAGGGACAGGTATGAATGAGCAGGTGTGCAAGGGGATAGGTATCCAAGCTAGAAAAGGGCTCAGGGGAAGCTATTATCCATAAAGCAAGGCCCCCAGCCTGGTTTCTCTAAAGTGGCTGGTTAGCCATTTCCCCAGAGACCTCTCTGGCTCACAGGAGCCCCGTTCCCTCAGGGGGAGAAGAGGTAAGAAAATAAGGTCTAGCAGGGCAGTGGTGGTGCATAGATTTAATCACAGCACTCTGGAGACCGAGATAGTCGGATCTATGTGAGTTCAAGATCAGCCTGGTCTACAGAGCAAGTTCTAGGACAATCAATTGTTCAACCCCAGCTAAATCAGAACCATCAGATCTTAATTCAAAATAATGAACGTACTTCATAGAGTCTTTCAACTCCCCTCTGAAATTTCGAAAGTCAAACTTCCATTGTCTGCATTGCTGGAAACAGGTCTTTCCCCGCATTAATTAATTAATTTATTTATTCACTATAAACCCCATTTGCTGTCCCTCCACAGTCCTCTCCCCTTCTCCCCTCATCTTCTCCTCTGAGAAGGTGGAGGTCCCCTCTGGGTATCTCCCAATCCTGGCACATCAAGTCTCTGCAGGGCTAGGTGTGTCCTCTCCCATTGAGGCCAGACAAGGAAGCCCAGTTAGGGGAACACATTTCCACAGACAGGCAACAGCTTTAGGGGTAGCCCCTGATCCAGTTGCTGGGGGGCCTGCATGAAGATCGAGCTGTACATCTGCTACATATGTGCTGGGAGGTCTAGGTCCAGCCATTGTATGCTCTTAAGTTGGTCTTTCAGTCTCTGACAGCCTCAAGGGTTACTTGACTCTGTTGGTCTTCCTGTGGAGTTCCCAACCCCTGTGTGGTGTTGTGAATTGGTTCTAATGCTATCTGTGTTCATTCGGCTCCCAAAATTACACAGGAACCCAAGCGTCTGTGTGTAAAACGCTGAGGGTCCCTGCCCCCAGTTGGCTTTGATTGGTAAATAAAATTGTTGATGGCCAATGGCTGGGCAGGAAGACAGAGGCAGGACTTTAGGATTCCCAGGTAAGGGACTGAGGAAGAAGAGGAATCGCCATTGCTTGGAGAGGAAGGAGGTCCAGGCCTGAGACGTTCAGGACAGAGACACAGAGAGACTGCCAATGTGTAAGAGTCGGGGATTGGGGTCCAGGAGGACTGTAGACCTGGGCCTGGGGTAGCAAAGATGGAGTTTAGATTTTAGTAAGTAATAATTCAGGAGTACCCAAGGGGAGGCATTAGTGTTATGGAAGTTTGGGAATGGCCCAACCATTGAGCTGTTTAAGGCATATTAAAATAGAAGGGTGTGTGTGTGTGTGTGTGTGTGTGTGTGTGTGTGTGTGTGTGTGTGTGGTGTGTGTGTGGTGTTGTAAGACCCCCGGAAACAGGGTCGCTCCTGTCCCAGGATGAGTTGGCGTCCCTCAAAACTCAAGAGAAACTGCTTGGTGCAAACTGCAGGAGGGTTTATTATCAGCCAGCTGAGGAGGCCTCCTTGTGAAGGGCTGGGGAGTTCAACCCCGAGTGGTAACAGTAGGGGGCTTTTAAAGGAAAAAGTGAGAAGTTGGGAAGAATTGGAGGAGTTGGACTACAGCTCTTCTCTGGGGGAGGGGGGATGTCCTTGGTGAAGGAACAAGGATAGAGAGTGAGCTACTATCTGTCCTTGCAGTAGTTATCTCTGGGTCTCTGACACAGGCAGGCTGGGTCATCTAAGGCAGAGGAACAAAAGGCTTCTTGCTAGCTTTAGAGAACAAAGAGCCTCTTGCTGGCTGTATTCTTAGAGATTGGGGAAACAGGCTTACAGAAGCGTTTAGGGCTTTACATTTCAGGGGGAAACACTTTGGGGTCTCACAGTGTATATGTGTGTGTCTTTTGTTCTAGAATCTAGAGAATTGGGGTGGATTCCAAGGAGTACACTCTACTGCTGAGGATTGGTCAATTCCCTCTACATCATGGCCCGCAGTTATTTCCCCAATTCCTCCATAAGTGTGGGAATAGTGTGGGAGGTACTTCCCCTTCATCCCTGTGGGCACAAGGGAACCTGGCCTTTCTCCATCTAGTATTTGGTCTCTACATCTGTTCCAGTCAGCTGCTGGGTGGAGCCTCTCAGAGGACAGTTACGCTGGGCTCAGAGGACAGTTATGTCTGCAAGCATAGCAGAATATCATGAGTAGTATCAGGGACTGGTTTTGCCCATGGGATGGGTCTCAAGTTGGGTCCATTATTGGTTGGACATCCTCTCGATCTCTGCTCTATCTTGTCCCTGCATTTCTTGTAGACAGGACAAATTTTGGGTCAGAAGTATTTTGGGTGGGTTGGTGTCCTTATCTCTCCACTGGGGGGCCTGTCTGGCTACAGGAGGTAGTCTTTTCGGGTTTTATATCCCTACTTCTTTGAGTCTCAGCTAAACTCACCCCCATAGACTCCTGGGAGCCTCCCCTACCCCAGGTCTCTGGCATGTTCTAGAGATGACCCCTACCCCCTGCCAACCACAGTTCTCCATTCACTCTCTTGGTCCTCTGGTCCTCTCCCCTGAGCCCCTCCCCCATTCCCTTCTCTATCCCTCTCCCACCCAGTTCCCATTGTCCATTTACCTCCTATGACCATTTATTCCCCCCTCTAAGGGAGAATCAAACAGCCTCCCTTGGCCCTTCCTTCTTCAGAAGCTTGGCCTGGGAAGGACAGAAAAAGGCAAGCAGCCCTGTTCTTGGGCAGAGGGGTCTTGGGGAGCCAGGAAAGAGAAAACCCAGCATTGACCTTTTCTTGGGGGGAGGGAGAGCAGGTGCTGCATCTGATTCTTTGACTCTTATGAATGTCTTCATTTCCCTGTCATGGGGAACTGGTTGGTACCTCACTTCCTCCAGGTGTTCTGCAGCTGGAGACAAAAATGCAAATAGCAAGTACTAGCAGATGCTACATCCTGAAAGGGGGACGGCCTGTGGGGTGCTGTGGGCATTCAGGGTCAGAAGGAAAGCTACCCTGCCTAGGGAGGAGGGGAGGTTTTGTGGTGAGAGGGTTATGTGACTGGGCCACAAAAGCTAATTTTATTTCCATGTGAAGGTTTGTTCCAGGAGATGAGGTGGGGGGGAGGGTGGGCTTGGGGTGGGCAGGCGCTGTCAGCCCTTGTCCTTTTCTGTTAAACTCGTGGAAGCCTTAAGTCTGGTGATTCCCGTCCTTTATACCTCTAGTGAAGGGACTCCCAGGAAGCAGGCAGAGACGGGTGTCCTAGAGGGAATGAGCAGGGGAAGAGCTGCAGACCTATACAGTCCATGGCCTTCCACTGGCAACTTTGGAATAGTGTGGGTGGTACTTCCCCTTCATCCCTGTGGGCACTAGGGAACCTGGCCTTTCTCCATGCCCTGCTCAGTGCTTGGCTACAGGGTGACTGTCTGTGCATAGCCCATTTAACCTGGACGAAGCCATCATCACAATAATCCTGTCAGATGTAGCAGCCTGTCAGAGACAGTCCCTGCCTCCCTCCGGCATATAGGGCAGCCAGCTTTCTATTCCTCAAACAGCACAGCCTAGCATGTTCTGAGCACAACTAGGCAGGGACCCCTTCCAGCCTGAGGAGGATCAGATGCCCTTAGCTTCTTGTCTCCTTCACTCTGGTGTGGCTTAAAGAAAAACCAGCTAGAATTGTTGAGTTAGGATATCACAAAAGAAGTCACTAGATATGCACTCACTGATAAGCGGATATTAGCACATAATCTTAGAATACCCAAGATACAATTTGCAAAACACAAGAAAACCAAGAAGAAGGAAGACCAGTGTGTGGATACTTCATTCCTCCTTAGAATAGGGAACAAAATACCCATGGAAGGAGTTACAGAGACAAAGCTAAGACGAAAGGATGGACTATCCAGAGATGCCCCACCTGGGGATCCATCCCATAATCAGTCACCAAACCCAGACACTATTGCATATGCCAGCAAGAATTTGCTGAAGGGACCCTGATATAGCTGTCTCGTATGAGGCTATGCCAGTGTCTGGCAAATACAGAAGTGGATGTTCACAGTCATCTATAGGATGGAACACAGGGTCCCCAATTGAGAAGCTAGAGAAAGTACCCAAGGAGCTGAGGGGGTCTGCAACCCTCTAGGTGGAACAACAATATGAACTAACCAGAACCCTTAGAGCTCGTGTCTCTAGCTGCATATGTAGCAGAAGATGGCCTAGTCAGCCATCATTGGGAAGAAGGCCCCTTGGTATTGCAAACTTTATATGCCCCAGTACAGGGGAACGCCAGAGCCAAGAAGTGGGAGTGGGTGCGTAGGGGAGCAGGGCGGGGGGGGGGGAGGGTATAGGGAACTTTCGGGATAGCATTTGAAATGTAAATTAAGAAAATATTTAATTAAAAAAGTGAAAAAAAAGGATATGCAACATCTACATTAGAGAAAAAGAATCTGTTTTTATTTATTAGTTTATTTCATTGCTTAAAAAATAATAGATTTGGGCCTGGAGAGATGACTCAGCAGTTAAAAGCACTGGCTGCTCTTCCAGAGGACCCAGGTTCAATCCCCAGCACCCACATGAGAGCTCTCAACTGTCTGTAACTCCAGTCCCAGTGTGTCTGACACTCTTTTTACCGGTCTCTGTGGGCACCAGTCAATGGAGTACCGTGTAACGTATATAAAACCAGAGGTTCACTCTTTAGGACACACTCTTTAGGACAAATAACGTTTATTTATCCTTCAAATAAAAATGTAAATATGCATTTTAAAAAACTGAAAATTTGATTCACTTGCATGTTCCTTCTTAAAGGGACCACAATGAAATGTTAGGACCCTGGTAACACTTCAGAGAAGGCTGAACCAGCACCCCAGAGACAGCTTTGAGCCTTCTATCAATGGAGATGTTAGAGCCACAGCCCTCTCCACAGGCTCTGGACTTTGTGGTAACATCGTAACTAGTTAACATTTACGCAGCTGGGAGTGCTGGTCACCAGCCAGGGCCAACTTCCCGAGTGCCCAGAGAAATGATCAAAGTGAGTCTTTGAAAATATTCCTGTGTTTGTTTTGCTAGCAGATACCAGTTTCAGTGGACTTACACAGAAGGAAAAGGCGTTAGTCTGTGAACCTAAAAATCCCAGGTGGCTTCAGGAACGGCTGGATGCAGGGGCCTCCGCACATCACCAGATCCCAACTTTGTCTCTCGGCTGCCCGAATTCTCATACTTGCTCTTCTTCAGTAGATGTCCAGATTTTTCAGGTTTGTGGTCAGATGGAGAGAGCAAAGGTTTTATTTATTTATCTATCTATCTATCTATCTATCTATCTATCTATCTATCTATCTATTTATTTAAATAGAAGGTTGAGCATAGATTCCCCCAGGGGTCTGTTTGGTCAGCTTGAACTATCCTGAGCCAGTGACTGTGGCCAGGAGAATGAGATATGTTGGTTGTCATGGGCTGTACCCAAGATCCAAGGGTTGATCTCTTCCCTTCCCTGATTACTTGTATGGACTGGCCCAAGACGAAATGAGAGGCCATGGCTGGAAGAGAGTACAGGTGCTGTTGGGTTTCTCTGGGGGAATTGGGGGGTAGAGGCTTAGTGTCTTTCGCCCCTTTTCAGGGATGCTTCATGACTTGCAAGGAATTGAGAGCAGTGATGGTCTGAATAAGAATGTCCCCCATAGGCTCATATGTTTGAATGTTTAGTTACCAGGGAGTAGAACTGTTAGAAAGGACTAGAAGGATTAGGAGATGTGTCCTTGTTGGAGGAAGTATATATATATATATATATATATATATATATATATATATATATATATATATATATATATATATGGTGTGTGTGTGTGTGTCTTCTCTGTTTATTAGTATAGGAACACTTCATGGCACTAAAATCAGAGTTCATAAAGCTTGTAGCTATAGACGCAAGGGCACAGGCCAAAGCTCAGAAAATGGCAGAAAGACAGTGGGGCTCTGAGGCTCTCAGGACACTAATTTAGCAAGCGTTGCACCTGGAACTTGCCCTTGAATTCTCTATTGTCAGAGCTACTGTGGGTAGGTGGGTGGCTCCCTGCCTGTAGTGGCTATCTCTGGTTGTCAACTTGACTATATTTGGAATGAACTACAATCCAGAATTAGAAGGCTCACCAGTGACCCTAACCTGGAGGCTTGGAGGTAGAAGTTTCTGATCTGGATCTTGGTATGGAGATCTTGATAGCATAGTGGCTATGGATTCCAGAAGATTAAGACAGAGAGATCTCCAAGCTCAAGATCATCTGGGATTAAAGGTGTGATGGCACACACCTTTAACCTGTTAAGGGTGTGATGGCACACATCTTTAATCTGGGCTACACCTTCTGCTGGAGATCATATAAGGGCACTGGAAGAAGAGAGACTAGCTCTCGCTCCTTCGCCTGTTCGCCGTGTGGGACTGAGTAACTGCTAGATCCTTGGACTTCCATTCACAGCTACTACTGAACCATTGTTGGGAATTGGACTGCAGACTGTAAGTCATCAATAAATTGCTTTACTCCGTAAGTTCTGTGACTCTAGAGAACCCTAACTAATACACTGCCTGAGTCCTATTGTTGTATTGGCTATAGATGATGGGGATAGAGGAGATAAAGGCAGGACATGGATTCCGATTTTGCTAATATAATTTGCAGAATCCAGCAACTTTAATGTAGTCAGGGATCAGCAGGTGTTGGGGAAAGATTCAGACGTGCCTTCTGCAGTGTTGAGGACATCAAGTTTGGCTGCTAAAACCTTCACATTTCCCACCTCAGGACACTCTGTGGCTCTTACACATGAAGTTTCAAGAGTCCTTGTGTCCATTTTCCCACACAATCTTTATCTGCGATCTTTAAGGCAAACAGAGCAGATGCCATTCATCCTGTATTTTTGATGAGAAAACTGGGACGTAGGCTTAAATTACTTGGCAAATCTCACAGCTAATTAAAGCGCTTCAGTTGTGTGACCCCGCTCCAATTTAATTTCTTCTGTGCTACATTGCTGACTCTGAATGCTGGTGAACTGATCTGTTTAAAAAAAAAACAAACCAGAACCCAGAGCCACGGGTTCACCCTGTGCATGCTGAGAAGAGCAAAGGGGGTAAAATGTCTGTCCCTTCGT